>JBAMBK010000099.1:600000-1143077 GCA_037043435.1 Drosophila suboccidentalis
GTTATAAGAAGACCTGTGTTGTTAATGTATGCTTATCTTAGTAATAAATGCAAATATAGTATAATAAATAATATCCTTAAAATGTAGCTTTACTTTTAGCTAATATCTTTCCATCATTTTTTTTTTTCGAAATCAATGTTCGTTATTTCTGAATATCCGAGAAACTTTCAGGATAGTCGAACATCTAGGCTAGAGATAAGCATTTGAACTTTAGCTTAAAACTTTCAGATTCAATTCCCGAATGGAATGCCAATTTTGATCATGGTTTGGCTTCTGAATTCCTTCTGCATTCAAGTATTACTAATTTCGTTCAAGTATTTTTTTTATCACCAGAATACAATTTTTAAGCAATGTGCCTTGTTTTTTTTTTTAAATTTAATAGTTAAGGTGTAAGTTTTAATATTTAATCAATTCCTTCTGTCATGATAAGCATAAACAAATTTTAAATTTGATTCTAAGACGTTTCTTTCTACGGCAAGAGAACTCCAGTCAGTTATCGATGGATAGATTAATCGTAGAAATAATTAACGAGTTAAGGAATTATCGTATTTCGGTGTATTTTAACAACCACTAGGGCAATCTCATTTGCCTTAGTTTAAGTGAAATTACTCGAACTGTTTGTGCCCCTGGTGTGTCATTAAAAGTCTGTAATAAAATATTTTAAATGTGTACTCAGAGAAGACTATATGTATTTATATAAAATCTCTGACGTAGATGCAATTTTCAATGGCAACAATTTAAAATTGAAAAACGCACAAAATTTTAATTGGAAAAACTACAATCTGTGTTATCTAAATAAATGTGCCTGGCGCCATTGCCATAAAGTATGCGAGCCACACAAATTGTAATTATACGCCGCACGACAACGACAACAAAGAGACCGTTGGGCAATGGCCAATTTATGGGTATTTTACTTTTTTGGGAGCTTTCGCATTTTATTGTAGTAGACCCTCGAGCTGTCGCGACAGCGGCAATCAAAGCCAAATTATATGCTTTTATAGGTATGGAGAGTGCTACAAATGCGAAAGCAAAGCCAAACAAATAAAAGCAAAAGAATCGAATGCAATTTAAATAGGAAACCAATTAAATTTAAACACTGAAAAGCAAACAAAGCTTCATTTGACGAGTGCCCAAAACACACAAGTGCCTGGAAGGCGAATCATCAGTGGGGGGGTGGGAAAGGGACCGAAGCGATGAAAGGGGAGGGGACTGTGTAGAGGGGGCAGCCAAAGCAATGCAGTAAATTGCATTGCGTGGAGTTTTGCCCATTCAATTTGCGTTTCTTCCATTGTTTGGTTGTTGCTGTTGTGGTTGTTGCTTTCGTATTTGGTGTGTTTGCTTAAATGGTTGCTGTGTAGCATTGTGTTGGCAATAAAGTATGTTAACCATAGAGTACTACAGGTGACATCCATCTGATTTGCATTCCCATTGCTTTGGTGTTTGTTTGAAAACTTAAAAAAGTTAATGCAAAAAATATAATGTTGAGTTAAAGCAGTGGAGTCCAAAATGCCTAAAGCTTATGTCATGGGTTAGAAACTCATAATTCTGCCGGCGTCGCAGCCGACACACGTACACAGAGAGAATACGTGTGTTCTATAAATAGCATGTTTGGCGGCTTGTGCTCTCACGACGCGAGTGTTCGGCTTTTTATCTCTTACGAATCATCTGATCGGCTGATGCTTTCTGATGTCAGTCGCTGAGCTGATAGGTGATCGTATAGCGCTAGACTCTTATCATACACTGCAACTAATGCTTTGCCGTCTTTATGTTGCCAACTGTATCGATGCGAAAGTTCGAATATGCTTTCATTTAATATTTTCAGTGTAAAGCAGTAAAACGTTTCGTAAAGATCGTATTTCGCTGCTGAGTTAAAGTTAACTTTTTGGCAGCTTGGCAATAATGTGTGTCCCCAAAAAACGATGCTACATAAATTAATGGCTAAAAAGGCGGGCAGTCAACTCGACATGAAGCAAGCGCACTAGACTATAATTTCCATTTAGAAAAGTATGCCAACAAAGCAAATGGAAAGCAAAACATGAACACATGCCAAAACCCAAAATGAACGCAGTCAAAATATATATATGTGTAAATACATATGTACATCTATCAAAAGGAATTGTGGAAATAGAAAAAAGCAGTGAAAAAGTCGAGCTAAAATGCCACAGCTAATGGAACATATTTGTGTTTTAAAAAGGACCGAGTCTGGGTACTGAGCCTGAGTTCTGGGCGAAAACAATAACAAACAAAGCTGAAAGGGCAAAAAACTATGCGTCGCATTCCACATGAATAAACCCGACCCGAAACGAAAAGAAAAGAAATGCGAGCAAAAATTTGAGGCATTCATAAAAATGTCACCAACGCAAAACCTAAAAACAAACAACGCAGCACAAAAAAATCAAAAAGAAAAAAGAGTCGAGAAGAGTGGAAAAACCAACTTTGTGTGTCATTCATTCAAAACCATGTGAAAAGCATCAGAATCAACGCGGCCCCAAAGTAGCCGCCTGTCAGCGACAGCGTCCATTGGTCGTTTGTCGGAGAAGGGGGAGTTTTTGGTGGTAGGGTTGCCACAACTGAAGCTGAAGCTACAAAAAAGAAAGTTCAACGAAATGCGGCGAAAACTGGGTGAGCACAGAAATGTTCACAATGTATGCAAGCGAGATTCTCGTATTTAAAACGTGTGAAAATATATTTATGCATAAGTGTGGTAGAGTTTTGTGTGTGTGACAAAAAGGGTGGCAATACTGGGCGCCTACTATGTCACATATGGTTTTTATGCGTGGCGCTTTTTGTTTTGTTTGAGGAACAATTGTCTAGTGGTTATTGTTATTCTAGTCCGCACAATAGAATATATTTCATAAATTAAAAGTGTTTCTCGTTGCGCGGCAGAGTAATATTTTAATTTTTGAGTACGCAATCATAAATCGTATTTTTTCCTTCTATTCTCAATAGTATATATGTACATATACAGATTAAAATATTCGTTGCCTTTTCGAAGTTTTTTTTGAAATGGTTGCCAAAAAATGGCCCATAAATAATATGTTAAATATGTATGCCTGTTTTTGGCAATGGCAAAGTATGCAGTGAATTAGTGGCATAGTGTCAGCTATAGAGAAACAAAGAGAGAGAGGAAAGGGACCAAAGTGACAATATTTTGATGTCTATTGGGCGTTTAGTTTGACAATCGATTGGAGTGCCAATTTAATAGGTCAGCTGGAAAAGTTTTGAGTGCTTTATTGCTATATTCTATTCTATTGTCAATGTAATGCATGAAAGGGTTGAGAGCAAACCAGTTTCCCCAAAGAAGAGCTTTAAATAAATAAATCACTTAAATAAATTTAAACGCTTGCTGAAAATTATAGATAAAATTTATTAGTTTAATAGTTTCCGTTTAAAATATGCCAAATTACCCAGTTTATTTAATAATTTGTATTTATGTTTATTAATATGGCTTGTAGCCAATTCCAATTATCCACAGCAATAATAATTGAACAGTTTATTTGTGTAAATTATTATGAAATATCTAATTCATAAATCTATATATATTTTAAAATCAACAGTCAATACTTTTTGATTACTGTTTTCAGCTGTATCGACAGTCATTAAAATGTTCATTATTAGTTGTAAAAATAGTTTTACAGCTGATTAATGTCACAAATATTAGCCGTATTTCAATATGGGCTTAAAGAATTATAGCTGCAAATATACCTTTGATAGCATATGGTTTATTGGCATTGCCTGTTTGTTATTTGACTAATGCTTTTTAATTAATCACCTCCCAAATAAAGCCGCATTAAATGGATTAATATGTTATGTTATATCATCGTCAATCAGCCAATCAATACATTCACATCATCATCATTTGTTGTGTCTATTGATGTCAATATTTATATCATCATTTCAGTTTTACGTGAAAATCAAAAGTGCACGAAATTAAACGAAATGAAATCATTTTTTTTAAATGCGCTTTATGCAATTCCAGGACATGATTTTGGGTGTCGCATTGCTGCCAAACGTGAGTGGCAAAAGTTTACCACCGACAACAACAGCACGGAGCACGGGCAAACAACATGGCGTATGCGCAATCAACAACAACAGCATATATTTAAATATTAAAATCAACGCTAAAGCGCCGAAAACTATGACATCAAAATATGCAAGCTCACGTGTGCGAATATGTGATGCTGTTGTGTGTTAGTGTGTGATGATATATATGTGTGTGTCTGTGTATGTGTTTGTATGCTGGCACGTGGAATGAGAACGAAGGCCATTCATACGCTGATTTAACGCCATTTTCAACACGTGATTTTCACACCGCACACACAGCGCTCAACAACAACAACGAAAACAACAACAACACAGACAACAACAACAATTGAAACATGGCAAATGTTTTTGCATACGTTGAGGCGCTTAATTAATCATTTAAGCCTCAGAAAGCAAATAAACAAAACGCATCAACGAACAGGGAAAGCAAAAGCAGCACATGGCAGTTGTTGTTCAATTGTTTTTTGCTCTGATTTTAATGGATTGATGTTTTTTTTACTTCTTTCTGTATTAGTTTCAGCAAAACCACATAACTATTTTCCAATAATTTCAATATTTATGAATATTAAAAGGATAATTTTCCATAATAGTTAATAAATTGATTGTTTTGATATGCGTTGCAGAATCTTGATAGTTTTGCAGTATCTGTTTATTATAACATTTATCTAAATCTAGCATGTTCTCAGCGTTCACACTTTATTTTGATTGCCCGACACGCAACTAAATTGTCACATAATTAACATAGGCGACGTGTCGTGCGACACTTGACCCTAACAGCGTTAACGTTAACATCGCTAACATGGCACGCAGCGGTCTACAGGTCGTAAGCCAGCTTTTTCATGAAAATGAAAATGAAAACCAACACACACACACACATTTACGGCGTTAAAATATAAATTATGACGGCAGCACAGGAATAATAGCAACAAAAACAACAGCATGCGACCAGGTGAATTGCTAGAAACATGGCAAGCGAAACGGAAACGGAAGTCGGCTGTCATGGCGGCCGTGTACAGTTAGGCTGGCAGGCAATGCCTTGTGGCTGTGGAAGTGGAAGTGGTTGCCTGTTGCCGCATGTTACATTTAAATATGTCATAATTTCATTTATGTGTACACAAAAGTCATGTAATTGTTTGCCCTGCGTGTGTGTGTGTGTTTGCCACTCTGCGTGTGTGTGTGTGTGAGGCTTATTTTTATGGCAAGCACGCAAAATGTTGAACCACCCGTCACCAAATGCCTCAACGCCTCATGTTGCCCTTGCTGACGATACATATAATATAATAAAAAATTTTGGGTAGAAATAATGTAACAAATTTCTCAGGAAATGTTTTTGAAACGTGTGGAAAACTGCAAATGTATGAAAATTAAATTAAAATAAAAAAATAACTCAAGGTATAGTTGAAGAACTTACAATTATAAACATTCTTTATTACTTCTCTGTGTTAAATATTGTTGATATAAGTTAATTGAACTAAAATTAACAATAATGCATTTATTAAATTCTCAGTAAATTATAAACATTTCTAATAAGTTAATAGTCCTGCATATTATATTTAATTTAATATAATAAAAATAAAATAAATAAAAAGAAATAATTAAATATTTTTTACTTTTTTGCATTTTATAAATTAAATAGAATTTACTAACTATAGATCAGTGGAAATTAATCGGATAGATCGTTAGATTAATTCAACATTTATAAATTTTTTTTTTTTTTGTATCATTTCAGTTAAATTTAAAGTTAGATATATAGATTTACATAGATATCATATTAATTTAATAGCGTATTATGTTACTTTATTTTATTTAAATTTTGCTGAACTTAGTTGACTTAGCTGCACTAAGTTGAAATTAAATATATAAATAAATAAATGAGTAAATAAATAAATTCTTAAAAATAATCTTGCTACGTTTTCTATCTTCCTCTATCACAAATTTATCATTAATATGCTAGAGTATTAATGTTTCTCTCAGCAAGTTAAGCAATCGTTAGGAACTGATTCACACACTTACTCTCGCACACACACGCGCACATGTTGTGGGTGTTCTTGATGTTTCGTTGTTGTTGGCTTACAACCGCATGGCAGCAAATTATTTAATTAAGTGGCACTCACCTTGGTAATTGTTTAATTAGAGCCATGTGCATGTGTGTGTGGGCGTGTCTCAAGTGTTGTACGCCCACAGTTTTTGCAAAGTTTTAAGCGAGCTGTTATAACTGACAGATTTAGCTTGCAAAACGTCATCGTCGTCATCGTTCTCCTTCTGCTGTTTTCCGCTTTTTTATCCGGGTGCGGCTGTAATTGCCGTTGCGCCGTAAAGTATGCAGCGAGTTTTTTTACCCCCACAGAAGTTTAATGGTTGTGTTACGGAGCCAAACCAGCATTTTAATGAGCCATGCACTAATAGTTCAATTAGACACATCCCATTTTTATATTCCAATTCGAATGCATGCGATCTGGCAATTGAATTTGGCATTTGATTATAAAGAACTAAAATTGCTACAATTTAAATTGGAAATCCGTTTAATTAGCAAAAGGCATAAATTAATTTGTGGGTTAAATTCGATGCACCTAAAATTATGCAGATGCAGTTTTATCTAATTAAAATGAACACACACGCGCGTACATAAACACACACACACACACACACACATGTGTGTGTGAAAAATGGAATGTGGCTAAGCTTTTAATGAGCTTATATTTATAATATTTTGCTCTGTTTGGTTATGTGTGAGTGCATAATTCGATTCCTGGACGATTATATATGTGTGGTTGGAGGAGTGAAAATTCAGAAACAGGCAGTGAAAGAGAAGGTGAGAGAGACAGAGAGAGAGAGCGAGAGAAAGAAAGAGCGAGAGAGAGAGAGAGAGGGCGAAACAGACAGCTTAACTAAGATTATTTGATTTTAATTAACCTTCATGTCCGGTTAAAAGTTTCAACATCAATCCAAAAAAATATCAAAACAATGTTTGGCAAAATTTCTGAGGTTTGCCGAATTTTTGAAATTGGCATTCCACAACAAAATTTAAATAACTAAAATGCCACAAAACAATTTATTTAAAAATAGATTTAGATTTCCATAAACGATATTTAAAATATTTGCATATCATTCTGATATTTGAGGAATAAAAAATGGATAACATGTGCACATACGTAAAAAAGTACAAAAAGTTTTACAACTTAAATCTGAAACCTTTTCATTAAAAATGCGATGTTCAAAGAAAAAACAATAACAATTTTTAGAACATATTTTAAAATATTTAATTTATAAGGTTTTGCTAAGCTTTTCGATTTTATTCTTTCGCCAATAAATCAAAGATTTTTCTAGGGCATTTTGTTTTCGGCTTTTGTAAGAAGAAAACATTTTGCTTGGCGATTTATTTTGTCTTTCTCATCTTGTTGTGAATTTCCTGTGGCGTAAAAATCTAAAATGTTTTTTTAAATGTTTGTCGTTTAGTTGCCGCTCGTGGCGGACATGCAAGTGACAGAGTTTTCTTTTCCTTCTTTCTCTTTCTCTATGTTTCTATCTGTCTGTCTCGTTGACTTCCGTCTATTTGCTTTGGCAAAGCGCCTTCATTCATAAGCACACACACACACACACTCACACAGACTGACAAAAGTTCACCTTTTGATTTCGCCAGTGACTTTTTGGCATTCGTCTGTGTACGAGCATTTGGCACGCAAACTTTTGCCACCTGCCGCATGTATTCGGGTTGAAGCAGGTTTAGGTTAGATTCCGTGGCGCCACTTGCTGTGGTTTCCCTTCAGCGTGTGTCTGTCTGTGTGTGCTTGTGTGTGTTTATTGTGTTTGTGTGTGTGTGTTTGTGTTGCCTACTTTCAGTTTGGGTCAGCGCCATCACTGTTTGCTTTTTTGTAAAGTTGTGGCTTGAAGCTTTTCATGTTGCCAACAAAATTTATCACTACCATATTTTATTTTATTTTATTTCATTTTTTTTTTCATTTGAAAAATCACATTTTTGGCACCTTTATTTATTTTTAATTGGTCAGCATATCACAAGTGAAAACTGATTTGAAGTTGCACTCAAAAATGCACTCGGACTCAAATTCTGAATGGTCAATAGTGCCCAAATGAATGAAACTCACTCACACTTAAATTAATGCGAATTTCTTGTCCACTTGACATCAAAAGAGGCGCCAAAATGTAGCCCAAGGTCTCAATAGCAATGGCTGCTATGATTTTCAGCTCATTCAATCGTTTCATTCACACGCGGCTTTCCTTACTGAGTGGTTATTGATTAATTGTCTTTTGTTCAGCTCTTTTTCAGTTGAGACATTGTCTTTGGCATTAAGTAGAGAAACAGCTACAGAAGTCGTGCCATTTTAGTGCTGGAATGTTAGTTAAATAAATAGAATTAGAAATAAAAGTTTATAATTAAATACATAAATAAATAGTCAAATACATAAACAAATAATTAAATAATGACCAATTATGGGCAGCCATATATATGTAAAATTAAGTTCTATCCCATGGGATAGAATCTGATAGTTCTGCTGGCGTCGCTGCCGACACACGTACAGAGAGCGAGAGAGAGAGAGAGGAATACGTGCGTTCTATAAATAGCACATTCTGCGGCTTGTGCTCTCACGACGCGTATGTTCGGCTTTTCATTATCTCACGATGCATCTGATCAGCTGATGCTTTTTGATGTCAGTCGGTGATCTGCGTTCAATGAGAAGAGACTGTTCAACGCAAGACTTTTATCATACACTGCAACTAATGCTTTGCTCTCTTTACGTCGCGAACTGTAACTATGCGACAGTTCGAATATGCTTTCATTACATTTTTTCAGTGTAAAGCAGTAAAACGTATACTTAGTGCTTCGCTGCTACGCACTCAAGCGCAATGTTTGTTTGTGCGAGGAAAAGCTCTGGAGTCTTAACTTATAGCAACAAGAACACATGAAAACTTGAATACTACGCGAAAATAGAAATTTAAATGCAAATGAATTATATATAAGATCAACAAGTAATTTAATTGTTTTTCAATATTGAAATACGCTCATCGCTTAGAGCAACATGTTTGTTAAAAATAACGGAAAGAACTAAGTGAACTACTGTGTACACACTTAACCGAAATACTATCTACTATTTATGGTTCATTATTAATTTGAGATTTGCCATTTTGTCAGAGCAAAAACTATCATGTGAATCCATGAAATTTCAATGGGGTAATCAGCGATGTTGCACACGGCAATATCTAAAACTATGCAACATCAATTTTGCACATGCCCTATAACAGTGATTGCCATTGTTTTTCAGCTTGTTTTGTTTTTCTCACTCTCAATTTTACGTTCATATGAGTTGTTGTTGCTGTTGATTTACTACTGACCCGATTTTCGGCTTGTCAACATATGCAATATGCCACGCCCCCGACGTCTGCATGGGTACAATAACAATAACAATAACGCCGTATCGCATGGCTGGTGCAAAAATTTGTCGCCTTGCTGAAACAATGTGCAACTAATAGTTACATACATTTTAGCGCCCACACACACACACACACCGACACGTGACAAAAATTGCGCCGAGGCGTTGCATAACTTTAGGCGCTATATGTGCAAGCCATTGTTTCGGCTGTAAACAGGCATGAAACAGCGAACAACGAACAAAGAGAACAGAGAGAGGAGCAAAGAAGAGTGCAGACTACAGAATGTGTATATCCAACTGGTCCGCTTCGAGCCCAGTTAAATTTGTTGGCATGCCTGTCATGGACAGGGCCAGAACAAGGACTTGGCCAGGACAGCGCCTAGTTATGCACCACCTTTTTTTTGTTCTGTACGCGCTTTCCGCATACTTGAGTGTTAACCTTTGGGTTTGTATACCCTGTAGAATCGATGATGGGATTATGCGCTGCTAAAATAAAATACAATATAATGAAGAGATATTTAAATTTAAGATAAAATAATTAAATATTTATAAATTTACTGATTAAAATTTACTCAACTGCCTATTTTTATTTTTTATATTTTAACTGCTTTGATCCAATTTAATGATTGAAAAAACAAAAAATGTATTAAATAAATGTATTTAAATTTACTGTTATTTGTTTCAAATTATTTACAAATAATTGTAAACATATTAAAAAAACTGCTTGAGTCCCACTCATAAGCTTAATTCGATTAATTAAATTTAGTTTTTTTTTTACTAAACCGTTTAACTAAATTAACTTTATTTTAAATGATTTACAGGGCATCTGTAAAGCAATCATTGACTTGAGCGCTATAACCTTTCCAATTTGTGCGCTTTTTTTCGGTCTCCTTTTTAGTGCCGCACATGAAAATTGTTGCATATTTTGCGGCACTCTCGCTAGCGAATGCATCGCCATGTGTTGCCCATTTTGCCCTTTTCTCGTAATTTGGCAACATGTTTCAACTTGCGACTTGCAAACGAACGCATCTCGAAGCTTTAAAGCCAAAATACAAAATTTACTTGCATCATTTGCAGTATGTTTGGCATTATAATTTGTTAATATTTTAACAACGTCACTGGCCACACACAATTCAAGTCATTTAACATTTTTGACATATTGTCTAGGAATACATCTTGGGAGAGACGAGTTGATCAGATGCCATCAACTCCCTCCCAACACATGCATGAGACATATTGCATTGCATACTTTTGGGCGATGCATTATGCAACGAGGTTGCCTTGACTTCCAATGTGATAGACGGACGCAGCCAAGAACGACACAATGCTGGAATTGTGTCAATTTATATGCGAGCAGCTTTGCCAAAACAAAAAAAACTAAAAAAAACTTGAATGCCCGACTATGAGTTGCTCTGTATATTTCAAATTTCTTAAAATAATGTTTCGGCTTAGAAATTTCTTAAAGTAATGTTTCGGTTTAGAAATAACAAATCAATTAACATTATCCATTTTATCAATTTTTTTTCTATCTATTAATTCTATAAATCATTTTTCTATTAACTTATAGTATCCTCCTTTCCCATCTGAAAATATTGTCTTAAGGATATGGACTGAGCACTCGTTATATTTATAAAATCAATAACTTTTCTAACAATGAGCAACACATTATATGAGAGAATAATAATACGCTTTTCTAGGGTATAACAAGAGAACAGAAAACTTTGCAATTTTGTTTGGTAACGCGAACTCATGTTGCTTGTTGCAGCCTTTGCCATATATTCTGTGATTTTTATTGTGATTCTCTCACACACACACTTTTCCTCTTATTCTCTCACTCTTTCGTTATATTTGATATTGAGTGCACTTTGTCAGAAGTTATTTTGCAACATTTGCTATTATGCGCTCGATAACAATTTTATAACATTTTCCTCTTGTGTCCCGCGTTCTCCAAACGTTTTATACTTTCCATTTTTTATATTTGTTGTTTTTTGTTTTGTTGCATTTCACAATTTATTGTGTTACATATATTATTATTGTAAGTATATTGAAAAATTCATTTTTCATGACATTACAACACAACCGTTTGGGTCGCAGTCCCCCAGGCAAAGTTTTTGACTTGAAAAATTGCCTTGGCCCCCGACTGAACCGAACATGCGTATAAATTGTTGCAACAGTAATTGGAGCACAATGTTAAAGCATGAAATTTTAATTTGATTTCGATCAACTTTATATGTAGGTCCTGTCAATCGCTCACAGATACCCAAACGGTTGTGACTATTCAATGTATGAGTTGAGGATGATAAAAAGCAAATTCCTCAACTCCATCAATGTAATAAGAGTTAATATTTTGAGTGCCGTGATTCGAGTAGATCTTGTTACGCTTGATGATACTAGATTTATTGGAGGGCAAAAAAAGATTAAGAAAATGATAATAATAGCACTAATAAAAAATTCAAGTAAATTCAAAAATTTGCCCTAATTTTTACTGCTCTTAGTATTATTCTAGATCAGTGGTGTCCAAAATGCCAAAAAATTAAATATCGCAGCCGACACACGCGTAAGAATACGTGTGGTCTATAAATATCACGCTCGGCGGCTTGTGCTCTCACGATGCGTGTGCTTGGCTTTTTATTCTCTCTGCTTTCTCTGTCAGTCGCTGATGTGCGTTCAATAAAGATAGAATGTACAGCGCTAGACTTTTATCATACACTGCAACTAATGCTTTGCTCTGTTTACGTTGCCAACTTAAACGATGCGAATATGCTTTAATTTCATTTTTTCAGTGTTAAGCAGTAAAACGTTTCATTAACATCGTGTTTCGCTGGTACGCACACAAGCGCAATGCTTGATTGTGTGAGTTTGGGCACCACTGCTCTAGATGTTCAGCCGATTATTAAAGTTCCACATTTTACATTCTTTAATCTATTTCCACACTTTTTTCTGGGTTAAATTTAAGTCAACTAGTTGTGTTGACTTTGTTGCTTGATTTCTTCTTGTTTGGCGTTTCTTTGGCTTCCTTTGGCCGCAGCTGGCACATTATGTGGCTTCCAGGTAACCCAAATGGCAATGTGCCAGTTGTTAGTTGAAATTGTCTTGGCGCTTCTATAGACATGTGTGTTTTGTAAGCCAAATGCGACTAGTACTTGCGTCTAAGCCGTGTCTTTGCCATTTGCGACATTGATTTTAATGCATTTGGAGCACTTTAATGTGCCGCTTTCAATTTGTTGTAGATTACCCGAAAAAACAAATCCAATTAATCACAAATCCCCATTTCAGTGAAAGATATTCTCGTAGAAAAAGCGAATAGCGAAATGGCGAAAGCGAAATGTTGCCGCTTGGTATATCAATCAATTACAAGAAAAGTATTTATCGGACATGCTTATCGGGTTCAATAAAACGCACAAAAAAAAAGAAAAACACATGACACACACATGACAAAGGATGGCAGCCAGTGCCGAGGGTCGGTTAGGGTATCCATGGGGTATTTTCGGGGTTGGAAATGTAATGTGAGCTGCGCCGCCTCCCAGAGGCAGAGGCAACAAAAGTGAAATTCGATTAAAATTTATCACAAAACGCAAATCGCATAAAAAGCACCAGCAATGTGCGTTTTTTTTTCTCTTTTCTTTTTTCGATAGACTGAAAATGTGGGGAGGGAGAAGATTGTGGGAGGAAGCAGGAAGCCTCAACGAAAACAATAAAAAGGCGCATCATTAATTTTTGCAGCATTTGCAGCAGCAGTTCTCAAATTTATCGCCTACTTTATACAAAGAAAGGCAAGAAAAAATAGTCTAAAAAGTAGATAAAGAAGTGAAACAGTTAAGTTAATTCGATACAGGAATACCCTGTATTGTAGGTACTATATATGCATTGATTTCAAGGATTTCTTAGTCTAAAAGGTGAGGATTTTTTATCGACTTTTAAGTGATATCACAGAAATAAAATCCGGTACAGAATTTAAAAATTTCGGTAATTTCGGAGTTTTTTAAATCGATTACAAGTTCGATTTTTCAGTTTCTTTTCCGAAAATCTTTTAGTTTTTTTTTTTTTTGACTATTTTAATGCTTAGTTGTGCAAATTTATCCACATATTCTGTTATTGAAACAATAATAACCTGAATAAGTATTTACTAAATATCAAGATACTTGAATTTTGATAAAATAGTTTTTTATTTTTTTGTGTATGATTTGAATGAAAGTATTTTTCATAAAAGCCTTAACTACAGCATTCTAGCCGAAGGCGATATCAGCCATTGCTAATAAAAATTGCCTATTTTAAGGCATTAATCTTAATATTAGTTTATTAAATTAATAAAAAAGTTCAAGCCGTAACTGTTAAGTAGTCCTTCTATAGCTCTAGAGAGTACAGAATCTATTAGCATCTATTGTGCTTGCGTGTTAGCTTCTGTATCTGCTGTTGATATGTGCGAAAGTCTTTCGCTACCCAATCATTATTCAATATGTTGACTTTTGTGCTTTCGCATTTGTTTCTCTCCCTGCCACATAAGTCATGTGTGGGCAATTTGGGGGGAGCCTGAGGGGGCAACTGCTGTGTGTGGCAGCCGCATGCAAAAGACAAAGAAAGAAAAATTTGTTCGAAGTGGCATTCGTTCGACAGACGCGCAGCGCGTCGATGTGGAAATTGTGATAGTGGCGTTAGGAGGTTGTGCTGGTTGCTGGTTCCTTCTTCCTTGTTCCTTGTTCTCTGTCACCCTGCCAGCGGCCGCACACCCCAAAAACAATGAACTCTGGCAACACTGTCGAAGTTGTTTAACTTGCCATTTGTTGCCCTGGTTGCCTGCTTTTTTGCCTGGTTCAAATTCTGTCTCTGTGTCTGTCTCTGGCTGCCCCTAGACATTGCCACAGCTTAGTGTAGCCTTTGATTAAGGTGCCCGACAAGTGTCAGCTGGGGTATTGTTTTACCATTGAAATGTAGCCGCTTGAAAGTTATAGGTAAAAAAGTAACAGTTTGGCCAAACTGTGACAAACAACATTTGTCCTAGTTTTTGTGAAACAATTTTCAGCTTTAATTAGCAAATTAAAATACCAGCTGACTAAGATTAAAGTCAGTTGATTTTTTAGCCTTTTTTTACAATTCATTCTACTTTCAAAATAAAATACAGCTGATAATATGCGTAGACTTAATTCAGTGGTGTCCAAAATGCCAAGAGAATATCCCATGGGATAGGAGCTCATAGAGAGAGAGAATACGTGTGTTCTACAAACAGCATATTCGGCAACTTGTTCTCTCACGACGCGTGCCTTCGGCTTTATGTTCTCTCACGATGCTTTTGTTCGGCAGATGTTTTCTGATGTCAGTCGCTGATCTGCGTTCAATGAGGAGAGATCGCAAGCGCAAGACTTTTATCATAGACTGCAACTCATTCTCAGCTCTCTTTACATCGCCAACTGTAATGATGCGAAAGTTCAAATATGTATTTAATTCATTTTTCGAGTGTAAAGCACACAAGCGCAATGCTTGATTGCTTGGGCACCACTGCTCTACAATATCCAACAGTCTCACTAATCAAAATCGTAACTAGGCTGATTATAAACAAGCTTTTCATCCACTAAACAGTATCCTTAAAGCCAATGTTTTTCGGCATCATAATTTGCGGCGCTCAATTATAATTTATGAAATTAAAAACAAATAATAACACAGATTAAATTTCGCTCAACAGCTGCGCCTTAAAGTATGCAACACAACACAACAAAACAACTTTTTTTTTGGCTTTTGAAAGTGTAAATTTTTATCTGTCGCTTCAGCCAATTGCACATTTAATGAAGCGATATAATTAAAAACAAAATTTCACAGATTTTTGGGCGTGCTACCTTATAAAGCCATTTTCAAATTCTGTTTTTGACTTTTGATTATTTTATTAATTAAAAATATATATATGATATGTACTCGTATATTCAAGTCGAGCACTTTTTAGAGTAGATTATTTACTTGTCGTATTTGTTGTTTGACAATAGCAAGCGACTTTTGCCGAGTTTTATGTAAATTTAATTTGTCTGCCAAATGTTTGCATTTTGTTGTTGGCCTCAATTTCCCCTTGCCGGTTTTTGTGGTTAACCCAAAAAATGTTCGTGTGCAACACATTTGCAATGTTGCAAAAGCTACACAGCAACAACAAAACAGCAAACCATTGCAGCCCACTTGACTGGCTCAGATAGTTTTGCATTGTTGCGGTAAATAAGCAAAAATCTACATACCATTGGCATTTATTGTTTATGCATTGGCTGCATTGCCACATCATCATCATGATGATGTTCATAATCATCAGTATCAGTATCTGTATCATCATCATCAACACAAAGTCCTGGTTACCTGTTGTTGCAGCCGCTTGTGGCTTTAAAATTGTGGCAATTAAATTTAGTACTTTTGTTGCCATTGTGTTGTTTATTCTTTTGAAATCTTTTCGTTCAGTGTTTACGGCTTTGATTTTAATTGAGGTTTTTAGTTATGAATTGTGCGCTTTACGGTTAATTTTGAAATGGATACCAAGGCTCGTAAGCTACCATAAGTGCTTTGTTTTATAACATTTTCGTATTTATGTGTGTGTGTGTGCGATTCTGCATTTTATCACACTTAAAATATTTGATGGGATTTTTGGGAATTTATGTTGCCTACTATATATACGTATTTTTGTATATTGAGATTTCGATATTTTGCATTCTTTTTTTCCCTTTTTTATTTTTCAGTAAATACTTTGACAATTTGTGCAGCTATTTTAAAGCCCATAAACTTTACTTAACATTTTAGCAATAAATAAAAAGCCAGCCGGTTTTTAGTATTCGGCATCAGCTTGCCAGGAAGACGTGAGAAAAATGTGGCTGGAACTCAATGTGTTCTCTTTCCTCGCTGCTTCTCTCTTTCAGAGAACACCTGCCGTTAATGGTTCAGTTCAGGTCATAAGTTTGATTTATAAGCATTGAGCATCTCTTAAACATAAAACATCTAAATTTTTTACACATTTTTAGAGACTGCGACTTGGTTTAAAGCAGTTGTGTCCAAGCTCACACAATCAAGCTTTGCGCTTGTGTGAGTAACACAAAGTTAACGAAACGTTTTACTGCTCAACACTGCAGTTGCCGACGTAAAGAGAGCAAAGCTATACGATCGCCTCTCTCGTTGAACGCAGCTCAGCGACTGACATCAAAAATCATCAGCCGATCAGATGCTTCGTGAGAGAACAAAAAGCCGAACATACGCGTCGTCAGAGCACAAGCCGCCGAGCTTGCTATTTATAGAACACACGTATTCTCACTCTGTACGTGTGTCGGCTTCGACGCGTCGGTAGAATTATGAGTTCCTATCCCATGGGATAGGCTTTTGGCATTTTGGGCACCACTGATTTATAGCCTGATTTAAGTAACTGAACTGACTGACTGCAATGTCCAATCCAATTTTGATTGTAGCTGCTGCTCATATAACAAACAAACAATTCCATGTAATAGTCTGTCACTGGCCTTCTTTTCGACGGTTCGTCTTGCATAATGACAGCTGTGTGACATGTCATAAGCTCGACAAAAACAGCAACATACGTAAACAAACACATACACACACATATATATTGATGATGTGCGTCAAATCCCGTCGCTGTTTCTGTCAATTTTGTTGGCCACAATGTTGAGCTGGCAGTTGAACCTGGAATTGAGAAGATGGTTGATTGTCCTCTGTCTGTTCTCTGTCCTACGCTTGTTTGTACAGTTTGTCAATGCAGTGGCTACTTCATTTATATTGTGTTGTTGCTGTTGTTGTTGCCAATGTGACAAATTGATCACGTGATATGTTTGCCCAATGCCTGACATTGTTAAAGTTCCTGTAGCTGCCATGTATATTTCTCACAGTTGAATTACTTCAACTAAATGTGTTACATGTCTAAAACGCGTCGCAAATTTATACCATCTGTTATCATTATGTTGTGGATGAAACTAATTTCGTTAGACAGTTGCCTTTAAAATAGTATTAAATAAATTTAAAATAAGTTGAGGATAATAAAAAAAATAATACGTTTTTTTTGTGGGTTTAAAATTATATTGTGGTTTGAATAAATTATTTATAAAAGTGGAATATATAAAAATGTAAATTAATTTTAAATAAATTGAAATTAGTATACAGCTGAAAATTGAAATATTATTGATTGAGTTTGACTTCTTATACATTTTACAGAACTGTGAATGAATAAACATAAAATTAAAGTTTAATGTGAGACATTTATTAAACCTTAGACAGTTCACTAGCTCTATGTTTCTATGCCAATTATAAAGTTACATGCAAAATTAAACCATGGACAGAATTTTGAGACTAAAATGATAACGAGACAACACGTAAAATGTACTTTATTCTTGCTGCTAATTTTGTTTGACTTCAGTGAGACACACACATACACTCACTCACACAGTGTTTGAGAAAAGTATGCACACATTTGGGCTTGTAACGGTAACGGTAACGGTAACGTTTTGTTTGCATTGCACTTCAAACACTGCAGACAAAATGCTGTTGAAAGTTTACTGATGTTCTGATTCCTCTATCTATGTATGTCTATCCTTCTATCATTGTCTCACTTCTTTTATAATGGATCAAAATTGACAGAAAAGAAGAAACTTTTTTGGGGAAGTTTAATTAATTTGATGTGCAAATACTTGTTAAATTTGTTCTTTTACTTAACTTCAAACAATTCTAAAATGTAATTTAATTTTAAAATAGTTTCATTAGATTTTCTAAATAATAAATATTTGATTTTTGTCTTTCAGATTTCCACTCATGTGTTATTGAGCGACTTTGGAGAAATCAACAAGCATAAAACACACAACATCATTGGAAGAAGTGATGAAGTCATGAGACCGACATTCGATCGACGCCTCTGGATATTATTGTTCATTATTTTAGTACAATGTAAGTTGGATTTTTCTCTTCCTACTCTCTATACTCGTAATAGAAGTTTTACCAAATTTATACGACAAGTGGCCCCTCGGAGCCATCTAGCTCATATATATTCCCGGGCCATGCTTTGTTGAAAATGAATGCGCCACTTTGTACGTCGGCAACGTGTGAAAAATAGTTTGCAGATAATCGCAGTCAGGCAGGTCACATTATTTATGTGGCCAACACTCGACTCGACGCATCTGCCTAAGCTTAGACACAGTCGAGTCTTTGGTTTACAGCACAGTATCAGCCTTAGACGCAGATGCTGCTGCCTGCCTGGCCCTTATCAGCCTTGATATTCCCTGCCACCAGCAACAAACAATGCCGTTTCTTTTATTTGCCGAGCGTTTTTGGACTGCGGTTAACCCACAGCGTATGTTGGACAAATAATGTGTGCTCAGTGGCCTCGGGCTACGTTCTCCGTTCTCCAATCGGACATCAAGGCTGGCTCTGCATAATAAGCTTTGGCGTCTAAGGCAATAGGGCGTATGAGTGATATGTCTTTTATGTACATAGCTATCCATATTACTCATTTGCCATTCTACAGAATTGTTTTTTCCTGCAATTGGACGTTGAACCTTATATTTTGTGACCTATACAATTCGGATTAATAAAATAAAAATTTTAAAATAATAAAATTTTAGATAAATAATATTTGAAATACAATTTGAAAATAGTTAATCAATTGAAGTAACCTTCATTTTATATACTGTATGCATATTTGTTTTTTTTTTATTCGTCATTTTAAAGTACAGATTTAAAGTTAATTTGGTTAAAATGATTTCAAAGAATTAATTCATGTATCAATAATTTACTTAAATGTTCTTTTCAGTGTATTATCAGTGTATTATTATTTTTGTTATTAAAAAATGTATCAATACCATTTTAAAAATACTTGAAAACGACTAAAATTCTTTCCGAAAACAAATTACTTGGTTATCAACAAAGTATCGTACCTATAAAATCCTTTAAATTAATACTACACACAACGTTCAGCACATTGCATGCCAGGGTCATTTGAAGGTTGCACTTAACCACATGTGCCATACAAAATAGTTACAGTAGCTTGGCAATTGTTAAAGAGTCAGATGCGTGTAACGAGCGGCGTTGTAAAAGCGGCTAAAAAGAAAATGCCCGGCATATCCGACTACTCAGCATATACCATATACAGAAAACGGAAACGGAAATACGCGTTCAAGAATTTTAATCTGAATGCGCAATTTGGCGTGTGAGCTGTGTGCCAAAATGTGTTGGGTGCAGCACATGTCGACCAAATGGCGGCATCGTTGCCATATCCCATATCCCATGCCACATCCACATCCACATCCACATCCCATGTTGCCCCTTGGCTTGGCAGCGGCACATCCTCCATTCTCCATGTTCCACTGCGGTGCGCCTTGGAATTTCACGCGTTTATTTGCAAAGATTACGAAATGCGCCGCCCGCTAAAGTTTTGTATGCGTTTCCTGTGTGTGCTGACGTCGCGGCGTTTTTCTTTTCTTTCTGAAACCTCCCTTCCTTTTCAGTTGTCTGCCAGGGTTATTATACCCGTTACTTAAAAAAAAAAACATCTTTTTATGGTTAGTTACGTTTACTACTATTATTACCTATCATCCTACTAAATCTCAACAAGATAGGACAAATAGAAAGGTGTTAATGGCTGTTTTAAGTTTCAAGCAATGCCTAATAGTATGCAATATAAAATATTTCATATTTGAAAATAAGTTACGGGTATCCTATAGTCGGGAGCTCGACTATAACCTTTTCCGCTTGTTTTTTTTACTGTTTGTTTGTACGTTTGTCCTTCCGTCTCGTTGACTTGTTATGCATGCAAGAGTCTGTGGCAAATGCACAGCCAGGGACTCAGGCCCCGAGCCCGTTCGGTAGTGACATGAAAAATATTTTTGCATAAAAATGTTTGGCCACCACACACACACACACACACACACACACACTCTGAGCAAGTTCTCGAGTCAGCTTTAGCTTCAGCTCGACAGCAATCCCGTTTGATATGTGCACAATTTTAAATTTTAAAGCATTTCAATATTGCTTCTTTTGTTTTTTTTTTGTCTGGTTCAGTGTGAAATTTGTCAGCACATTTTTGTCTTTGACAATTTACCTTCATTTTTTGGTTTTACTGTCGCTTCATCATAGAATATTTTTTTATCTTTATCTTTATCTTTGCATACTCCCTTGAGCTTAATGTCCAACATTTTATCCATGTATTTAAGCTGAATGTGAGAGTTGGCTACGTGTTCGCCATGCTAAAGACCCTCAATACGAATACATACCAAATACCATCTTGATGCCGGGCTAAGCGGAATGTGTTGAATACTGAATACTGAATTGTGACAGCAACAACGGCGATGAAGCATTTTTCCTGTTCCATAGTACTCGTCATAAAGTGGCGCGTTGGGTGTACTTAGTGATATCATTAGGCGGTCTTTCTCTTCTCTCTTTCTCTCTCTCTCTCTCTCTATTGACATTCATATTCACGCTGACCTGAATCATCAAAGAAAATGAAAATGAAATTACACAAAATATGTATATATTTTTTTAGCTTCGTAACAACTGTAATTTTTAGCTTTAAAATATATATTATATAAATGTAAATGTCTTTTTAAATATTTGCTTTTTAAATCTGAAAATATATTTATTATTTGCTTGCTTACCAAAAAAAATAATTTTATAAAACTTATTAAAAAAAACTATTAAAGATTATATAAAAATTATAAATGAATATTAGTCCATGAATTTCTTTTTTGACAGTTGTTTTAAAACATCATCAATTACAAAAGTTTTCAATAAAAATCATTTTAACAAAAATTATTTCTTCTTAAAAAAGTTATCGAGACATTAGAAACATAAATGTATGTATATTTTTGATCAGCCCAACATGAATTATCAAAAGAAACAGATAACAGCAAATTAACAAAAGAAATAATATTTATTTATTATATTTATTCTAAATAATACAAATATTTTTGAATGTATAAACGAATAAATTTGAATAAATTGAACTACTTATATGAGATATGAATCTAATATTTTAGATAAAAATTTGGCTTAACGAACGTATTTACCATCATCCTAAAAGTAAGCAACATTTTTCAACTTACATTGCCTGTAATATTCTCGCTGTAATAAGCTTAAATTTTAGTTTTCAAGCGAACTACTCTACTCAATTTTGCTCCATTTCTGAGTATTCAGTGAGTTGGAGGATGGTTGAATCGACTGGACGACCGCAGCACACGCCTCGACACGCGTGGGTCGAGAAGGGGGAAAAGAGACAATTGCAGCAGCTCATGGATGACTCTTGAGTCAGCTGAGAGCCACCAAACAGTGGAGAGCAGAGGAGACCAGAGACCAATGGTGAACTGAGCTGCTGCAACTCGTCGTCATCGTCATCGTCATCGTCGTCGACTTAGTTAGCCACTTTCTTTTATATAACATGCGCCTTTTGTGCCTCGAGTGCCCCAACTACCGCTACAGCTCGCCATTCCCCTTTCCGCTCCGTCCCGCCCTTGTCCCACTTAAGAAAAACACAGTTTGGCAGCAAGTTTATTTTAAAACTCAACTTTTGTGTGCTCAAGTTTACTTTTGTGGCGAATTACTTTTCGGTTATTTTATGTGGCCCATAGACGCCGCTGATTGTCTTGTTGTCTGGTGTTGATGCAGCGTTCCAAAGAACCAAAAAATCCTCCATAGACTGAAGAAGATACTTTTGGGTTAGGGATTTCTCTAGATGCTTCCACTTCCACCACACTATACCAAGTATATTCTACTATTACCTCGTCGCGTCCGGTTTCGTCGCAAGTTTATTATGCTGGCCAGTTGAAGTTGAAGTTGAAGCTGCTTGCAAAATGCAATTATTAAAAGTTTCTCATCTTGCTTTCTCCTTTCTTCTTTGCCTTTGTCGTGTGTTTGAAAATTATGGAATGGCGCCATTTTCTGTCCTCGGTTCGTGATCTTTCTCCATTTATCTTGCCAGTTTTTATCTCTTTTTTTTTGGCTCTGCTCGTTGCTGTTTAATATATTATAGAAAATGTAGCACACAGCCCCAAGAGAAGAAGGAGATATTTTTAAAGAAATTACATTTCATGCAACTTAAAGACTTTTGCAAGCAATTTGAAGCGGAAATATAAAAGGTATTGAGAGCGCCAGTTGTTTCAAAAAAATAAAATTGCCAGAAGCGGAAACGCAGCTAACAATAAAAGCCCAAAAGGGATATAAAACGTGTACTTCCGTTTTAAATTTCCAAGCGCTTCAGTTTCAGTGTTATGCAACACAAACACAAACACAAGCAGGAGTATCCACAAAACCGTGCAACACCGTGTGGTCAACACGAAATTGACGCTGGCAGCTTTTTAGACCTCGACTCTTTGCTCTGGGCCCTCTCGGTTGGTGGCTTCCGGCTTGGCTAGACTGGCACAAAAATTGGCCACACACTAAATTGCACACCTGAGATTAAAGCGACGGCATTTGAAAAGGCATTTTGAGGCATTGCCCGCCAGGGCCAATGAATGAATGAGTCAAAAACTAAGGTGAGAAGGTCGAAAGCATTTGCACTTCCCAGTTGCAGTTGCACTTTGAATGCCATCTGCCGACAGAGCCAAATTCTATTCAGCATTTTTACAGTTGCTGTCTTTATCTTCTTGTAGTTTGGCATTCTTGTGGTAAAAGATAAGCGTAGACATTTGCAACAATAGCTAACAAATGATTGTGTACCAATGCATAGAATATACACGTAAGCATTCTGCTGATCTCACAACACTTAGTATTTTTCTTTGCAAGTAATTTACACAGCTGTTATGTTAGTTTACATAGGTATGTTAAGTCAAATGACAATAGAATCAATTGGCAAATGGCGTGATACAAAAGGATCTGTTGGCATTACCGGTGGCACCAAGAGGATCAGTTGGCAACATCGGACAATAATATAATATATAATACATACATACTTATTTTTTTATAAAAAATATTAAATGTATTTTTATACTGAAATAAAGAAAGTATTTTATAAGTTGATAGCCATGTCAAACTTACTGTTTAAATAATTTCTGAAGTGTTTCACTTCATGTGAACATCGACTGTAGACTTGACTCTTATTTTGTTGCCTTTAATTCTCTTTCTCCTCTTAAATTCTGTTCCATTCGTACTTATTTCAGTTTGTTTGTCTGCTGCCCAGAGAAACACAAAGTCGCCGCTTTCCTCAGAGAGAGAGAGAGAGAGTAAAAAGCAAGTGAAAATAAATTAGGTGGAAGTAAGTCGTAACGAAGTGATACATAATTCTTTTTATTTTCTGTGTGGTTGGTTCTGCCTCTCATTTCTTGAATTTTTACTCCATTTCGTTTGAGTTTATTGTGGCAAACAATTGAGTGCAAGTTTGTGCCACAAAGCAGTCGAAAAATATTTGCTTTCTTTAATGTACTCGTACTTACATAATGAGTATCTAGATACCAAAAATTTAGTCTTTGCTTTAATTACGCCCTGCAGTGCTTTTTTTTTTTGCAGCAAAATGAATTTTCATTTTCTTGCCCTTGCATAAATAAGAGACAACTTTAATATGGCTTTGAGCCGTTTTAACTGAAATACCTGAAATGAAAGCAAAATTAAAATACGCAGCGCAACTTTTGGCCCCGAAGGCAAGGAAATGTGCGGCGCAGGATAACAGTAACCTAATATCCTGTAATTTGGCTTTAATGACCAGTAAAAGATAGAGAGAGGTAGAGAGTGTGGGCCGCAACAAAGGCGTCCACTCATTTTGGCTCTTAAATAGGCTAAATAACTTAATATCAAGCAGTGATTGGGATACAGCAACCCCGACATTGGGTTGCCTTTCTGCTTATTGCTATTTAACTAAGCCAACGATATCATTTTATCACAGAGAGCTTCAATGACACCCTCTCAATTCCCTCTTGAAATAAGGTACAGAAATATTCGAGACAAGGACTTTGGCTGCTAACTAGTTGAAAAATTTCACTTTCAATGGGCAGCAGCAGAAAGGAAGGAGGCTGAGCTTTAACCTGCCACCTGGCATTCACCACTTTCTACTTGCCACTTGCTACCTCAGCAACCTGTCAATGCCCCCCGCCCCCTTGCCGAGCGCACAACGGTTTCAGAAGCCATTAACGTGTTTCGTTTCATTTAACTTTTACGCTCGGCGTTGTCCCCAGCCTCCCCGAAGGAGAGCAGCTCAACACACTGCTATTTAGCACGAGTCCACACTACACTGAAAGAAAAACCAATATTCTAAAATTTAAATTTTAAATTATTGTTTTTGAGTATGTATTTAGATTATTATTGTTAAATAAACACAATTTGCTTATAAAATGGCAAACACTGAGCATAAAAATAGTCGAAAAAAAAAATCTAAAATATTTGATGTTACTGAAAAATATTCTCCTAGAGCCCAGATAGTCAAATTATTCACTGAGAAAAAGTTTAAAAATCAGACTTGGATCAATTATTTAGAAATTCCGACATTACGAACTTTTAACACCGTTTGCGATTGATTTTATCAAAGCATCTCGTAATTTTTTCTGTGTAGCTTTTACCGCTTACAATGCCCACCATAATTTTTGTATTTTTGTTACACTTTGGGCCCATGAAACGAAACTTTTGCCAGGCGCATGATTCCGCCCAACAAAGGACAAAAACCCCAATGAGGACAATGTTTGTTGGGGAATAAAATACAGAAAGTAACTGGGGCAATGGATAGAAGGAAGCTGGATTCAGGATCATTGGCTTGGAAGGAGGAAGGATGTTGAAGGGAGGCTGACTTGACCTGACCTTCGCTGCTGACAGCAGCCGTCATTAACCTTTCATGATGTAACTGCGCACCGGGCACAATCAAGCGGAACAGGTGTCAGCCTTTGGGGGCTGCCTTGGGAGATTCTCATCTCTCCCTCTCTCTACACTCTCTCTACTCTCGCTGACATGCCAAATATTGGCTAGTGAAGCTAAACTTGATCTTTCACTTGGCCGTTGCTGTTCAACTTGTTTATTTTGCTTGTGTCGATGATGTGAACGTTGTAAATTGTGTTGGGTAATTTTGACTTTAATACCTTGAGGGGCAGCGACATTCCATCTAATGACCCAGTTATTTCCTAGCATGCATGTATCTGTGTTGCAGCCACAGCATTTTTGTTTAACTAACCACATGCCACACCCATACACACACACACACACACACACACAGACAAACACACACATATATATAGTTGCAAATAATTTGGCAACCGCAGCCGTATCGGTGTCTGTATCTGTGTCGGTGTCTCTGCCTGTATCTCTGTCTCTGTCGTCGTCCTGACTGCGGTCGAGTTTGGTCTATTTCTATTTGCAGTTGCTGCTTCTCAATTTGTAGCAAATTATTTGCCAAGCGAATTTGTAAAACAAAATGGCGCAACGGGAGTGGGTCGATTAAATATCAACTCACAGGATCATGTAATTTATTTAACAAGATGCGAATGTGAATGCAACTGCATCAAATTACAAAGGAACAAGAATTTCTTGAATAAATACAGTCTTTATAATTCAATTATATTAAAATATGATAGATTAATGGAGGAATAGGCAGCTTTATTCTGGAAATGAGAAGGAAAGAAAATTTCAAAAATCATTAATTTATAGAACTAGGTAGCTAAACTCAAAAAATAAATAAATAAAATAAAAATGTAATTATATCGTAATGAATTCATGAAAATTTAGAACTGAGAAACAGAAGAAAAAAATCATCGAAAAATAATTGAAAGAATTCTATTTAAAAGTTCAATATTTACACATTAATTGAATATTATAGCTAATCTGTATCTGATTGCCTTTTTATGACGCTTGCACTAAAAAAGAGAAAATAAAAGAATATATATATAATATCTATGCATTTCTTTGAAACATAAGCTATTAAATTGCACATTTAAGAGTTGCGTTAAACTGAACATCACATCACTGTAAAGTGCTCTTTCGACGCCATTCCGTATTGTAAAATCAATAATAATGAAAACGTAAGGCTGGACAACAACAATGACACTGTCCTTGTGGCGCATCAGCCTCGAGTTTAACATTGAATTGGAATCACAACAACAACAATGGAAAGAGCTTCATCATAATCATAGACATAATCATAGTCAACAACGACGGCTGAACAGCTAAATGCCCTTCAGTGCTTTATCCTTGACAAGTCCTTGCGCAATAATCAACAGCAGCAACTGCAATAAAAAAAACTGAATTGAATGGGAAATGCAACGGAGCTGTTAACAATGACAAAGTGCAGTGAATATCTACAAAAAATATCAAATATGACGAATGCATGGAATCAGTGGCAGAAACAATGTCTTAAGATGAGTCTGTGCCATAGACAAAGCTGCAGTTAAGAAGTAAACTGTTGCAAGAATAATGGATGTTATATGTTTAAGCAGTGGCGTCATTAGATAGGAACTCATAATTCTGCCGGCGTCGCAGTCGACACACATACAGAGAGCGAGAATACGTGAGGTCTATAAATAGCACGCTTGGCGGCTTGTGCTCTCACGATGCGTGTGCTCGGCTTTTTGTTCTCTCACAAAACATCGGATCGGATACTTTTTGATGTCCGTTGCTGAGCTGCGTTCAATGAGGAGAGACCGCACAGCGTTAGACTTTTATCATACACTGCAACTAATGCTTTGCTCTCTTTACGTCGCCAACTTTTACGTTGAGACAGTTTGAATATGCTTTCTTTTAATTTTTTCAGTGTTAAGCAGTAAAACGTTTCGTTTTTTTCGTGTTTCGCTACAATATTTGATTGTGTGAGTTTGGACCCCACTGTATTAAAGAGATACAAAAATTAATATTAGCAAAGTATTTTAAAATTGTATACTGATAAACAAATACGAGATTCCGGGATATAAATAATCCCGGATTTTTCAACTTGAATTTTGGAATGATTTTTTGTTCTCTTTCTTGGCAAGTCGAGTATACCCCATTGGTACACATTTATTTGTGTAAATCTGCGTTAACCCCGAAAAGTGTCAACAAATGACACCAGCCACCAACATTACCCCCTTTTTGTAGCAGCCACAACCACAACATGATTACCAAATGCCACGCCCATCGCTGGCTCTTCAACAGTTCAGTCTTAAAATGGGTAACAGTAAGTGCAGGCGGCAGACAAACAATTTTGTCGAACATAAAATGGAGCACAACTTAATTAAATGCTGAGAGCGCGACCACATCAGCTCTGTGTGGTGCGGTGGGGTTAATGGGCGGTGGCAGGTGCCAAAAGCAGTGACACCTAGAAAGGTAAAAGGTGGAAGGAGGATGGAGAATGGAGAAGGGAAGGGGGTTTCCCGGGGCTGTAATGTTGACAGCCCAAGACAGATCCCCATCTTAATTTTCGGTGGGGAAATTAGCAAAAGCTGTCAACTGTCAGCAGATTGAGTGCGTTTTTGGATGTGTAGATGTGAGTGTAGAAATATGTCTACAACTTCATGGCTGGCAGGCAAAGGTAAGACAATGTCTGTACTCTACTGTTCTGTCTCACCTGTGCTTCAACACCTTGAGTCCTCTGTGGAACTCTGCCCAACGAATTTCTCTGATGTGCATGAATGCGCCAAGTGGGCTTGAGTGTGTGTGTACGTTATGGCATGTCTACTTCCGCCTTCCTGCCTCCTTCTACCTGCCTCCTGCCACCTGCCACCTTTCACCTACCACCTGCTGCTCTTCTCCCCGTTGAGTTGTTTGTAATTTGTTAATTTCCCGCATTTAGAAATTAATTTTCACTTCATGCGCCGCCAAGCAGACAGCAGCAGACAACGCCGAGCCAAGTTGACTACACCCACTGTGGTTCCTGACAGTGGCGCACATAAGTATGCTTAACATTTTGCCACACACTCACACACACACCCACACTCAAAACTTTTGCCGCAATTACGCTGGCAACACGTTATGTTTAAATTCTTTTATGTTGTCATTAAATTTTGCAACTTGTTTTTGCTGTTAATTTTTGAATTTGAATCCTGCATTTGAGTCGAAATCTGTTGTGGATTTGACACATTTACTCCCATATTGTAATTGTGTGCACGTGTATATGTATGCATCGTGTTCATTTTTATTGTTACGTGTATATAAAATTGCGACTTGAGGGTACCAGCCCTTTTCTCTTTACTTTTTTTAAGCACTCTTTGCTGTTTCCGGCGCTCAACTTAATTGGTGTATTGTGTTCATGGTAATGAAGGCAACAGCAATGACACAAAAGCTCGCAGACCGCTTTAAGCCAACTTATAGTGCTTTAAAATTATAAATAATTAAGTTTGATAGACCAGCATCTTCCAAGGTGAAGTATGTGCAATATATCAAACGCAACTAACGGAATAGAGATATAGAGAGATATATACAATATTCTATTCGATTCTATGGGATCGCATGATAGGCTTACCCTAAGATGGATCCCAGTCCACATTGATATACAGCAGGGAACGAAGCAGCTGACAAACTATCAAAAATGGGCGCATGCAGGCCCCTAATAGGTTTAGAACCGATTTTTTGAATAGGAAGACATACAATTCGGGAGTTCCTACTTAGAGAAGAGAGACTACAGCAGTCGCATTGGACAGCGACCATAGGTCCCAGACAGGCCAAATACCTCCTAGGTAGCTACTACCTAAATCGGTTCAAGCAAGCAACCTCATTGGGAAAGAATAGACTCAGAATACTCACCTGTCTACTGACAGAGCATTGTAGACTGCAAGGTCACCTATCTAAATTAGGAATTTGAAGCAGAGGAATCCTCAATGTATATTCTAGCAAAATGCACTGCTTTATCTAGTAGTTTTCTATCGGCAAAAAAATCTCGACTTCGTGCGAGAAATAGAGTTGATGGATGAGCTATATGCTCAAAAGAGGCATAATAGCTCCAGAGGGTCGCAGTGCAGGTTTCCCCATTATTAATAATAATAAGTTTGATAGACCAGATTAAATATGTATTGATAAGTAGTACTCATTTATTTTTAAGTGCTAGAATTATTGGACATTTACTAGTGTTCTGTTTATTACTAGTGTTCTGGTTCTGTTTCTGTTTCTATTTCTATTCTCCTTCTGTCTCGTCTTCACACTTTTTCTTCGGAGTCTTAGCTTTTTGTTTTTTCTTAAGAGTTTTTGCCTTTCGCTTTTTCTTTAGAGCCTCCACGTTTTGACTTTTCTTATTCTGTTTTTTCTTAAGAGACTTCTTGTTTTTCTTGCCCTTACTTCTTTTCTTGTTTTCCCCCATTTCGCAGCCTTCGCCATCTTCCTTTGATTGACCTTTCTTTTGCTTTTTCTTCAGAGAGCCGCCTTTCTTTTGTTTATTTCCTTCGGCTTGTTCCTTTAGTATCTTTTCGCAGTCTTTCATAACGGCCTTCTCCTCTGGAGTCAACTCAAGATCCTCGATGCTTTTTTTGTTTTGCTTCTTTGGGGACTTTTTCGATTTCTTCGATTTAGGAGACTCTTTTTTTTGCGCTTTCTTGGAAGATTCTTTCTTTGACTTTTTCTTAGAAGATCCTTTCTTTGGCTTTTTCTCAGAAGATCCTTTCTTTGGCTTTTTCTCAGAAGATCCTTTCTTTGGCTTTTTTTGTGTCTTCTTTTGCCGTTTCTTTTGGCTTTCTTCTTTAAGTTTTTTCTTCAGAGCCTTACCCTGTTTCTTTTTTTTCTGAGCTTCTTCCTTATTCTTTTGACATCTTCTCACGGCCTCTTCACATTCTTTTACAAATGCCTCTTCTTCGCGTTTCTTCTTTAGAGCCTCCTCTTTCTTTTGCTTTTCAAGGGCTTCTTCTTTGCACTTTTTCATGAGAGCTTCTTGTTCGCGCTTTTTCTTGAGGGCTGCCTCCTTCTTTTTCTTTTTAAGTGCTGCTTTCCTTTTTAGAGCCTTCTCTTTCTTTTTCTTTTCTTCCTCCTTTTTTTTCTTGAGAGCTGCCGCTTTCTTTTTCTTTTTACGAGCTTCCTCTTTGCACTTCTCCTTAAGAGCCATCTCCTCGCACTTTTCCTTCAGAGCCGCTTCTTTGCACTTTTCCTTTAGAGCCTCTTCTTCGCATTTTTTCTTCAAAGCCTCTTCTTCACATGTCTGTTGGAAGCATTTCTTTTCAAGACTCTCAAGTTCCTTTTTGATAAAAGCTTCTTCTTCGCTTTTTACTTTCTGCACTTCATCAGCTAATTGACCCCACTCCTTATCCATTTCACCGTTCTGGCTCTTGGATTCAGTTTTCTCTGCAGAATCCTTACCTTTCTTAGGTTTTTTAGGAGATTTTCCTCCAATCTTCTCATATCTTTTATTGATTTTATCCTGCCCCGATTCCTCACACATTTCATTCAATACTTTCTGCTTGCACATTTCCTTGAATTGATTGGCAAGACAATCGTGGGCACGGGCAAGTCTTGCTTGCTCTTCTTTGGAGAACTTTGACCGAATCCTACAAACATCAGACCATTGACTGTTAATGCATTTCTCTAATTTTTGTAGGTATCGATTTTTTGTCTTATCTAAAGCCTCGTCCCCTTTTTTTAACGATTTGCATATTTTTTCAATGGGATCAGATGTCTCTGGCTTTTCAGATTTATCACCCTTTTTATCTTTTGGGTCCGATTTCTCTGATTTTTTGGATTTATCACTCTTTTCATCTTTTACTCCTTTTGATTTTGTAGATCCCTTTTCTGCGGACTCACCAGATTTAGGCTTACTTTGCTTCGATTTCTTATCACTCTTTTCATCTTTTGCTTCTTCTGATTTTTTAGATCCCTTTTCTGCTGACTTTTCAGATTTTGGCTTACTTTGCTTTGTTTTCTTTTCAAGCTTGTCTGCCTTTTCTGATTCCGATTTCTTGCCAACTTTTTTAGATTTATTTTTAGCACTTTTACTTTTGCTTGCCTGCTCTTTAACCATCTTTTTCACAGGCTTTGTGCCTTTTTTAGATTTCTTTTTGTCTTCCGTACAGTCGTCTTTCTGATCCTTAGTCTTCTTTTCTTCTGGTTTTTTACCTGACTTATCCTTTTTATCCATTTCTTTCTTAGAGACACTTTTCTCACTTTTATCTTTTTGATCTTCTGTTTGGCTTTTTACTTTCTTATCTTCTCCTTGTTTACTCGACTGCTTTTTTGATTTCTGACAGTCTTCTTTCTGAGCCTTACCTTTCTTTTCTTTTCCCTTTCTACTCGACTTATCTTTCGCATCTTTCTTATCTGTCTGAACCTTACTCTTCTCTTCTTTTCCCTTTTTACTTGACTTATCTTTCTGATCTTTCTGAACTTTACTCTTCTCATCTTTTCCCTTTTTACTCGACTGCTTTTTTGATTTCTGACAGTTTTCTTTCTGAGCCTTACTTTTCTCTTCTTTTCCCTTTCTACTCGACTTATCTTTCGCATTTTTCTTATCTGTCTGAACCTTACTTTTCACTTCTTTTCCCTTTTTACTCGACTTATCTTTCTTACCTTTCTGAACCTTACTTTTCACTTCTTTTCCCTTTTTACTCGACTGCTTTTCTGATTCCTGACAATCTTCTTTTTGAACCTTACTTTTCTCTTCTTTTCCCTTTTTACTCGACTTATCTTTCTTATCTTTCTTTGCATTTTTTTCCTGGGACTTTGCCTTTTTTTCTTTTTTCTGCTTATTCTTCTGTTTTTCTGTCCTCTGGTTTCCTTTTTCTTTCTTTTCATTCTTGTCTTTCATATTTTCACATTTTTGTGCAGCACCCAATTTTGACTCTTTATCAGAGTTTGCCTTTTTGGAATCCTTTTTAGCACTGCTACTTTTTTGTGTCTGCTCTTTTACCATTTTTTTCACAGGCTTTGTACTTTTTTTAGACTTTTTTCCATCATCCTTAGAGTCTTCTTTCTGATCCTTAGATTTCTTAGACATTTTTTCCGTAGGCTTTGCTCCTTTCTTAGACTCCTTTCCATCTTTTTTACAATCTTCTTTTTGTTCCTTACTTTTCTTATCTTTTTTCTTTTTGTCTGATTTAACCTTATTTTCTGTACCTTTCTTCGAGTTTTTTTTCTTGGCTTTCTCTTTTCCCGATTTTGGTTTCTTTTTATCTGACTTATCCTTTTTTTCTGTTCCTTTCTTTGAGTCTTTCTTCTTAGCTATATTCTTTCCTGATTCTGGTTTCTTTTCCTTTCCATTTTCCTTTTCTTTTTCTTTATTTTCACCGGTTTTCTTATCACATTGATCTAATAAGTTGCGAATCTTTGCACTTTTAGCAATGTCACTGCACTTCATTTCAATTTCTTTCTCATTGCAATATTTCTTTTGGGCTATTTTCTTGCACACCATTTTCATGCCATTTGATAAGCACTCCATCATGCTTTCCATTAACTTTTTATCCTTTTTATTCAAGCCTTCCATTTCTTTAGCCCAAGCTTTTTTGTGCTTTTTTATGCATTCTAATTCATGTTTCTTAAGTTGCTCCTCTTCCTCCTTTTTCTTCTTAGCTTCCTCTTCCTGCTTTTTTTCTTCTAAACGCTTGTCAAGAATTTTTCTATACTCTTCACATGGATTGGATTTATTCTCAGAAGTTTTATTCTCAGAAGAGTCAGAATCAGGCTTTTTACTATACCGAAGTCTTTGCAAACTGTTTATTGATGTTGGCAGGTGCAATCGGTCCATACAGTCGGTAAGGATAGTTAGTCCTCTCAGCAAGGGACTGCGATGAAATATTAATATGAATCTACCTAGAGACATGTTGAAGAATTTTACTTAAATTTTGAGTCTAAAAATATTGCAAATACTTTTCAGTTTTTTTTTTCTATAAATTATACTTTTTATCTAAAATTTTGACATAATAAAAGCTCGAGAAATGATGTTTAGCACATGCCTAACTATTTCTGACTAAAAAATGTTTCAAATAGGAGCCTTTATGCTTTGAAGTTTACATGTGAATACTAGATATAAATAATTGGGGTTTTCTGTTATGAAAACTTTTCTTATATGGATTTGAACGCTTAATGTCAAAGCGCATTGTTACTTTGAAAGCCATTAGACAAAGTCATAAGACTTGACCATTAAAAAAAATTAAATACCGAAAGACAATATTACACAATAATATTATCTGTTTTATTCCGAATGCCTTATTTGTCTATAATAGCAAAAGTAAAAGGAACATAGTCGAAAATAGTCAAATATATATTCGTGATTGTTTTCGAACTGAGATGTCAAAATTGTATACAAGTCTAGCCATCAATTTAAATCAGCCAAATTTGAGTATAGTTTAGTGTTTCTTGTAGATCCAAAATTTTAGTTGGGCCATTCAGCATGACTTTAAGCCGAATCGCTACCATTTTTCACCGCAAGTCTCTGCTTAGAGGATTTTCCGTTCTAGCCGACTCCATGAATCGATTGTATCTACCGAGCACATTGCCTAGAAACTCGCAGCGAGTTTTATTCAGTCAAAAATCCGACTCTGGCTCATCTGACAAGAAGAAAAAGAATCCCTGCGATGAATACAAAAAAATACTGGATAAGCGTAGAAAGGAAAAGGAGCAGCAAGAGGAAGAACAACGAAAACAGAAAGACAAGGAACAAATTGAGGCATTCGAAAAAAAATGTATTCTTGATGAAATCACAACTTGGGAAAAAGAAGTTAAATCATTAGAAATGAACAATAAGGAACTGATGGAAGGCTTAATGCAGTGCGTGTCACGTGGCATTCAAAATGCTTGTAAAAAGTCAGCAAAAAGAAAGTTCAGTAATGAGAAGGAATTTGAAAAGAAAAGTATTTTGATGGCCAGAGGGGCACAGATCAAAAACTTAATTCGCAAATGCGAGAGTAAGGGAAAGTGTGACAAAATTGGCTTTCCGTTAATAAAGTCGAAAGATAAGTCGAGTAAGAAGACCACTCAAAAAAAAAGGAATCAGTGAAGAAACAGGTGAAAGGTCAGATAAATATTAGTTCTGAAAAGCAAAAAAATGGAGGAAGTAATATAAAGAAGACAAATAAAAATAGCCAGAGTGGTAAGCCAAGGGATTTTACAAATCCGTACCTAATAGAGTTAGACAAGTGCATTGAAAATGAATGGAAGGATGTATGTGAATTCAGAAAATCATTAACCAAAAATGAACAGAAAAGACTTGCACGTGCTTACAATTGTCTTGCCGCTGAATTTCGCAAGTTGTGCAAAAGGAAGGTATTAAAGAAATTATGCATAGAATCTGGAAATATGCGTAGATTAAAAAAAGATACACGCGATAAAGAAAACAGTTTAAAGTCTGAAGTTCAGAAACAAAGGATGAAATTAAAAGATGAGGTGAAAAAGACAAACTGCAAAGAGGATGCTTTTATAAAGCAAGAGATTGACAAAGTTAAAAACGAATGTCTTAAAAAGATTTGCGAAGAGTCGGAACTTATGAAAAAGTGCGATGAAGAGGCTCTCAAAAAAATGTGCCAAGAGAAAGCGAATGGGCGCGAAGAAGAAGAGCTTAAGAGAAAATGCGAACAAAATCAGATACAAAAAATCGAAGACATGAAGAAAGAGAGCGAAGAAGAAATGCGTAAGAAAGAATGGGAAGCAATTATCCTTAATAATAGACAAGACGAGGCGAAAAGAAAGAAAAGGTGCGAACTGGAAGCGTTAAAGAAACGGTGCAAAGAAAAGGCTCTTCAAAAAAAGCGCGAAGAAGAGGCTCTGAGAAAGAAATGTGAAGAAGAATCTATGAAAAAGCAAAGAGAAGAAGATATTAGGAAGCAACAAGAAGAGGCTCTTAAAAAGAAACAAAAGGAAGCGGCTCTTAAGAAAAAAAAAATAGAGGAGGCTTTGAAGAAAAAGGAAGAAGAGGCACTTAAGAAAAAGAAAAAAGAAGACGCTCTTAAAAAGAAGCAAGAAAAACTGGCTTTGGAGAAAAAGCAAAAGCAAGATGCTCTTAAGAAAAAGCGTGAAGAGAAGGCTCAAAAGAAAAAGTGCGAGGAAGAGGCTCGAAAAAAGAAAAGGCAACGAGATGATGCTCTCAAAAAGAAGTGCGAGGAGGAAGCTTTGAAGAAGAAATGCGAAGAGAAGGCCCAAAAGAAAAAGCTCGAGGAAGAGGCTCACAGAAAGAAATGCGAAGAGGAGGCTATGAAGAAAAAGCAGCGTGAAGAGGAAGCTCAAAAGAAGAAGTGCGAAGAGGAAGCTCTTAAGAAAATGTGCGAAGAAAAGGCTCTTAAGAAGAAGTGTGATGAGGAAGCTCAAAAGAATAAGTGCGAGGAAGAGGCTCAAAAAAAGAAATGCAAGGAATTGGCTCAAAAGAGGAAACGCGAGAACGATACTCGAAAAAAGAAACGAGAGGAAGAGGCTCAAAAAAAGAAATGCGAGGCATTAGCTCAAAAGAGGAAACGCGAGAAAGAGGCTCAAAAAAAGAAACGTGAAGAGGAGGCTAAGGAACAGCAAAGGAAGGAGGCTTTGAAAAAAAAGCGAGAGCAGCTGGCGCTTAAAAAGAAATGTGAAGATCTCAGGAATCAGCGGAAAGCAGATACTATAAAGAAGAGATTGGAGCAAGAAAAGATGCGCAAAGAACGAGCTCTTCTAAATAAGTGTGAGCAAGAGCAGCGTTTTAAGAAATGGGAAGGGGAAGCCAAGAGGAAAAAACTGCAAAAGGAGAAACTAAAGAGAATATCCGCGGAGAAAGCTCTCATTAAAGAATGTGAAGAGAAGGAAGAACGCAAAGAGGAAGAATTTAAAAAACGAGTACTTGAAAAGGCTCTTAACGAGCAGAATGAAAAACTTCGATGCTGTCTTTTCAAAACTCTTAAGAAACAAGACATGCAACCTGGCTGCAAAGTGTCCATTATTGGCACTGGAGCCGTGGGAATGGCTTGTGCCATAACGCTGCTCTCCAAAGGCGTAACTAACAACATAACTCTCTACGACACTAAGAAGGATCTGTGTGATGCAGAACGCATTGACTTGTTGCATGGTTCGTTATTTGTAGACGGCTTGAATATTGAAAAGGCCGAGTCCATCAAAAGTACAAAAGACTCGAGAGTTGTTGTTGTCGCGACTGGAGCAAAGACTAAACCTGATGAGTCCCGTCAAAACGTAGCCCAACACTCTGCGAATATAATTAAGCAAGTTATGCCCGAGCTTGTTAAACAGAGTCCCAAGGCAATATTTCTTATTGTGTCTGACCCAACGGACATTATGGCCTGGGTTGCTCGCAAGGTAACAGATCTACCCTATGCACGATGCTTTAGTCCAGGCTGTCACTTGGACACAGCTCGCTTTCGTATGTTAATTGCACACATTGTCAGAGTATCAACGCAGTCGGTGGATGGCTATATTATTGGGGAGCATGGGGACAGCTCTGTGCCTCTGTGGTCTACTGTCATGGTAGGAGGAATACCATTCAACTCGCTACTGCCGGATATAGGCACCGAGATAGATCCGATGCGCTGGTCGAACGTCCACATGGAAGTTGTGAAAGCAGCCGAAAATGTGTCCAAGGTTAAGGGCTACACAAACTGGGGCGTTGGCCTCTCTGTCACAGACATTATCTCCGCTATCTTCGAAGACAGCAATCGCATCCTGACATTATCCACCAATGCCAAGGGTATATGCGATATCGAAGATGAGGTGTTTCTTTCGTTGCCGTGTATTGTCAATAAGTGGGGCTTACACGCCGTCATCCATCCCCAGCTTACAGAATGGGAGCTGAAAATGTTGCGCAAATCTGCTGAAATATTGCTCAAAGCTCAGTGTAATGTCAAAATTTAGTAGAGATTCTTTCTTCAATTTCTGTATGCTGACTGGCCTCATACGTGAATATCTAATATTTCTTATGTTCTTTTGGATGTAATAATACAATGTAACCAAATTATTTAGTGTAATATAAATGCAATGTGTAATGAAATGGCATTAATTTCGTTTTCTCGTGAAAGTTAGACCTGCAGATTACTTAGCTTAGCAATTACTTAGTTATTTTCTTAAAGTGACCGTTATGAGAATACTCTACAGTGTTTTTATGTGATATCATTTTCTATTTTTTGCAGTGATCAAAGATATCAATTTGAATAACTAATTTATTTTTTTTTTATAAAAACTAAAATAATGAAACGTTACCCAGTTTGAAATTGTCAGGCGTACTACACAGATTCAGAAAATTCTAAATTCTAAATTTTTTGTCAGTTCTCAGAAAGTTTTAAATTAGGTTATTTAAAATGGTGCACAACCGCAGCATGTTAAGTAAACTATTTTCATGCATTCCAAAGGAGTCTAATCGACACATTTTTCTAAAGACATCTTTAAATGCTCTAATTTCTACTGTTAGAAGAAAATCGAATAACAGTTGCAAGAGCGCTCAACTGATGAACGCATTTCGAGCTTGTCTTTACAAAAATCTGAATAAACAGGATATCGAATGTGGCAACAAAGTATCCGTGGTCGGAACTGGAGCTGTGGGAATGGGATGTTCCATTGCCCTCCTTACCAAGGGAATATCGAACAACCTAGCTCTATTTGATGTTAATGAGGAACTTTGCTGTGCAGAGCGACTGGACTTGCTGCATGGATCGATGTTTCTTCATAACTGTCATATTGACCACAGCTGCAAGATTGAAGCCACCAAGAACTCAAGAGTTGTTGTAGTCACAGCAGGAGCACGAGTGAAACCCCAAGAATCACTTCAGAAAGTATCGCAAAAGACGGCGGATATCATTAAGCAAGTTATGCCAGAGCTTGTTAAACAGAGTCCCAAAGCCATATTTATAATAGTAGCCAGTCCCGCGGACATTATGTCCTGGGTGGCCCGAAAAGTGACGAATCTACCAATCGAGCGATGCTTCAGTACTGGCTGCCATTTGGATACTGCCCGATTCCGAATGTTTGTATCTCACATTTTGGGGGTGTCGCCTAATTCGGTACAGGGATATGTAATCGGTGAGCATGGAGGATCATCGGTTCCTTTGTGGTCTACAGTCTCCGTGGGAGGAGTACGGCTGAAGACGATACATCCGACCATAGGCACTGATGATGATCCCATGCAGTGGTCGAGAGTTCATCAGGAAGTTGTAGATGCGTCCCTTAAAGTCAAATGCATTAAGGGCTATTCAAACTGGGCGATTGGCCTCACTGTAGCGGATGTTATATCTGGCATATTTCAGGACAGCAATCGCATCGTGTCCTTGTCCACGAATGCAAAGGGAATGTGTGGAATTCAGGATGACGTGTTTCTCTCTCTGCCATGTGTTATCAATAAGTATGGCTTGGGCGCCATTATCCGACCACATTTATCCGAATGGGAAAAGTGCGCACTGAAGAAATCCGCTGAGGAGGTACTCAAGGCTCAGTGCAACCTGAAATTGTAGATGCAACGAATCATTAGTTTTGACTCTTTAATGAGAAGTACTCGTATTATGAAACCGTAAAATAAGTATATCGTGGAGCTTAGTAAAGTTAGTATTCTAATATATACATACATATATAGTTTTTTATTTGGTAAATTTGGCATTCTGGAAGTTATCAGACCACCTCTGATAATTTTTGATATTTTAAAATGTATAAAGAATGGTATCAAATTATTCTAAACTATTTAATATAAAAAAGGTTTTAAATGAAATCGTAATTGTATTTTTTTAGCAGTGGTTGGCACAAAATCAACAAAATATTAAAAAGTCGCTTAACTTTGAATTTTCATTATTTATGAAAATGTTGTGTCGTTATTGGAAAGCAGACGCCGCTATAATTGGTATCTCTCTCTTGTTTGCTGTCAGAAAGCAAACACTCGCCCACTGACACGATGCGAAACTGTCGCGAAAAAACCCTCAAACTTCGTTCTTCTTTGGCTTGCTCTTCGCTCAATCGACGACTGTTTTTGTGCGCTCGTTCGGCTCAAAGTTCACAGCGAGTCTGCATGAATAACAAGGAAAACAAATGAGCTCCCTATCCTCTTCTCCCATTCTCTATAATGCTCTGCCTGTGACAACAACATAAGGCAAACGCAGCAACAAAAATGAAGACCTCTTTGGCGGACCTCATTTACTCTCAGTACTGGGCGACGAACGCTTCTGTAAGAGAGCGGTCAGTAAGAGAACGATTCGTGTGTTATGCTCAACCCGAGAGCGACAACACGATCGAAACGGAAACGAAGGTTGCTGTTCACACACTGAGCGATTCAGTGTCTTTTTTTCGGTCGCGCAGATCAATTTGGTTGAGCATATTTTGCGAGCTCTGTTGGAAAGTAACACAGTATGAAATTGTCAAATGGCAAATTTTAATTGTATATTTTAGATTCAAGGATGTCAAAATTCTGAAGTCTATTCTCGATTCTTTAAAGTCCCAAAATAAGTATTTTAGAATTATGCTTAAGTGTTGCATGATACGCAAACTTGTTGCATGCATTTCAAAGGAGTGTAATCGACAAAACTATCCAATCACTGCATTTAATGACAAACCTCTTATAACAACTGTCAGAAGTAAATCGGACAAAAGTGACAAAAGCTGTCAGCTGCTGAATGCTTTTCGATCCTGTCTTTATAAAAATCTAAAGAAACAAGATATCGAATGTGGCAACAAAGTATCCGTGGTCGGAACTGGAGCTGTGGGCATGGGATGTTCCATTGCATTACTTACCAAGGGAATAACGAACAACCTAGCTCTATTTGATGTTAATGAGGAACTTTGCTGTGCAGAGCGACTGGACTTGCTGCATGGATCGATGTTTCTTCATAACTGTCATATTGACCACAGCTGCAAGATTGAAGCCACCAAGAACTCAAGAGTTGTTGTAGTCACAGCAGGAGCACGAGTGAAACCCCAAGAATCACTTCAGAAAGTATCGCAAAAGACGGCGGATATCATTAAGCAAGTTATGCCAGAGCTTGTTAAACAGAGTCCCAAAGCCATATTTATAATAGTAGCCAGTCCCGCGGACATTATGTCCTGGGTGGCCCGAAAAGTGACGAATCTACCAATCGAGCGATGCTTCAGTACTGGCTGCCATTTGGATACTGCCCGATTCCGAATGTTTGTATCTCACGTTTTGGAAGTGTCGCCAAATTCGGTGCACGGATACGTAATTGGTGAGCATGGAGAAACGTCAGTGCCTCTGTGGTCTACAGTCTCCGTGGGAGGAGTACGGCTGAAGACGATACATCCGACCATAGGCACTGATGATGATCCCATGCAGTGGTCGAGAGTGCACCAGGAAGTAATGAATGCGGCCTTAACAGTCAAATCAATTAAGGGCTATTCAAACTGGGCGATTGGCCTTACTGTAGCGGATGTTGTCTCCGCGATATTTCAAAACAGCAATCGCATCTTGTCCTTGTCCACGAATGCAAAGGGAATCTGTGGAATCAAGGATGACGTATTCCTCTCTCTGCCATGCATTGTTAATAAGTCAGGACTGAGCGCCATTATCCGTCCAAAATTGTCAGACTGCGAAAAATGCGCCTTGAATAAATCCGCAGAGGAGTTAATCAAGGCGCAGTGTAATCTGAAATTGTAGATGCAATGAATGGATAGTTTTGACTTTTTAATCAATAAGTAGTATCGTAAAATATTTAAAATTGGGACACATTTTTTACAAGTATGAAAATATATATTTAGTTTTATAATAAGTACAAAATTGTTTGGGTTGTCGGGCGTTATCAGACTACCTCTGGGTATTATCGAGTCAATTGCTGTCGAAATGTGGCGCATTTATAACATGGTTCAACTGCAGCCACTGCTATGTCGTTATCAGGGAACTAATAGTTCTTCGCGTTCGCAACCGCCTTCTGTCATTGACCACAGCAAACAAGAAAATGTTTTAGCCATGAAGGTGAGAGTAATAAATTTAATCCTACAAGTTAAATAAATGTCATTTTCCAATGACTCGGCAGGGAAACTCAAATGAAAACCCAAGCCAAAAACTATCATCTTTGAGAAAACCATTCGACCTGAATAATCGAATGTCTCGAAAACATTCATCGTGGTATGGAGGCTCCAAGAGGCTAATGAATCGATTTAGAGATGTTTTGCGCAATCGATTCTATGACTGCGATAAGTCTAATGCTGGAAGTAGACTTTTTACAGTGGCAGAAGAGATGAAGGACAAAACCGGCACAGTAAATTCTCTAATACGAAAAGTAAACATGTCATCCTTTACAAATGCATCATCGGAACCAGAAGGGAAATCTCTAGACTCTAAACAATCTCCGATATCTAGATGCAAGGTTGAGACTCTATTATCGCCAAAGTCAAGGTGTGAAAAGGATTTAATCAATAGAGTAGATACTTCAACATCGGAATGCAGTGGCACTGCAAAAAGACATTGTATTGAAGAAAACTCTCTCCTATGTAAAGAAAAACTAAAGAAATTTCAGTTTGTCGAGAAGAACTCGACTGATATGTGGAATGGACAACAGCCAAGCCAGAAATTAGAAGAGATTCTCACAAGTCTGCGCAAGTGGGAAAAGAAAGTGGGTTGGTCTTCACCAAACCCTTTGATTTCAGCCTCTAAGCGAATGGAACTCAATAAAATTAGAAGCTATGCCATTGAAATGCAAAACAAAAACAATATACGCAATCTGAAAAGAAACTTGGTCGTTGATCATACGAAGATGCAAGATAGACTGGAAGCTAATTCAAATAAGACATCAGCAACCAAAGAAAATCCAGGTCCGGTGAGTAAACTTTCAGAGTCTAAGAGTATGGCAGCTTCGAAATATTTCAATGATGTAAAAAAACAGAAGAACAAGCATGACGGAGAGATAAAATTAACGGAGCTGTTTAACAAAAGAAATAATATAGGATCAGGTCCAGATAAAATTAAAGAAATCGGCGACCTACAGCAGTCCAACATCAACTTTGAAGTAAAAGAGATCGATTGCATTATTAGGCATTGCGAAAACCTAAAGCGAAGTTATTTAATGCGCAATTCTTTGCGAAACATTCAAGAAAAATACAATAGAAAACCCAATAAAGAAATTCGACATTCAGAACCAAAGCTTCAGAGAAAGGTTATGGGTGCCAATATCGATCCAATAAATAGTGCTAATAAAGAAATCTTTGTAAGTAAAGGACCGCAGTATCAAATATCTGTTCGAAAGATTAATAATTTAAATCAAAGTAAAGAGTCATTACATAAAATTGTGCAAAATGAAATCAGAAAACGGACTGTAGAACGAAATCAGCACCCAAAACTATCGAAAATAAATGACAATTTTGGGAAAAATTCGAGACTAATGCAATCAACGATTGAAAACAGCAGAAAAAATTCAGAAAGGAAGAGCACAATAGAAAAAGACTTATCGAACAAAATTTGGGAAGCAGCGCCAGAATCAAGAAATCAAGGTGCTCAGATGAGCATTAAGGAACGAGAGTTTTTGAAAAAGTGTCAAGAAGCCGTATGTAAAAAACATTTTCTCAAAGCTGAAAGAAATAAAGGGAAGGATGACATGTTCTCAAGGTCTGGACATCGAGTTTTTGATATAGAAAATAAATTTAAAAAAAGGTGTATAGAAGCAAAGCAAAAGAAGAATACAAATACGAGGCAGCATAAGGACAATGACAAACATAGAACTGATGATGGATTGACAAAATATATAGCAACTGACTGGACATCATCTGTTCTATGTAAGATATTCGAATTTGATGCCATTAGAAATTTATTGAGAAGCTGCTTTGGAACTAGACATCTAAACAGTAATCTTGATTTGCCCAATCGAGGAACTCACATAGAAGAGTCTGATAAACGACCCGAGAAAGCTGATACAAATGTGCAGTTCAATGTGGATTCTTACTCTAAAATCAAATCATGGATTTATCAGTGGATGCAAAAATTAGTCCATGGCTCAAATGTCGCGTTACCTTTGCCCCACTTTAAGAGCGGCTACCTCATTGGCAGTTCGCAATCGTCGATGAAGTTGCTCGATCTTAAAGAGGATCAATTGTACGGATATGATGAGACCGATTGTTAAATGATTCTTATCTAACATTAAAAAAAAATAAAATAGTTTGTAAATAAATCACTATTAAAGAAAATTTAGTTTAATTTGTAAAGCATTTTTAAAAATGTTTTTGGAAGTGCAAAATCTATTTAAAATGCATATCAAATCATTCTTAATACTCACAACTCAATTGTGACATTTACTTATTTTACGTTTGTCGGATTTCAGCACGTTTGTATTGATTAATCAAAATTGCAATCCAATTGCTTTATGAATTTATGCCAAACTGCTTTTCTTTTAGGCCGTCACCAAAGAGCTTCGAATAAATAAAACTCAGAGTTTTATTGGAATCTGGTTATGAAATCTGCCCGAAGCAAATAAACAAATATACGAGTATATGAATTGGAATGCTTACACACACAATATGGCAGGCAGGCTAAAGTAAACAAAAATACATGTTAAAATATTGATTGTCGCATTGTTTTATTGATGAAATAATGAATTTTCTTGCGCACAAATACACGCATGACAATCCCATAAATTGCATGGCATATTTATGTCTTTCGATGCCTAAGGTTATGAATTTTAGGGCATGATAATGAAAGTTATCGGGCACAAAGTAAACAAGCTTGAGGTGCTGCTAGACAGCCAGTTTATCAAACAGATAGAAAAACAGACAGACAGATAGACGGACAGACGATGGCAATGCCTATTTGGTTTTCATTTCGTATTGATTGGACAGCAAAGCAAATTTGCAGACGCCTTATAACACGATACACGATACGCCTCGACTGGCCGTCATCAACAGCCATCGGTTTAAATTATTAACGTTTGAGTAATTTGTATGACATATAAACAAAAGTCTGTGTTAGCTGCACGGTTGACTGCCTGTGGTTACTCCAACTCTCAACTCCAACTTCATTCTCATCCACAACCCTGTCCCGGTCTTTGCTACTGCCTCTGGTTGTTGTCATACGTGTCAGACATCTACGTCTGCTCCGTTGCAAGTCTCGTTTTTGGATTTTCTATTTCATGACATCGTTGTCAAGCTGAGTTCCCATGTGGTCCATGAGTTTTGCGTCATCAGGGCTGGTTTTTGTGTGCCTCAAATGACTTGTGAGTAATTAACTTCTGATGAAAATGACGTTGAAAATATGTATCTCACATATATGTTGAATGCCAAATTCCGAATTCAAAATTCCAACTTCAAATTAGCCAACGTACAGGAAAACAAAACATTTGAAAAAAAGATTAGCTTAGATGGCAGAAAATACGATTTTAATCAACAAGTATGCTAATAAATATTACAAAACATTATTTGTAAATAAGTTTGTTTATCTTAAATGCAAATCAATGTCTAGTCAGTAAATATAAAAATGAATTAACCTATATTTACTCAAAATTACTGTTTTAAAATCTACAGAAATACTTTTTGCTAAGACATATATTACTTAATAGTTAATAGTAATAATTTATAAATAACTAATATAATTTCTTTCTGCTTTTTCTCGTTTTAGGTAAGTGCCATGCTCGATCGTAAGTTTTACTAATCATTTCCATAACCCACAAAAAAAAAACGCGTCTGTCTTGCTAAATTTCATTTCTAGCTAAACTTTTGTCCAAAACTCTTGCATTTAATTTGAAAACTTTCGAACTTTAGTTGCGAACTAAAACACGAAAATAAGTTGAAAAAATAAAAAACCAAAGCCTAAAAAATATATATGTGGCTATGGAAAACCATAGAACAAACTATTCGAACGCCGAATTCCACGTAATGACCAAACGTCAAACGACGGCCACGAAATCAAAGCATACTTTTGAGCATGCTCTATGCAACCGCTAAACTGGCCAGTCAACATTTCCATTCCAGACAGACGGAGAGTGGACAGTGGAACTGACTAGAGACGACGGACGCATAGACAGACGAACATTGCGAGCCGTTCAACCCGGCCGCATAGTTTAAACCAACTTTTTGTTTCAAAGCAGAGAGAAAGAGAGACAGAGAGAGAGAAAGGGGAAAAAAAGGAGAAAAACTGGCAACGTCACTATTACATTTAAAACAGAAAAATAATTGCAAATATTTCGGAAAAACTTTTTTCAACTTTCGCTGGGTTTTTCAATTTTTGTGCTTCTCTTTTATTTTATTTTGTTGGTTGGGTTTTTGCGTTTTGCTCGCTTTTGTTTTACGCACTCATTCTTTGAATAACTGGCAAAAATTTCGTACAAAACTTTAAAGCACGCTGACAACGCTCATTACAACTAATAATGTTAATAATCATTAATGTGCCGCATTAAACGAGCTTTGAGCTTGTAACATCGGTTCGACATCGGTTCGGTTCGCTTGGATGTCTGCGAGTTGGAGTTGGAAACAATTGCCTTTGTGTACATACATACATAAGATATCCTTCGAGATTTCTGTTCTGTTGCCGCCGTGTGGCACACACAAATTGCAAAAATTAAAATACTTTTCAAAACTAATTAAAATTGTGTTGCATACTTTTTGGGGCCCAACTGGCCGCTGGCATTATTGCTTCTCCCCTTTGTTCCTTTTCCCGTTTTCCTTTAAGACTGGCAACTTTTCTCCATTGACGTTCGACTTCAACTTCGATTATTGTGGCTCATTTCAACCGAACTCTTCTTCTATCTCTTGCTCTCTTTAATTTTTGATCTCTTTCTGCTGCTCAAGCCACTTGAGCTAAACTTTTACCATTTTATTCTTGCTGATACCACTTGGTTTGGTACAGAGAAATAATTTTTGGTTTTGCTCCGAAGATTTTTTTTATTAAAATTTTAAACAGTTGAGAGGTTGAAGACAACTTTTATTTCAGTTGTCACTTCATTTTATCGTGCTTCCCTATTAGATGTTACCTATACGTCCCTTAAATTTTAACATCTGTCACACTCGCTGCATGCATTAAATTTTACTGCATTAGATACATACACAATGTGTATTACACATATATATGTACATACACTTACACACCCTAATGCAAACACATTTGATATGAGCAATGGCAACGCGAACTATGGAACATTTTTACATCTTTTGAAATCAATCGACTTTTTACAAGTATCCAAATCAACGTTTAGGAATAAATATATAGATTCAAAATTATGCTATAATGTTATAATAGTAAAAAAAGTAAGACAAAAAACTAGTTTTGAGCAATACGTCAGGTGTATAATATTTTATTTTATTTAAATATTTAGCTGATCGCTAATTGTCAAAGTTTTGGTAGTGTAAAGAACACCAATCTGGCAATTTAGTTCGGATGTCTTAAAAACTAATACAGTTTGAATAATACAAAATCTGGGCAGTGACATGTCTACGTTAAAAAAACTCCAATTATGCTATATATTTAAATAAAAAAAAATTGCGAAAACTTCCCATGGTACAGCGGCTGCAAACATCAAACGCGCTAAGCAACTTCAAAGCTCATCCAAGTGCATGAAATGCGCTGCAGTCGCTGCTGCTGACGACGCTTGGGCGCCAACACATTCCCGACTTTTGCTTCCAGAGCAAAGCAAAGCAAATCAAAGGGAAGTAATGGTACAGTGACATGAAACGCAATGAACAGTGCCTGGAACCTGAGGCACTGAGGAGGGAGCCTTCGTCAAGCGGCACCCGACGACTAAATGACGCGCACGAGGTGCTCACGTGCACCTGCCAAGCAGTCAGTCATTCAGTCAGTCATTCAGTCAGTCAGTCAGTCATTCAGTCAGTCAGTCAGTCATTCAGTCAGTCAGTCAGTCAGCCAGGGGAGGAAGGGAGAATGCTTGGATACCAGCCTGTTATGGGGTATGCATTCGAATTACAGCACAAGTGAATGCAGCTTTTCAGGCTGTTGATGCCCGATACTGGCAATTAATTAGGATTATGTGTGTCGTCGTCGTCGTCATCGTCTGGCCAGAGCCTAAAAGCATGCAAAACATGTGAGCCGAGTCATCGTTACCAACGTCAACGACTTCTAATGGCCATGGCAGCAGCTGCATGACTTCCATTTCCGCAGTGTGACAGACACAGCGTCTAAATAGTTTGATTAGGCAAATTTATCGCAGCACGCTTTCAGGCGCAATTAAGTTCAGTCACTGTGCTTACAGCGCGCGAAGCACGCAAATGAAATGAACTGAACTTAACTGAACTGAACTCAATCAATCATCAATACTGATGCTTGCATATTTTTTAATGATGACGTCTTTAGTGCGCGTTGCTCATTAAAAAATTTGCAGCACTTGCAACTTGAATATGCTCATAACTTGCAATCTTACTTCTCTCCTCCCCCTCACTTCTAGTTTCTCCATCATTTGCTTTGGTTTCGCATTCTCGGACTTTGTCCGTTGGTTATAGGCGTCTATTTCTTGCCGACACTAACGACTTTTTAAGTATTTACACACAATTTGGCGTTCGCTCCGACAAACTTTTATCACAGACAGACAGACAGACAGGCGGGCGGACAGATAGACCGACCGCAAAGTAGACAACGTCTCTGATCTGATTTGATTTTGCTCCTTCACGGCAATTTAAATGGCGTCTCGGATGACACTTGAATTGCTTAAAGGCACAGCTCGCCACATAATTTTTCTTGCCCATTTCATTTCATTTATTTGTGTGGGAAAAGTTTACGCTTCATTATCTTGCAGTCTTTCAGTTTTTAGTTCTTGTTTGTCTTAGGAAAATTGCAACTATTGCGCTATCGGCTTGAAGTCTTTTCTAACTATGAACGGCAGCACACTTTTAAATGCAGTTGGCTTGAGGCACTTACAGTCAGTCCGAGTCTGAGTCTTAATGGGACAGTGCTACTCTGGCACCTGCACCGTCAAGCAAATCTAGTTGCAGTTGCAAGTTGCAAGTTGCAACACGCCTCAAGCTGTGCCACATGCAGCTTGACTTCTTGTCTTACTTGTGCTTGCATTTTACTCTGTTTTTTAGTTTAGTTCTCGCAAGTTTGCTTGGCCAAATCTGTCAGCCTGTCTCTGTGGTTACGTGTTGACTCTTGTCACAGGCCTAGCTCCAGGCAGCTGTGAAATTTGTGTTGGCTTTTATCAGTTGAAAGGACTTGGAAACGAGCTCAGCTTCGTTTGCAGTTTTGAAAAATAAAAATATTACATTATGTAGAGCGTCTTAAATTATCTTTAAATATAGAAAATCGTCAAAAATGTGTGAACTTTTGATAATCATTATTTTTTTAAATCTTTTTAAGTTAATAAGGTAATTCATACTAATAATTTAATAACAAATTATCAGATTCAATTATCGTCAAATTACTATATAAATACTAAACAAAAATATTTATTTTTTATACAAAGTCAAAGTTAATTTATTTATGTAGTTTTCACCAATTGCCGATAAAATTTTATTTCATTAAAGGCAATCATCTATATACATATATTTTGTGTGCTGCAGTTACTGCAGCTAGCTTTTCAACGTCCAACGTAAGCCGGGCTAAAAACAAAGTCTATTGACTGAAGTGCAGCTGATGCCGGCATTTTGCTCAGTGGAGCTTAAGTTCTCTGAGGGAATCACCGCAGCTGTCTGCACGTGTTGTCTATGCAAACATCAATGAAAGAACTGAATGAAGAACAGGGCACTTGCAAAGTTTCCCGTATTTCATTTGCTTGGCTTTTGCAACACGGTCAAATCGACATCGACATCGACATCGGCATCGTCACCCGCAACATCAAAGTGAAAGTCACGCATTTTACGTCTATTTACCACTTTGTCTGGTAGTTTTTTTTATCCATTTTCTTCTGTTTTTCTATTTCTCTGTTTTTCTATTTTTACTTGCATCTGGATAGACACAAAGACAGGCAGGCAGTCTGTCTGGCGTTCTGTCGTCTCGTCTCCACGATGTCTGCCGTCAACTCGTTGGATGTGAATGTGAATCTGGATGTTGGATGTGGGCCGTTGTCTGCCTCATTATGTTTCTCTTTCAGTCTTTCAGTCCGCTATTCGCTGGCAATATTTTTATGTAAACAAGCAACAAACAGACAGACAGACAAACTGGCAACTCAAAAAACTCTTACAGCCGCCAGACGAAAATTGGCGAATCATCAAATATACAGCAGAGGGACGTCCTAACGAAGCGATTCCTTTGCTTTCCTTCTTTCATTTGCTTTGTGCAATTATGGCAATTTATTCACCTCTCTACTACAACTTTTACTACTACTACTTCCAAGTCCAGCTCCACTTTCTGCACCCGTCTTCTGTCATAACTTTGAAATTAGAGAAGATCTCAAATAAAATGTCGCGTCATTGTTGTCTGGCCATCGATTGGCACTGTCGATAAACATTTCATTACAGCTTACGATAGCTTTGTCCATGTCTGACCTTGGGTTAAGGTCTGTCTACTTGTATTTCACAAATTCGTGTAGAGTTTAATTAATGTTTGACATTTTGTGGACTAGGGATAAATAGTTAGCTCTTGTCTTGTGAATTTAATTGGATTTTTCTTTTTGGAATAAATGCTTAGGACTAAAATAACACATATACATTTTAATATTATCGTGGTAAGCCTTTATTTAATATCAAATAATTTAATAAATTAATTTCATTAGCAATAAAAGTTGTTTGGAAATTTTACTGCACATCAATATACATTTCATTCTTTTTAGAATTCAATAAATGATTTGTTTAAGTTTCGGTTCCGACACCGTATTAGAAACGATTTTTTGATCCTGATTTTAATTAACCCACATTTGTTTGGGTAATCTCTTTTATTTTTGAGTGATTTTTTATGCATATAGGGTAGTCTAATGTATAGATCTACAATGTTGTTTGGCTATTCATGTTGTAACTTGCCAACGCCTTGGGCAAACATTGAAGGAAACCAGCTGCCTGAAAGTATGCTACATCGTTTGCACAAACGCACTTGATCGCCAGTCGGAACATGACTGTAGGACACGACTCAGGATACGGAGCAGTAGCAGAAGTAGAAGAAGCAGTAGTAGAAGCAGCAGCTTCAGAGCTGAGTTTCTTGCCATGCCAACCAACTTTCAAGCAGCTTCTAGTCGTAGTCGTTGCTGTTTTCTGCTGTTTGTTTATTTACGCACATGCGAGGCAAAAACTTATTTCATATTCATGGAAAAATCGCAGACACATGTGCCGTAAAGGTTTTCCTTTTGCCAGCTGTTATACTCTAGCACACACACACATAGCTCGTTGGGTTTGGGTTGGAGTAAATCAGCAGCTAAGTAAGTAAAATGCTTCATAAATTGCTTCAAGTGGCGCAGCTGGCTGACAGCAGCTTTGAAAGCATTATGCGCCGGCAGAAGTTGGCCCAGGACCCCAATCCAGCCAAGGATACACTCGTATCGCATCAGTTAGGATAGCTAGGGCTATCCTTGCTCTCTTTATTTGTACAAACAAACACACACAGATATATACATAATGTTTATGCATGTCCTCGCATATTATGGCATCCGTTTTAAGGCATATCAGCATACATAATTCTAAATCAGACCAACTGGCTGAATGAAGAAATTCCAACGAAAATCAAAGTCATTTTCATCATTACCATAATAATACATAATGAAAATTACACGTTTCTTGTTGAACCCAACGGTTTTTGGCTTTCGTTAACAACTGTTTAAGGCAAGTTAAGGCAAGCATAAGGTTCACGCATCAGTATCACAAATGTTTTTGTTTCTTCATATATTGTGTATGATGTCCGGACGTTGTCAATAACATTTTACATATTTCATGGGTCTTTGCTTCTCTTCTTTGTTATGTCAAAAGGATTTGTGTCTCCGACACTTGATTTATTTATTAATATGCACAGAATGACCTTAATTAAAATAGAAGTTTCTGCTTTATCAGTCTTCCTTAACTTAAATCAATAGCTAAGTCGTCATATAATCTACAAGCATGTTTTGTAATATGTTAATTATATTGTATTTATTTCACTATCTCATAAGCACACATAATAAGCATATGTACATACATGTATAAAACAAGTAAGCAAAGCAATTAGCAACATTTATATCACTTACTCAGGCAGAAGAAGCGAGCAGAAAGAGAAAGTCATTTGGTGTTGAAGTGTGTGGTAACTGACTAACACTTTGTCTGTCCATTGTCCATTGTGCGATTCTCTTATATTACGTAATTGCACCTAATGTCATGCAACGAAATTACCTGAAATTCAATTTCCAGAAGTGAATGTCCTGCAGACATACGAGTACTATGTGTAGATTCTGGTTGCATACAAAAGCCAAAATAACATAATTATGCTGACGAGCAATGTTCGGAGAGGAGAGCAGGGAATCGTTAGAATGCTGACTATTGTAAGGAAGGGAAATGGGAACATGGGGAGCATAGGGAACTGAAACTGTTGGCAGCACCTTCGAGCTGTGCAATTAATAGAAATTTAATTGTGATCATAATTAAGTTTATGTGTGCACTATAGTGTGTGAGTGTGTGTATCTGTGTGTTTGTGGTTGCTGTGTCACCTGCTTCTCTAAAATCCTGACCAAAACCTGCTTCCTGGTACTGCCATTAGCTCAAAAATAATGTACGTAGCTTCCCAAAATTGTGACACTTTATTCTGGCAACCGAATAGAACTAGATTCTCGAGTTAACGCTGATAATGAACGTCTCTGAAGATAATTTTTCAAACTTATTCAGATGCAACTGCAGTCATTATTTATAAATATTATTTTAGGGTGTCTTGCGTTCGATTACTTTCTATTTACTTGTAATTTTCGGACCCTTGTCGCAGAGCTCAAAACTCCTTAATCATATTTGTTTTACTCTTTGCTGTCTAATGTACAAAATGACCCAGTAAAAAATTGTGCAAACAACTTTTTGTTCGCTTTCTTTGTTTGCGTGTTTGCTGGCTTTCAAGTGTTAACAAAAAATGAAAATAAAACAAACAAACGGTGCTTCGAATATTGAATACTCTTGCTAAAATAGGTTTTAATACAAAAAAATTTTTTTTTTAATCGTTCGTTCCAATTTAAATTCCTCGTACATATTAAACATTGTTCTAAAATGAATTTAACTTAGCTTAGCTAACGTTTAAACTATTGATTTTATTCCAAACTGTGATTCGAGTTTCCACAAAACAAAGGAATCGATTTGTTGATATACATACTAATCTCCAAATAATAATAAAATAATATAATATTATTTAAAAAAATTGTTTAAAAAAATCATAATGTTAAATAAAAACCCACGCATACTAAACTTTGACTTGTTAAGTTGTTAGATTAAAGGAATGTCCTTTTGATCATGGCTTGGCATTCACATTTTATTATGTCTTCAAAGCTTCCGCAGCAAAATTAAAATACTCTTTGTAAGAGTATGACAAAAGCCAAAAGAAAAAGTATATACGTAACGTACTTGAATAGCATTCACTGTGACCTGTGACCTGTTTAACCGGACGCTTGTCGCCTAGAATTTATATGTGGACTGGGTCTGATTTATGGATGTTGGCAGCCAGGCGCGAAGGCGTGGCATCAAGTACCACACACTTCCGCAGTTCAAGCATCAATAAATTATTGAAACAATATTCGCTGTTGGCTACTTAGGATCATAAATTTACTGTTGCACATTTACATTAATGCTCTGGGATGTGCTAATGAAGTCGCTTCGGCTTAAGGACGCTTTAAAGTCTTGGCCATTTTGTACATTGTACTTGTCCTTGTTGGCTAATTTGATTCTGGGCCAGAGTTTCCCGTGTCGCTAGCGCAAATTTAAAGCAATTTCACGTCGCGCTTTTGCAACTTGCACTCTTTTTAGTCGTTCTGTCGTCGCCATTTTGTTCGTTAGAGCATGTCTGTGTGTATGTGTGTATCCTGCGGGACTTTTGGCCACATTTTTGCTAGCTTTCTCGGTGCAGCACAAAGTGCACGTGGCCTGCAGCCCTCTTTGGCTAAATACAAGTAACACAAATGATGACCAGCAGGGGACCAAGGTGCTGTCAGTGTGTATATGAAAGTGTTCCGTATTTGAAAATTGCTTAGGGAAGTCCCAAGCAAAGCATCTGACTAGCTTTATTATGAATCATACTTTAAAGCAAATTCTTAAAAGCAATCAAAATGTTTTAGTGAAGATTTTAATGTCATTGTTGCCTAAATATATGATTTTTGATTTAAAAAATGGATATATAATAGACCATAGATACGAGCTCATAATTCTGTCGGCGTCGCAGCTGTCTCACGTATAGTGAAAGAAAATACGTGTGCTCTATAAATAGCACGCTCGGCGGCTTGTGCTCTCACGACGCTTGTGTTCGGCTTTTTGTTCTCTCACAAAGCATCTGATCTACCGATCCTTTCTGATGTCAGTCGCTGATCTGCGTTCAATGAGGAGAGACCGCAAAACGCTAGACTTTTATCATACACTGCACCTGATGCTTTGCTCTGTTTACGTTGGCAACTGTTACGATGCGACAGTTGAAATATGATTTCATTTAATTTTTTCAGTGTAAAACGTTTCGTTCACTTCGTGTTTCGCTGCAATATTTGATTGTGTGAGCTTGGACACCACTGTAATAGACTAATAATGGGTATCTTCTAGTCGAACAACTGACAACTGTAGAGCATTTGCTGTTTTTTACATTTTTCTTTTACATTTGTATTGTAATTTGAATGCAAATACAAGTACAAAAAATAAAGAAAACACTATTGACGTCATTTTGTGGCGCATCGGCATGACTGGGCATTTAATCATGCCCTCAATTCAACGACAAAATATGCAGATGAGTCGCTTCATCATAATTTTAACGCAGCAATTTCTTTTGGCTTTGAGTTTGGGAATGCAAATGCCAAAAGGCAAAAAAAAATAAAAAATTGAAAATGTAGTTTAGCATTTTTGCGGCATTTGAGGGATGTTCTGAGGGATGTGTACCTTGCCCTGGGGTGACTGTCCGTCTGTCTGTCGACATGACATTTAAATTCAATATGTTAATGAGCCAACAAATACTTATGCCGAATCGTCAGGTGTCTTATATAACTTTGTGGTGCCAGCTGAAGGTCAACCAGAAAGTTTTCCACCCCAATTTTAATAATAATTGCTTCAGATGGGCGTCGAATATTATTTAATTGATTTTGAATTAACTAAAAACATCTTGCACTTACAAACTTGAATTTTATTTTATGTTGCGGTTCTTCTTCTCTACGCCACTCGCCAACATGTTAGATGATAAATTTAATTTAAAATTTTGTTTGCTCTTTTTATTGCCTTATTAAGCACTTTAATTTGTTTTGATTTTGATTATTCATTTTATTTCGCATTTGTGCAATTGTTTATTGGGTAATTGGCATGTGTATCCAGTTCATTGGAGCCTAACGTGTTTAATTAACAAGCTTCATAAATTTATACGAGACGAGTAGCAAAAACAACAACTCCTATTTTTGCATGCTATAATAGAGAATTCAATTTTTTGGTGCCGATACGAATAAAAAGTAGCGAAAAAAAGCACGAAACACAAACAAATAACGATAGCACTTGTCAATTGCTGCGTCCTATGCAAATAGCCAGCAAAATTCTATTAAAGTTTCTTTTGTGACAACAGAATTCAAAGCAGCACCGCAGGCAGTCAACTGTTATAAACTGCATTTCACAAAAAACCACACTTCCCTCTCTTACTCTCAGTCTATATCTCTCTATTTCTGTATCACTCTCTCTGTCGCCCTCTTTCTGTCTCGCTTGCCGCAGCGACGAGATGCTGAAATCAAAATAGTGCAGGCTGTTAAGAGCTAAAAAACAAGAGAATACATTTGTCAATACTACAATATAAAACTAATAAAAATCAAAAAAAAGAAAACTAAAATGGTATTGGAAAATTGGTAAAAAGCGCAGCGGCTTTCAATAGCTTATCATGCAGTGGGCGGGGCCATGGCCAGCGGAAATGGCCTTTGGCGGAAATCCGTTTAATTTGCAAAATGTCAACAATGCTAGAGCAATAAATGTGACAAAAGCAATGCAAAAATGAAAATAAATAAAAAGAGCCATTTGAAATAAATAGTGCCAAGCTACAAACATACCCTGTATTACAAATAAATAACTTGTTGGCATTTCTTATAATCTAATACAGTGGTATTTAAAATGCCAAAACCTATCGCATGGGATATTAACTCATAATTCTGCCGGCGCGGCGTCTCAGCCGTTACACGTATAGAGAGAGAGAATATGTGTGTTCTATAAATAGCACGTTCGGGGGCTTGCTCTTTTACGATGCGCCCCTTCGGCTTCTTATTATCTCACGAAGCATCTGATCGGCTGATCCTTTTTGATGTCAGTCGCTGATCTGCGTTTAATAAGGAGAGGCCGTACAGCGCTAGACTGTAACTATGCGACAGTTCGAATACGCTTTCATTTCATTTTTTTAGTGTAAAGCAGTAAAACGTCTCGTTGACTTCATGTTTCACTGCTACGCACACAAGCGCAATGTTTGATTTTGTGCGTTTTTACACCACTGATCTAATATAACTTAGGTTCTGATTTATTCTTCTCATTATAACATTTTAAATCTTAATCAACTACTCAACTACAACAACAGTTTAAGAAATATAAGCTGATTTTTATTATTTATTTTCATCCAACATATAAATTCTTTAACATACAATACCTTTTTTACTATTTCAATATACCCAACAATATTTCTATTAATTTTCTCAAAACATATAAATTAATTTCAATACAAATTGCTGTGACACTGTAAGCAAACTTGCGAGAGAAAGGAATTTAAAAAATAATACAAATTTAAATTAATAAATCAAGCTGAATGGTCAATACCCCTTCGGTTATCTTTAGAATTTTTAAATTGATATAATTTTTAATTAATCAAGGTTCAATTAGTAGCATGAATATTCTGTATATGCAAAGTAAACGCAATTTGTTTTCTTCTTGTTCATTTTGGTTGCAGTTGTCGCTGCATTTTTCTCACTACTCTTGTTTTCATTGTTTTTGTGACTTTTTGCGATCTGTTGGAAATTTTTAATGGCGGCTGCAACTGGCGTCACGCGTAACTTCCACAAAAAAAAAGGGAAAGGGGACTGGAATGTGGCGCCACAACAACGTTGCGTAATGCGTAACGGAAGGGTGATGGGGAGGGGGAAGGGGAAGGGAAAGGGAAGGGGAAGGGGTAGGGAAATGGGCAGACAAAATGGCCGCAAGCATGGCGACTGGCATCCAGGCAGTTTACAGTTTACAGCCTGAGTGTTGCATCTTGTTTAATTTGTGTGCACACACGCAAAATGCAGCCAGACACTGTTACATTATATTTCATTCTCATGTTCGCATGCGAGTATACCCTGTAAGCAGAAAATTGTCAAAGAGTGTGTTATAAAGTATAGTATCATATTAATAACTTATTGAACAACTCATAATTGTCTATGTATCTTACTGATACATTGAAGTATGCAATTTCAATAATTGTATACTGTACATTCATTACGTGGTGTCTCTTAGTCATAAGCTGAATTTCCTTCTGTCTCGTGAGACCCCAAAAAAAGGATATTCGCTTGCTGTGTGATTGTTCTTATTGTGTTGTCATATATGTAAATAAGATACATATTCTTACTTTTTGATGTGGTGTAACTGCATAAAATGCATACGTACATATATGCATGTTATTCCAACAATATACATGTATATGTTAATATTTATGCATATTTATAGAAAATTTAAATATTGCATGGCCAGTCCATTCGGTAACAGCTGTAGACGTTCGTTACCGGCTCTTTATTCATGTTTTCTGTTTGTTGATCTGTCTGTAGCCAAATTAAATAATATTGTCTCTGTTTTTAATGTATGCCGAGAGCAATGTTTACTTGGACATAATTGAAGACAACTAAATGACTAAAAAACTTGGAAAAAACACTTTTTCTGCTAAGTAAACTAAATAAAAAATGTCAGCATATCCAATTAAGACATTTATCATCTGACTATCGGAGATACCCATTTCAATTGAGCTATTTTATAGCTGGACTGACTGATATTGAAATTGTTAAGTATCTAGTATAATGAAATCAGTATAATTGAGTATTCTGTAACAGAAAATCCATTTGTAAATGCAGATTTGACGGAAATATACAAATAGTCAAATGAATCCCATGAAGACCAATTTGTTAATGTCATGCACTTTAGCCATAAGGTTGTGAATGAATCTAAGCTACTTTAACACACACATTTCTGCACTATCTGCGCTTTCATTACGCTTTACAATATCGCTCTTTGAGGTTCTGATTAGGAAGGCAGCACGGGTCAGAGCTCTGTCATAAGCTGGTCAATGCTTCATATTAAATGCTTGGCGCGTCAGCGTGGTTAACAGCAAAGCGCAGCCTTCGACTGAAAACTAATCCCAAGTTTAAACACCATCAACAACAACAAGAAGAATGGAAAAAGAGAGAGATAGAGAGAGGGAGAGAACGAAATATAGAGATAGAGAGTGAAAGAGAGAGAGGCAGAGAGAGAGAGAGAGAGAGCGAGAGAGAGAGAGAGCGAATTACTCTGCCCATTGTGTGACACATGCACATGCATCCTGTCTACGATGTTTAAGCCTCATGTTGTGAAAATCCTTTCCCCTTTCCTGAATACCCTTGATTATTTTGTGCATAACTCAAGCAACCTCTCCCTTATTCTCTATCTCTCTCTCTCTCTCTCTCTCTCTTCATAGCTAATATAGGTAATTTTACAGATATCTTCTCCACGCTCACCTCCAATGTCACATGACTGTCAAGTATGTGGGCCTGATTTGCATGACGTGTTAGACGGGGTCTAAAGTTGGCTTTTGAATTTTTCGTAGGCAGATGCATGTGCACATTCATTCATGGAGACATGCACGTGCCTTCGAGAACACGTGTCGCTTCATTAAAAGCGAGTTGTCTATCAAACCAGAACACATACACACATACACACATGCATACATTCATACATACATACATGTATTTGTGTTCATTCATCGTTGTCTTTTATTATGTAATTTCTGTGTTTTACCATCAAATAGATGTCATCTTGTTATTTATGTGCTTGATTTGTTCCACTTTTAATTCAATTAGCCAAATTTTATTTGGGAATTGTAGAGTAAATTTTCTCCCTTAAAATCGGTTTAACAAAATATACGGCGTATTAAAGTCATTCAATAAAAAAATTGAGTTTGTGGTCTGCATTAATTTACGTTTCAATTTACTTCCCACCTTATATTTTAGTTTACAGGGTATCTCTGCAAGTCGTTTACCCACCTCAAAAGGACTCTTCCCTTTTGTTATTATTAATGCTCTGTGGCATTTCTGTGTTAATCATGTGTGTGCATTTTTTAATCAGCTTGTCATTATTGGTGTAATTTTTTATGTAAATTATGCAACTGGCGATGTAATTTTAAAATAATTCCAACGTTGCAGATAAAAAAAAAAAGTAAATTCCGTTTTGCACAACTATTGCCAACATAAATGATATTTTCGCAGCTATTTAAATTTTATGATTGCACAGTTACTTCTTTTTATTATTTCCCCTTTCTCCATTGTGCATGCAAATTTTCACAATCAAAAAAAAAATGCAGGTTCGTTTTTTCTGTTGTTAACATTTTTTCTGTTTTTCATGTTAATTTGTTGTCGTGTTGTTTGTGTAAATATTTTACGAGGCTCGAATTGAAAAACACGACAGCCCTGGCAACCCTGGCAGTGTTTAACCCCACGCCCTAACGGCACTTGAGCGACTTTATTGCATAAATGTGGTGATTTAATTAATATGCTTAATGAGTTGCAATTAAACACAAATAAATATCGAAACAACAACAAACAACAAACTAACATAAAATTTCAGAAAATATAATGACAAATATAAACAAAGGAAATTTGTAAAAAATTTGTTGCAATTAAGACCATAAATAATCAAAGAACCGCAAAACCTTTGGCATTCAATTAATTGAGGCAAAAAGAAAATATAAACAACTATTGCAGTTGGTTTAACCTAGTTATGCTCGCTGTGATATGCATGATTTCAAATCTATCGGAGAATTTGAAAATGTGTTACAGAGGCCGATAGAACAATATATATTTTTGGCAATAATTGTAATACTTTTATTTATACCAGTCGTGTCCAAACTCACACAACCAAACATTGCGCTTGTGTATGTATCAGCGAAACACGAAGTCAACGAATCGTTTTAATGCTTTACACTTAAAAAAATGAAATTAAAGCATATTCGAACTGTCGCATCGTTAAAGTTGGCAACGTAAAGAGAGTAAAGCAGTAAAAGCAGAAAGCATCAGCCGATCAGATGCTTCGTGAAAGAATAAAGAGCCGAGCACACGCATTTAAAGAGAAAGAGTAACGTGCTATTTATAGAACACACATATTGTTTCTCGCTGTATGTGTGGCGGCTGCGGCGCCGGCAGAACTATGAGTTATTATTCCATGGGATAAGGCTTTTGGCATTTTGGACACCACTGCTTTATACAAAGAATATTAAAATGCAACTTTAAACATAATTTTCTCTCCCTGTGCATGCAAATGTACTAAGATTATGTCAAAACGTTAGTTGCAACCGTGAATCTTAATGTTTTCGCAAGCGCGCTAATCCCCAAGTAAAGCACTCGAGTGGAAGTTAAGCACTGACATCGTTTATTGAGTTGTACGATATGTGTAAGGAGATCTTATGTACTAATAAACAGAGTTAGATATGGTATTAATCTATTCCTGTCCTCTTCCTACTTATTGTATTGTCTTATGTACTTATTTAGATAGAGTCGACAGTAGTTTTTAGATTATGTTTGGTTCCCTTTTACTCACTGTCAAGTCTGATCTTATCTTATGCATTATCTATCTGACACATATCTTTTACTCTTTCTTACTCCTTGCGCTCTATGTTCTTATCGACTCCCGCATGCATGCAGGCTCGTTTCTGGTATTTTGATCTAGTTTTTGCTGAGCGCCGGTATTTCGACCCGTGTGGTAATTCTATGCCGTCGTGACCTTTTTGTGTCACATGAGTGTTGCACATGTGGTGGCGCATTCCGAGGGACGATCGTAAAGTATGTTCATTTTATGAGATAGACTGGGAGATATTCCAATGTTGCAGATAAGTTAAAGTGCTTAACACAGCTGCAGCTTTGCATATGGCAATGCAATCAACGCAATTGATTAATGCCGAAATGGGAATCGATGGTCTGGCCCCCAGGCGAGCCAGAAGCCATCAAGGATTTTCTACATATTTTCAACTATGTAGGTACAAGTGCAGCCAATTGATTTTGTCAATGGTCGCTCCCACTGTCCCACAGTCTCCCTCAACTGTTTCTTTTACGTCGTTTACTGCATTGCATTCGTGAGATTCAAGGGAAATAAAGGGGAACGAGGAGGCATTGCCAAATAAACTCAGCTAAACCAGAATCAAAACCAAAATACAAATCCCAAAAACTATGCAACTCAATTGCAGTATGGACCGCAATGCTTTGCCCTTGCTCTCGGCCAAAAACCAAACCAAACCGAACTATTTTCTCGTTTTTCGTTTTATTTTGCAGAAGACGCCCGCTGGGTTGAATGGGTTGGCTGGGCTGCCAGGGTTGCCATCATCAATATGAAACATGGGACATGCATAATCGGCTGGATGGTTCCCCAGTGCGATGCGATGCATTTATGCGTTGCTGTAGGAAATCCCGTCCAGACAGGAATTTCAAAATGCTGGCATGCAAATGCACCGACTACTGATCTCTGTTCGCTATGAGTGGATAAGTGAATGATGGAGTGTGGGCCAGTTTAGACTACTATTCGCATAGAAGAGTCCATTTCCATTTCCATTTGCTGGAAATTCTCGTTGTTTTGGTTAGTTAGCGCTGCCGTCCAGCAAAATAATAAAATCAGACAGCTAGGCATTGCTTTGAGTCGAGTAGAGTAGAGATAATAAAAAAAAGATTAAAGTTGATTGGAAAGTTCTCAATTGGCTGCAGAGGAAGGCACTTTTTGCTATATTCCGTTGAGTCTGTAGGTGACAACATTTTGGCAAAGGAAAATATCGGAAAAATTTGGAAAATACAGCATTTAAGTTACTAGAGCTGAGTCTAAAAGGGTACAAGTCCATTTCTAAGCCGACATTATCTGCGATTCAAATAAGTTCAGTGCAGTTTCCTTGAATCTTATAAAAAATACTCTTTTTTTAAAGCTGCCAAAAAGTTAATATAATTTAGTACTTTTTTCGAATTAAACTTCTCAGGCAAACCAATAATTAATTATTTAAAATAAGAAAAAATGCATTTCATGGAATTGACATAATTGTTTAGGAATAGAAATTTCTTAAATGTCATGTCATGCATAATTATTATTAAATAAAGCTCTTGAATTCCAGCTAAATACCATTACTCACAGACAGGATAAAGGTTAAGTACAAAAATCAAGTCATTCAACACAGAAGCACAATTCAACTCATTAAATCGCTTACAAGCAGAGGTCCTGAAATTTCCACTCCCCTTTCTGTCTTTCTCTCTTTCTCTATCTCTTTCTCGCTGTCTCTCACACACGTGTGTGCTTATATATGTGCTCATTAATTAATGCAGCAAATATTATGCATTCAACGACATGTCCTCACGCGAATATGGAAAACGTGCCCAATGCTTTGTTGATGTTGTTTATGAGCGAATCCGTCGCGACTGCGACTCCCACTTGTCAGGACACAACTTGATCCATGTCCTTGTTGATGTCCGTTTAGTGGTGCGTGGCTGGACAATGGAAAAGCCACGCAACTGTCAATTAAATTGACACTCGTCAAGGCAAACATTTGTGCAGAGACTGTCAGAACGACAGAAAGACGAACTAACAGAAACAGCGACAGAAACAGAAACAGGAGACGTTATGGTAATTTGTCTTTGGCAGGCAGTGTCAAAATTGTATTTAACCAGCAACAACAGCAAACATGTAATTAATATCTGATATTTGTGTTGACAGTCATACATAGATTTGGGTCTAAAAACTCTGTAATTATCCGCTGATGATAATTAAGCGAATGTGTGACCTTAAAACTTCTGACACGCTCACCTTCGGGCACATTTCAAGGATTACAAACTCACAGTCATGAGTACCTGACCTGACTTAGCTGTAAAACATTTTCATCTACCTCTATAGGATTAACGTAATTTGCTTATATGAAAATGCGTATGTATGTGCGGAGGGAAAGTGGGAAAAGCGAAATTATGGCAATGATGGAAACGTGTTGGTTTTGTGCAAAGTTCAAATGAAATTGCTGGGAGGCACGTTGTCGTTCGGAATACGAATACGAGAGTATGCTAATGAAATCAGTTTTAGAACTCGTCTATTTCCATAACCTTCAACTGGTTTTCAAGCGTGTAAGACATCTCGCTAATGAGCACGTCTTGGCCTATCAAGGTTAACTCTGATTCTGATGAAACGAAGACAAGCTGAAAGTGAAATGATAAGTCTATTTGTATTCCACAAAAAAGTAAAAGCTTTAGAGAACATTTAAAGGATTCATCAAATAACGAAATGTTAGATCAAAAATGTATCTTATACTTTCGTAAATGTTTTACACATGTATATGTACAAAGTAGTGTCTTGTCTTTATCATTTTATTATTTCTGTCAAAAATTTTACTGTGATTGCATTAATTAAGTTCAGAATTAATACTTTCAGCTTCCTTCGCAATCTCACACTCGCCGCTTCTCAATTTCTCTTTCGGTTGCTTTTGCTAAGATTTGTAACTTTTCGCATTTTGTTAAAGTTGGCCAAAGTTAACATGCTACGCTTTGACTATTATACGCAGAGAGAAATCAGTTGTACTCAAGTTTATTTCGTATTATACAATATAAATTACTTAAATTTCGGATAAATGAAGCCCTACTTCGATAATATGTATATGAGATCCTCAACTTCAGTAATTGCAGTCTTGGCAAGAAATTCAGTTTGAAATGTGGCGTCTTAAGTACATGTTTTTTTCTCGCTGTGTAGCCTTGTCAAGTAGTCAGACAAACCCCAATTCCAAACTTATTCGCACCCTTTTAAAACTACGTAAGTTCAAAGTAAATTACTACTTTGACATCGTTTGCGCGTTTAATTTAAAAGCCGCCTTTCATCTCAATATATCTGCTTAAATTGAATTAACTTTAGAAGTGCTTTTATATATGTATTGGCTTCAGCATAATGAGACATTTTTCAGAACCCAACAATAAAGAAATTGTCCCGAATGGAAACTGCTGATATCTTTGCTAATACTGATAAAGTGCAGATTTTGGCCAAAATTACTTGGGAAATTTATTATTGGCTTAAGCGTGGTGGGCGTGTCAGACTTGCACTAAGTGCATTCTGACGCAGAAAGCGTGAGTTATGTGGCCAGAGTTGCAAGAAGATGAAAGAGGCAACTTATAGAGAGACGCAGAATGAAAAGATAGATAATGTATTTGGCCAAAATGACTACAGACAACGAGTGTAGTCGCTCCATGCATTTCTTTACTAAAAAGCATAAAATAGTATTAAAATTCCAAATTGTGAATCGAGTTTATATCGGAAAGTACAACTCGGCAAAAAATGAATCGAGTTGTCAATATATCTCCAAGTAAAACCAATATATCTAGTTAAAAAACTAGTCGGCGGTGCTACAGTCGAGCGGTACTCGACTGTCGGAGACCCCGTACTTATTATAAAGATATCTTAAACAACAAAAAAGATTTTCATACTAAGACTTGATTTTCGACCGATCGTTCCTATGGCAGCTTATGATATAGTAATCCGATTTCAATCAAATTTGGTCAGTATGTATAAGACCATCTTTTATGCATATTCTGTCAGTTTGGTTGAAATATCTCAAACAGCAAAAAAGTTTTCCATACTAAGACTTGATTTTCAACTGATTGTTCCTATGGGAGCTATATGATATAGTGGTCCGATCCAAAATCTAAAACAAACTCGATCTGCGTGCAATATAGACGAAACTTCTTACCAAGTTTGGAGTCTCTAGCTCTTATAGTCTCTGAGATCTAGGCGTCAATACAGACGGACAGACGGACGGACGGACAGACGGACAGACGGACATGGCTATATCGACTCGGCTGTTGATGCTGATCAAGAATATATACACTTTATGGGGTCTGCCACGCCTCCTTCTGCCTGTTACGCACATTTTTTTTTGTGACAAAGTTAATAGACCCCTTTACTTTTTTAAAGTACGGGGTCTAAAAAAAAATAATTAAATGAAAAACTATCAAATACCAAATACCCACGTACTTTTAAGTAAATTTTAACTTGTGAAGTTACTTAAATCAGATAGATAAAATAGAATGTCATTTTGTTAACTCATAAATTTATTCTGCAATCAAATTAAATTAATTTGAGATTTTCTTAAAGTAATTAATTTAAACTGTTATCATAAAAATATCTAGAAAACTAAATTAATGAATTGTATCAATGAATCAATTTATTTATCAATTCACTTTTAGCTTGTTAGCAAAGTTCAAACAAAGGTTAAGATTAGTTTAAAATTAAAAATTTATCCTTTGTATTTGCTACTCAAATATTCTTGCAGTCGGAATAAACAAACAATCTAACTTTGCAATTTAAGAAATGATTTTCATCTGCAAAAACCACTTGAAAGTAAGCTTAGTAAGTTTGACAAAGCAAAGCTCTTGGATTTAAGCTGCATTTAATTTTATTATATTTATTTTATTAAAGTAAACATGAAAAAAACACTTGATTTCGGTACGTGGCGTAGACAGAAAAGCAAAGAGGGAGCTGGGATAATCAGGGAAAAATGATTAAAACTGTCACTGAATTTTGGTCACAAGCTGTTGCCGTAAAACAATTTGACAAAAGTTGCTTCCTTTTTTATTTTTGAGATGGCAGACTAGTCGACAGGAAGTGCAGGATTCGCCTGACTGTCGAACAACTCGTTTGAAAACTGGGAGTCGTTTTCGCCAGGCTGCCAATTTGTGGTACTGCACATGTCCACATGTCTCCTCCTCCTCGTACTCCTCCTGGTCAAAAGTGCAGCCACAATATCTATGAGTGTGCGTGTGTGGCTCTGTGTGGTTGAGTGTGAGTATGTGTGTGTGGTTGTGTGGTTGTGTGTGTGTGTGTGTGTGAGCATTTGCCTTTGGCTTCAAATATTTTGCGAAAAGCGTATAATAATTTTCACAGGATATGAAAAAACTTTGTTGTTGGCGCATCCGTTGTTCTCTTGGACCTCGGCAACCTGCAACAGACGATGACTATATATTTATGTATGTATATATGTGTGTGTTTTAGTGTGTGTGTGTGTGTGTATGTGTATGCCTGCGGGGCACCATTTTAAATGCGTTGTTGTAGTAATTGGACAAGTCAGTGACTTAAGTGGCGGCAGCAGCCACTTCTGAAACTTGCAACAACAAGGGCAACAACAACAACAATGACACTACACTGCACTTATTTACACGGGGCGGTGTGTGTGCGTGTGTGAGAGAGAGAGAGATTCTGCTGCGTAGCTAAGTTCTCAAATTTTGCTAATTGCAATTGCCATTGTTGTTGTTGTTGTGGTTGCTGTCAGTTTCACTGTCTCCTTTTATATGTTATCGCATTGTCTCTCTTTACTGGCTATTTCGTGTAAAATATGAAATGCCCTTTTTAATTAAAAACATGAAACTAATTTAAGTTAATTCTGTCACATAAATGCAAACACATCACAGTCTAGATAATTACAAAAGTCATTAGTTGATGTACATAAATATATATTGCAATATACAACTTTCTATTGAAATTATTTATTTTATAAATTTTATAGTTTACAGAGTTCTTAACAATCATATCTTAATGCTCTTATAATTAATAATTAGTTCTGTTATTCGATTTTATACCACTCACTCACTCTGTCAAAATGGCTTCAATGTAGAGTCAATTCTAATCTAGAAAATCAATGTCTTTGATGGAAAATGTTGCTGTAAGTCATTTGTGTATTTCATAATAAGTTGTACATAGTATCCTTACGGCTATTACTTCCTACAGGTATTTTCAACTAAATCATCTTGTGTGTTTTCCCAATATTCGACTTGCAGCTGAAAGTATGAGTAAATAACCCTTTAGCCTTCTCACAGATTTGGTAAATTCGGCACGTTGAAATGTGTCTATGCCGTGTGCCTTTCAACTGGAGCACCCCTTGATTGCATTCCTTTTGGCCCGTCGAGCACTTATAGAGATAGACATAGATAGACATAGAGATGGTTAAGGCCATGATGCTGGCAACAGTTTTATCATTTTTCAAAATGCATTTAATTTCGTTCCATTTTGTCGCATTTCAGTGCCCTCTCTCGTCTATTTTTGCTCTCTCTCTCTATTTCTGACTGTCAAATAGACGGGAAAAGTTGTGAAACTTAATTTGCAAAAGTGCTCAGAGACAGAGAGGGCAGGAGAGGAGGGGAGAAGGCGTGTTGGTGTTATCGTGTGAGTCAAAGGCACGAGTTAGACAAGTCATCAAATAAATCCCTTTTAGGTATAAAGTTCTTTAGTTACTTCTTCTTTTTGGATTGTGCACCCCTTTCGGCATTTGTCTAGCTCCATCGTTTTTTAAATTTTTTCTACGCTTAAGTTGTTTGGCCAGGAATTTGGCTTTGTTTGCCATTGGCCATAGAAAGGGCAACTCATCTTTCACATTATTCTTTGACAGACTATGATTAGTTGCATTTACTGCTAGGATGATCATGTCATATCCAACACTACAAATTTGTCAAGGCTTTAAATCCGTGGTATCCAAACTCACACAATCAAATATTGCGTTTGTGTGCGAAACGTTTACTGCCTTACACTAAAAATATGAAATAAAAGCTTATTTGAACTGTCGCATCGTTACAGTTGGCAACGTAAAGAGAGCAAAGAATTAGTTGCAGTGTATGATAAAAGTCTAGCGCTGTGCAATATCTCCTTATTGAACGATGCTTCGTGAGAGAATAAAAAGCCGAACACATGCATCGTGAGAACACAAGCCGCCGAGCATGCTATTTATAGAACACACGCATTCTCGCTCTCTGTACGTGTGTCGGCAGCGACGCCGCGGCTTCAGAACTATGAGTTTCTATCTCATGGGATAGGCTTTTGGCATTTTGGACACCACTGCTTTAAATCCTTTATTTAATTGCTGCTCTGCTTGGCATCGATTACCCATTGTTCATTGTTCGTGAGTAAACCACTGAGTCACTGCAGTGTATTCATTCGCTGGCCCCATTCTCATATCCAGTCAACATTCAAGCGGATATTTGTCGAGCAAACTCAATTGATTTTCCAGACATTGCCATCTGATGATGCTTCTCATATAGCTCAAGGTGACTCAGTATCGAGCTTAGATTTGGCATTGGCTTTCGGTTTGGGTTGTTGCTTCATGGCTCATAAGCCACAAAATGCATTTCTAGCAATTTCCTTTATCCGAGTTGTGTTTGCCGTTGGCCCATTTTTATGCCACATGCCACATGGTGCATACTTTACGGCGCCTGTGCATCATCATCTTGGCAAGCACTTCATCTGCTTAGTTTTTGTAACCGCAGCCTTGACTCGACGTTTCTTCCCCAGGAAATCATTGCACCCAAAGGCGGATATATGAATCACTCCAATTCTTTTTCTCTCTCTCCCTCTCTCTCTCTCTGTCTTCCTTGTTGTTTCTGGGAATCACTCACACTCTGTTCGCTTTATTTCTTTCAGCTGTCTTCGGCACTTGAGTCGCCGCTTAAGTTGCACAAAATGTAATACATTTGATTGCACTCATGTTCAAGTTCTGTTTCTAAAGTGGCTGCTGCCTCGACTCGACGAAAGAATAAAGTGAATCGGATGCCACACCATGCACCCGCCCCCATCTTTATGCCAACAACAACATATTTTCTGACCCGTTTCTGCCCCTGGGTTAGTTGCCAATGCTTCCGGTTCCCGTCAGGTTGCGTGTTCTTGATCCCTCCGGCTGTGTTGGCCGTAGCCGGATTCGGGTTCGGATTCGGTGTGAGTACATGTGAGTGTCGTTGGGTACTCATGTATGTAGCTTATATGAGCTTGAAAATGCTCTAAATTGATATATCTGCTGTCAACACACATTGAAAGTCACTGCAACAAAGTGCATTTTGTTGATTGACCTGTTTCCGATCCCAAAAAAAAGTATAAATCAAAAGCTCATCAATAGATTTCAGTGTGTGTAAATTAATCAAATTTACAACCTTAAAAATATTAAATAAATAAAAATTATATAAATGTTAAGTCATTCAATTGAATTCGAATTAAATCTAACTTTTTTATTTCACTACTACTTAGGACTTGAATTATAAATAAATTCATAATAAAATACCATTCTAAAATAAAACTATGTTTATATTGTAAATCGATTCGAACTTAATTTAAATCAAATCAAACCTTTTACAACATCTTACTCATTTTTGCATTGAACATACTATTAATGAACTTCAATGTTACTATAATTTTGTTGCATTTGTCTGTCTGTTTAGGACTATGGACTATAGATGACAGGGCGGTCTATAAGTGGACATTAATAACCATTAAGGGCATCCGCTGTGACTGCTGCACATCATTCACAATTAAACCACATTAGGCGCGTCCATCAGGTTCAATCAAAACTGACATGCCAAGTGCCAAATGGCCAAGTGCATGGGCCTAAACGACGGGCAGTCAACAACAAAAATGTCCTTGTGTCCTCCCCCCATCAGACCTCTGCGTTCTAATGGACTTTAACCGATGCGATGCGATGGACAGAAGGACGGACAGACGGGCGGACGGGAGTTGCTGTCATTAACCCAGGGCAAAGGACTCGAGAACTTCCGTTAAAGCCGCCAACGGCAAACGACACACGAGCATTTGAATGGAGAGAGCAGGACTATGACTATGACTAGGAGCTGGACTAGCATTGGGAAAGGACATGCTAATAGCTTTGAACTTTTCACAAATTACAGGCCAGGCCAAATGGCTTCAGTTCGCATCGCCGTTGTGCTGTTAATTACCGTTATTGAACTTGTTTGATTGGCGCTAGTTGAAAAGTTAGCAAGCTGCCCACACACACGCACACACACTCATACTCATATATAGTTTGTAGTTGTGGGTGCCCCAACAGGTTGCATGCAACGTGTAGCACTTGTAAAGTAAATACGATCCATGTTAACGTTTGGCAGCTTATAAACAGAACTGAAGTTGATGCTGATTCTGAACTGCAATTAAGCGTCGACTTGTTTGCCCTGCATTTACACAAGTTTATTCATTTGCCGTGCCAACTCGTACTCGTACTTTCAACATTTCACATTCACATTCAACATTCCACATTCAATAGCTGACCCCTTCTGTGTGTGCGCCTCTGTGTTTACCACTGCGATAATTGTATTAAATGGCATGGCTCAAAGGGAGCGAATCGAATCGAGCTGAAAAGTGACTGCATTCATTCTCGGCATACAAATGTACATATGTCGAGTGCCTAGGCTCAGACTTCATTCATAATTTATACACAATTCAGTATGTGAAATGTTAACAATTGGCTTAAGCTGGCCAAAACAAGCCAAATCACTAAACAAAAGAAAACAGAGAACTGAAAATACACTGACTCTGCTTATTGTGGTTGTTGTGTTTTGTTTTTCTGGTTTGCAGTCATCAGAGTGTCGTCGATATTGTTGCGCTTTTAGCAAGGAATAACTGTTGTACTGTCATGTGTGGGATTATCAAAGAGTTTATTATACATCATTTTAAAATAAATAGGAATATGACTTCTTTCAACTTTTATGAAATCAAAAACAAAACTTAATTTTTACTTAACAATTCTTTTTAATAAAAATGATTATAAGAGTTGAATTTAACTTTTATATAAAAAATTTAAATCAATTGTTTATATTGTTTACCTTGTTATAAAATTGATTTGAATTTGAAGGTATCACATACCTCTGAAATTGAAAATTATTAATTGTTTAAAATTACCTTTAGTATTTTATTCTTTTCTATTGGTTTCAACTTTGACGCCTTACACGGTCGGGGACTTTCCCTTCCCCGTGTTACTTTCATCGCAACAAATACATGCATATATAATTCGGCTTTCAGGGTGCTCCGTAAACCTTCATCAGTGATAAAAATGAATTAAATAAATATTATAGATAGCCATTTTATTTTAAACAACTTTGCTCTTTATTTCTGTGTACTCTTCGATATTGTTTGTTTATTCTTTTTCTTTCACTTTACAAGCTAGAAACTTGAGTCACTCTTTTTAAGTTTTTTTTTCGCTGCGTAGAGATTTGAAAGAAGTAAAGCTGCTTTTCAGTTTGCAGCTCTGACTGGGATATAAAGTAAAGTAAAAGTTTCGCATAAAAGTGAGAAAATGTCTTGAAGCGTGTGGGATCAGTGTTAAGTCACAAGTAATACCAGCAAATGATACCAACTTAATATGAGTGGAAACACAAATTCTTTAAAAAGTTGAAAGCTCTCAACTACAGTCCTTACAGTACTTACTCGTTTATTATTTTCAGTTAAGTGAATTAACTTTATGAGGGGCATAAAATTCCAATCCTGCAACTGCAGCCAATTCGCGTTTAAAACTCATATTCAATCAATTTTATTTATTTATGCAGCACATTTTTCACATTCTTATTACGTAACCCAGATTCAATTGAATATGATAAGTACTTAAATGGATATGCATTTTTTCTCTATCATATAGCATTTTTATTTTAGGTCATTACTCTGCTTAAGCCATAAATATATGAGAAAGCAGACCGTAAAGAAGCTAATCAAAGATTTAAATAAAATTGCGATTATAAGTGGAAGTGTTGGTTTGAAATCTGACAGCAATGTTATGAATTTAGTTTTACTTAAAAATTGGTAGATTAGCTGCTTCTAAAGCGCAATTCCTTTTGAAAATACATGCGTATATAGTATATCTTGAGAAACGCCAATAAAGCGCAAAGTTGTCCTCTCAAGTTTATTCAATTTCTATCGGGCTGATAGAAATTCATTCGACTAAAACTCGTACTCTCCCATGTGCGTAAATTTTTATCTTAGCTGGCACGAATTCGATTTTATTTCACTTTTTATTTCTACTTTGCTTCAATTTACAAAATTGAATATTGGCGACAAACTCGATTTACTCACACATGGCAGCACGGACACGGACAGGCAGCACCACCAGCACCGTCACCACTAGTACCACCGTCACAGCCACATTCCAATCAGCCTGCCTTTGTCTCACACACGTTATGTAAGTCATCGAGTTATCTTGAAGACAATAAGCCGATTGGCAAGCACATGAAAGTGGCTGCTACTCCCGCACACTAACTAACTAGCTGCTGTTCACAGTACAAGGGATAAAGCGTACAAAGGGATAAAGTGACAAATTTTTGTTAAAAAAAAATTGATTTTATTCTTGTCAAATTAACATAATTGCGAGATATTAATTAATAAATGCGGAACACTTTAAATTAACAATTTAAATTAAAAGTGGTTGCTTTCATTCGAAGTACCAAATAAGATACCTGAGTAAAATAAGTACTATATATGTGCATTGACATAATTGAAGAAAACTTTATTTAGAGCTTAAATAATAGAATGGAATTTTTTATTTAAGTATTACTATCAAATACTAACCGAAACAAACTATTTTCATCTTTAAAAATAAAAAGGAATTTTAAAATATTTAACACTAATTTATTTTCATATGAAATAATTATATGTGCCTAATAAGGAAAAAGAAAAGAATAGTTTAACTATACCTTTGTAGAATTTTTATTAATTTTAATTTTATTAAGTAAAAATGATTTTAGTGTTTATAAAATTTGTCGCTAAATCGTGTTCATAATCGATGTATCCTACATATGCTGTGACTTTCAGACCCGTTTAAAAATTTCATCAGCTTCTCACGTCACTTGCTTTATTTTTATTGCTCTTCTCCGTAGCTTTAGCCCACTTATATGGCTTGGCATGCCCTGCATTTTATTTAAATATAAAAAAAATAGTCGGTTTTCCAGTGATTTTTATGTGACGATGTTAAGCTCAACTACTTACCACACACGCATTTATATAAATTTATGTGTACAACATTCACACACACACAACTATAATACTTGGCCTCTGTCTAAATAGCAAATCCCACTGCATACTGCTGGGAGGCACTGTAGGGACTTATATACTGAAATGGAATACATAAGACAACTGCTCCTTTGTGGGTCATTTAGTTGTTGCCTCACGCGTGCGTTTCATTTCGCTATATCTAGTATTATATTCTACCCGCCTGATTACCACTCACATTCCACATTCCACATTCCACATCCACATCCCCTCTCCTTTACCCTACTTCCCCATCACCCAATGACTTGTTTGTGCTCTTAATTTTTTTTGCCAACTTTGCAGTTTCGCAACGTTTTTATATGATTTTTATACTTACGTGATATATTTTTCTGATGCGCCGTCACAGCCTTCACTTTTTATTATCAGCGTTAACATCAGGCAATCTTCTCAGCTACTACCCCCACCCTATTTGTGTGTGTGTGTGTGAGTGTGTGTCTGTGTGAGTGCCTGTCTTTGTCTCTGAGCTCCATTCAATTTTATTTATTGATTTTTATATCTTTCTGTGTTATCGGAAAAAAATCTGAAATGTGCTCGATTAACAGTCTTCTCTGGCTAACACAAACTAGGCTTAACCCTTTATATGTAAGTCCGCTATGCATATCAACAGCATACCTAATATATTCAATAATCTCGGAATTCAGAATTAAAATAAGAATTGTCTTGGTCTATTCTTATGTTTCACAAATTACATAATCGCTTTTTCTAAATAAAAGCAAACTTTCATTATATTATTTAAACTCTTTATTTAAAAAAAATATAGTTGTATAATAATCAGAGATCAGAGATCCATATAAAGGACTAATTTAAGCCCAATCCAAGGGGATTTTTGTCCATGTGCTGGTCCAGTTTACGCCAGAAGTCCATGATAATCTCTTTGTCCTTGGCTCGATCGAATTCGGGCAAATGCAGAATATTGAGATTAAGCGTCTCCACTTCCCGATATATCGGATGACCCAGGAAGTGAATGTGGAAGGCGCACACGTGCCGACAGATGACAGCGGGATCACCCTTATGGGGCCAGCCAATGAACTGAGTGTGGGGACTCAACACGAACACGGCCACAACTTGTGGCCAATCCTCGTTTGTCAGCCCTGTGACGTTATCGATAACTCGATATTGCTGCTGCTCGCCGCGATGGGTGCGATTAATGATGACTTCCTCGAGCAGCCTGAGATTCGATCTTCTCATCACACTTGGCGGTATAAATCGAGACTCCTGCAACAGCATCTGCACATTGTGCAGGGACACAAGACTAAGTAGTTCCGAGGGAACCACAATAATCCGCTTGCGCAACAATCGATTATTAACCGGAGGATTAGCTTGCGATACTTGTCGTGCTGTCGATACTTGGCGAGCATTCGATGCCATGGAATTATATCGAATCATGTTGGTCTTAAGTTCCTGCTCGCCTCCAGTCTTTCCAATTGACTTGGAGTCCTGATTGCGACGATTGTATTCCGATAAGGTGATGGATTGGGATGCAGGACGAGGATGTTGAAATGATTCCCTCGGCTTGTCCACGTTCATTGGCAGCAGCTCGGGCGGCACAACTGGCACCTCACGCAGCTTCGGCGGCTCCGGCTGCGGCATTGCCACCAACGGCTTCACAGCCGCCTCCCTCGGCTTGTCCAGCATGCAGCATTTCTGGAAGTCGTAGACCCGCGCCAAAGTCCGCAGCACACCCGGCAGCTCCTTCTCGCCAAGCAGCAACTCCTGCCGCGATCGATTCTGACGCTCGCGTTCCATCGCCTTCTTGGCTATGAGGTTCTTGTAGTTCAACTCCGACTGAACGTCGGGCTTATCCGGCTCCTCTTCGGTCTCCATATCATCGAAACTGGCACCGCCTTGCTGCTGACAGAGGTTAAAGTAGTTCTCGGGCTTACCCTGCAACTTGATGCGCTTCTGATTCGAGCTCGAGCTGGAAGCTTCTTCAGCTTCTTTATTTTTAGATTCATTATTTGATTTCTTCTTATGTTTCATTCTCGAAAATTCACTGCGCTCTAAGAATAATTCAGGACAATGATTTGCCAATGACTTGCAAATTTTACGCTGTGTCTGTCAAAAAAGCTTCTTTTTCAAACTGTCAGATTATTATCGATTAATAAATTCGATTGGCAAAAAGTGGCAATATTTAAGATAAATCAGCTGATTTTTCTCAAAAGGTGGCAGCACCAATTTGTCAAAAAATTATTTAAAGCTTAAAAAGGACATGACACAATAATTTATCTATGTTAATATGAATGTATGAAAATTGAATAGCTTTAAACATTAACTCGTATGTATTAAATAAATTAAAAAATGTTTATTTCACCTTAAATAATTGATAAAACCATTTACTCAGTAGCTTGTTGAAAAAGAACAATTGGTAAATGTGCTCTCAATCCATTCTGTAATGGCAATGCCCCAATTAAGTTTAATATCAATTTTAAACCAAGTTCTATCGATGATGTCCTAAAGATGCCTGAATTTCGAGCAACAATTGAGCTCCAAGCTGCTGCAACTGGGCCGCATCATGAGGTTCTGGCCGAGCTTATCGAATCCTGCCAAGCTGTTGATTAATTAGTCAATAAATTGAGATAAATGTTGTATTATCATAGGCTTGCCATTTCAAGTCCAGTGCTTCGGTTAGCTGTGAGGTGTGTTCACTGATGCAACGAGTTTGGCGTTGTTCCTGCTGAATGGATGTCATCAGATTGTCCAGCTCTTCGTGCAGTTGTCCATTGTAGAAGTTAACCAGTCCATTCATCGATTTATAGCTGCGCAATATCAGCTGTTGCAGCTCCAAGCCATTGGCATCAGCATTTGAAGCAGTTCTGGGCGTGCCAGAGTTAGCCATTTAATTCTTCAAGTTTTTGGGCAAATATTTTTTGTATTTTTTTAACCGAAATTTAAATGAGTTGCTGCTAAAACTAAAATAAAATGACAAACTACTCAACGACAAATATTCAATGATATATCGGGGGTAGCTAAATTCTTCATTTTAAAACTTGAAGCTCTTAGACTTGTGGCAGACTAGAAGACACCTTGATGCCAGTTGAAGACAGCCTTAAAATGTCATTGAGTTCAGTTCAGTTCAGTTGCGATTTGCAGCGTCGTTTTGAGTGGACAGCAAATCAGAGTGTGACATCGAAATGTCTTCAATTGGAAATGACAAGGACAATGGGCAGCGACTGCCACAAACTGAGCCAGGGATGTGAAGATGTGAAGATGGGGAGATGAGGAGAAGTTGGGGAGTCTGAATCCGAATCTGGTCAAACGGATATGAACTGGAGGAGCGCTGACTGGCAGTAGGAATGTCAAACGTTGACAATGGGGCTACATCATCGTCATGCCGACGTTTGTTGTTGCCACACAGTTGATGAGCTTGTTTTCGAGTGTCCACACACTGCACAGCAAAAGTGAGTCCCCGCACTCATACTCATATTCGTACTTGTTGAAACGAGCACAGTTGAAGGTGAAGCTGAAGCTGCTGAGCATGAGGTTGAAATGCAGTCGTCGCTTTCTGCTAACCTTTTCAAGTTGTTCAAAGAAACTCGGCAAGTTGATTCGCATCTTGAAATTCTTGACGCGTCCACTTGCTGACTTCTTAGCCTGCTTCATCTTGCCACATTTTTTGATGTCTGTTTGATGTGCAACAGTTGCACTTGAAGCAGTTGAGTCAGCGTTACAAAATGTCAACCGCAAATATCAAGCATACGCCATGTGGGCCATGCAGTAAGTCAATCTTTTGTACAAACGAAGTATAAGTATGGCAATTAATTGCAGAATTGTTTTTATTTTAAGCTTCATTAAATCTTTTATTAATATGAAGAACAGTTGAATTTTTTATCTTTATTTATTTATATTGATCTATGTTTGTTTAATTTCAACTGTCATGTCATACGATAAGTAGGCCAAATTCGACAGCTCTGGAACGTGTCTCGCATCTGTTGGCCGCTGACAACTTGCAACTTGCAGCTCGCAACTTGCAGCTGGCGACAGCAGCATGACTTTTCCATTAAGGCAGCTACCAATTTGCTGTCCCTGTCTCTCTGTCTCTTGTCTCCGCAGCTTATGCAGCCAATCAAGGAGCCAACAGTGACAGCCAGACAGACAGACAGGTGTGTGTGTGTGTGCTAGTAAATGCTTAACATTTGCAACTTGCCAGCTGCTGCGCTTCAAACGGAAATTACGACATTTCTTTGCTTTTTACACTTGTCAGGCCAAAGAGTCGTTGTTGGTTTAAAAAATAAAAAAAACACGTATGTAAATGTTTCACACACACACTGACACACACCAACACACACACACACATCCCTCTCATGGCAATCGTTCAAGCACACGAACTAAGTGTTTTTGAAATTACGGTAATTTATTACCGAGCCCAGAAGCGAGTAAAATGTTGTTTTTGCCTGGGCTAAAAGCCCAAAACTGCAGAAAACTGCAGTTGCTGCAGTTGCAACTGCAATTTCAGTTTCAATTGCTCAAATGTGTTGCAAGTTTTAGGTTTTTGTTCTAAATGTGACTGGGACTCTTGAACGTTAGCTCAGTCGTGAGCAGACTCACCTGACAACTGTTGGATCTGCCCCTCGCCTCTTCTCTCTTCTTTCCTCTCCTCTCCTCTTCTCTCTCTTCTCTCGTCGTTTGCCCCTCAAATTGGCACTTGGTGCGTCAATTTTTGTTTTTGCTGCATGCTACCCTGTGAACGAGTTTTGTGTAAAACATTTTAAGCTGCAGGTAACACACAAACACACACCCCAATACACACACCCACACACTCACAGACATAGAGACATAGTCCTCTTGACTCCCAACTGAAAAACGTTACTAATTGTTTTGCCGCCAATTACGTGCGCAAGTGCGTGTGTCGGCATGTACTTATGTGTGCGTGTTTGTGTGTATGTATGTGTGTGTGTGTAAGAGCTCCCTACCGTTTAATGTATGGGAACAGTTTATTAAAATGTTTTAGTGCCTGTAACTTTGTGTTGCCTTTTTGCACGTAATTTGCAACTTTTGCTTAATATTAAACATACATTTCTAAAGTACTTGTGCTAGAATTTCAAAATGTATGGCAACTCTGGGCGGGTGAGGAGGGTGTAGTAAATATCTCTGGTTGTCAAATGGCTTTATTTCAAATAAGCGACCATTTCTGCTATGTAAACATATTTGAGAAACTTTAACTTTGACTTTAAAGCGTATTAATTATATTTTTGTATTGGTTGAGATTACGGCCATTTTGGCCCTTGGGCAGTTGCATCATTTTTTATCCCATCAGAAAAGGACCTTCTGTATCTCCACCACAAGGAATGTGCCGGCCTATTAATGCCAACTGATTGGGCCGAAAGAACGATACGATTCGAGCCAACGTATAAAGCATTCTCTCTTATACATACATATGTGTATTTAATATTTAGGCAACGTTTGTGATTATTTACGCTTGATAAGGACGAGGCAGAGGAAAAGGACGAGGGCTGCCTGCCTGAGTGTAAAAATGATTGAGTATCCCAGATTGTACGTGGATCGAAGTATCAAATGGGGCATTGTATTTATGCGAGGGCTGTTCAGTAACTCTCTGTACGAAACAATGGGAGAACTAACATTTTTTATTGTGCTTTCTCGGGATTTTCATGAAATAATCAAATATATAAAATTCATAGGTTTTGTACTGATTTATTAAACAACTCTCGTACGTGAATGCCAATGTGTGTGTCTGCATATTTTGCTTAGACAATGACCCAGTCGAGTGATTTATTAAATTAAATTGAAATTAAATGAAATTCTATGTGTGCAAAAATACAAAGAACAAAGACAATACGCATAAAATCAACAGTGAGCAATGAAATTGGGCAACTGAATATATTGATATAAATATAAATACGATAAAATTTAATTAGCTTAGCTGGATATTTTTATTAAATATTATTATGCATTCAAATAATACACAGTTATATCCAATTATTATGTGTCATCTTGTCTCTTATCTGTAATGTTAGTTAGTAATACCAAAAATGGAATATTTTCTGAGCCGTTGAAACAATCAAGGCACCAATAAATTCATTTCCACACACAGTAACAACTTCAAGTCCACATCAACGCAAAGGAGATGGAAGTGAGAAATGAGGGAGGCAAACAAAGAGAGAGAGAGAGAGAGAGAGGAGACAGACAGAGATGGACTTGTGTTTGGTCGGGTTGATGGCACGTTTAATGAATTGGAAGGTAATATGGAAGAAAGCCCTACGGCTACTTCTTCATTTATTCCGGCCTTCGACCCTTCGGCATCGACTTTGATTATTGATTTTAATTGAAGCGCCCGTCTTATTGGATTTGTGTGCATTCACAGGAGTCTAATCATGGGAAGCCAAAATTAATAAGATTTGCTTTGTGTTTTTGGTTTATTTTCGACTTTGTCTTTTCTCTCTTTTGGTCAAGCGAATTAATTAAAGCACATAAAAAATGGTCGACTGCTAGGAATGCAATAAAAAATGAATGCTGAGTGCTGAAGGGGAAGGCTGGGAAGGGGCCATGAGAAATAGTTGCTGGAGTGCTTGGCAAAATAGATGCGACAGCCGAGGCAGCCACACAAAAAACTATTTTAGCCAAATGGCCAGTGAACCGGCGACATGAACCGGGTCCGGAATGGAGGCAACTGAGGCAACGGGGAAACTGGCCACAGGCACTGAGCACGCATCATTTAAGCGCAAAATTATAGCATACTTTTATGCGGCAGGTTATAATTCACAGTACGTGCGAAATGCAACTGTCCCGCAACTGCTTGCAAACCGAGTGGATGAGTGAGAGAGGCAGAGGAGTCAGAGAAGTGCAGCATGTTTGGGGCGTGACACAATACTGTGAAATTATCATTTTAATTGCGCTCTTCCCGCAGCGAAGTTGTGAAACATTAAACGAAACAAACCAGACTTAAGGATGCCCTGGAAAGAAATTGAAAAAATTTGAAAATTGATTTATATTTATATAAGTCACAGATCTAAAATCAGCATACATAATATATAAATATATAATGTAAACTAATATTAGATCAATTTCATCTCATGTTTATGTCTCATAAATACAGGGTATGCTCAGCACGACTGACTTACAGCTGAAATACATAAATTATGCTGCAGACGGCAAAAGCAATAGTTAAAAACAACAACAACAACAACAACAAATGACTGCAACGAGTTTTATTGCGCTTCACTTCGTTTTATTTGCATTAATTCGAAACTGCGGCTAAGCCATCAAACAACAACAAGTACAACAACAACAACAACAACAAAAAATAAGGCTGTGTTGCAAGTACATTTGCAACCTCCCTTTTAACTTCTTCCCTTTCTGCTTTCGTGTTAAATGTGCACAAATTAAAAAGGCAATGGCGTCTGAAATGAAAACATGATAAACTCGAGTGCCATCGTCTGCACTGCAGACTGTGCAGTCTACTCAAATAAAAAAACACAAAAAATAATATAACAAATAAAATAAAAAGCTGCGGAAGTGGCAGGCAACAAAGTTGCCATCGAAATTTGGTCACGTGCCCCTCGAATTTTTGGACTCAAGTTATTTACGTGCCTCGAACATTTTTGGCGTTTAGTTCATGTTGAAGCATAAGTTGCAGACGACCAGCAAGGACAACAAATGAAACAAAATGCAGGACATTTGAACTGTCCTGTTTGTTTGCTGTCTCAGCCTTAAACTATTCATAAATTAGCAGAAAAAGTCCAGATAATAAAGAGCCAAAGAATAATTTACTGCTGATCAACTACTTACATATAGTATTAATTTAACAAACTGATAGATTTTATGACCATAAATATAAGGTATTCTTATATAAGATTCGTTTCATTTTCATTTTTCTGCTCTGTAAATCCAATAACAATGCGAAGTAAACCTCTGTGACTGATTTATCTAACTTACAATTTAGATGTTGGTAAATAAAGCTGCTGACCTTTTTGGCAGCATCACAAGGCCACATAAATAATGCGAGAGATAAGAGCTACCTTGAGATATGGAACCATTATATCTAAGAGTATTATATACTATATAGAGCAAACGACCCAGGCAACTTTCACCATAAAATATGATGTTTTATCTATTTTTTTTTCTTGCTCCCTGGTAATGTGCGCGTGCTGAAGTGAGAAATATGAGAAAGGCACATGGCCAGCCAAGAGAATGAGAGACAGTTGGAAATTTAAGCCGAGAAGAAGTGAGGAAAAGAGAGGGAAAGAGTGAAAGAGATATACACAGGAATGTAGATGCTGGCAACTGAACGCATTCATTTCTATTAGGCTGTTGACTAGCGAGCTACTTCATTCCACTTTAAAACTCAACCCAGCTTAAAGCAGCTGGCAAATAAAAGAACTGAAGAAGAAGAAAAAGAAGATGGTCAAGAAAATTGGTAACTGGAATCTGGCAACTGGTGTACAAAAGGTGTAGAGCCGACAAAAATTGTTTTAATTGGCGTCAGCCATTACATGCAATTTATCAAACTGACGACAGGCAGGCAGACAGAGACAAACACACACAATAACAGCAGTAGAGTGAGAGAGAATGAGCAAGTGAGTGTGTGAGTGAGAGGAGAAGAGTCAGTTGACACAATTGGAGAGCAGGGAGCAGTCAACACATGAGAGTACGAGTACGAGTATGTCCATAAATTGCCCAATTGCATCCACCTTGAATTGTGTGACAGTTTATAGTTGACATTGTGTCAATCTCGCTGACGTATTTATGAGATAGCATTAAAAATATCTTTTTTCTATGAGAAAAAGTTCTTTCAAGATCCTTATCCGAGTTGAATCACAACTAAGAAAACAAACAGCTCAATCAAATCAATTGTCACAATCATACGAAACATTTTAATTATTTAATTTCCATGTGTCAATTTTCGATTAAAACCACAAGAAACAAATGAATTGGTTAGACAACTCTACAGTTTATTTGGCTTGAGGCGAATGCAAAATAACAAAATTATGTTGCAGCGCATTTAGAATCGATTAAAAGGCTTTTAGTTTAAATAGCAAATGAACTACACGAGAGGTAAATGAAAGAGAGAGAGGGAGAGAGAATTGAGTTTGCAACGTGCAGGGAAGTTGCAAAAATGCCGAAACGCGTTGTTGTTGTTGTTTTGGTTGTTGTTGTTGTTAAGTATTTGCTGGTTTGCCACGCAGCCATTGCCACAAAAGCCGCACAGCATGCCAGGCAAAGTGCAGGCACAGAGAGAGAGAGAGAGAAAGAGAGAAAGAGAGAGAGTGATAGAGACAGGGACAGACACAGCGATAGAGACAGAGCAAGATTAAGAGTAAGAGACACTGCCATAAGCCTCAACCTCAAACCCATTCGCTTCGTTTGCATTAAGTGGCGGTTGGCAAAGTTGTCGACGTCATGGAACTTAAACAATGCACAGAAGCCAGAAGCAAGTGCAGCATGTTTACATACATACATCTGTACAGTAAATGCAGGTGAACGTACAGGTGCAACTGGAACTGCAACTGAAACTGCAACTGCAACGCGTTGTTCCCTTACACATGTGAATATTGCGCTAAGCGGTTCAGTCAACAACGCACCGAGTCGTGGGTAGAAAAGCAGCCTAAAGTGCTCCCTTTGACTGGTGATAAAGAGGAGACATGGGTAGAAAGGGAAGAGCGAAAAGCCAGTCGGTATTATACGTTAAGGACATTAACCTAATCAATGCTCAGTGCACAAGTCTTACACATGTGAGGCCAGAGGAAGCGAGACTTTCACGCTGTGTGTGTTGCATACTTAAGCACTCAGTGTACAGTGGAACCTGGCATGTTGTCAACTAAATAAATATGTGCATAAAATACAGATTTAAAATACTAGACTATAACATAAATTAGATATCTCAAACAAATCGGAAAAATTAATAAATCAAGTCAAAATTAACTAATATTATTCAAGTGTCAATTTTGCATATTTAAAGATCATGGATTAAAATTGGGCTCATTACTATTAGCATTGCCTTTGTTGTTGTTGTTGTTGTTGTGCTGATAAATACATATGCAGCACTTTTTTGCAGTCCAACTGTTTTTTAGTGAGCACTTGAAATTTGCATAAAATAATATTATTATTGGCTGCACATTCACATTCACATTCACAGACACGCTGAAAACGAGTGCATTAAATTACTGTTGACATAATTAAAAAGAAGTGAAGTGTGTAGGCAACACTGACAGCGCCACATTTCGAATGCAATGTGAGCGAAAAACAAAAAAAAATGCATGAAATGTCGCTTAAATATTTGCATGGCAAAAAAAATACAAATGGGAAAAAAGAAAGCAGGAAAAAATCAATAACATTTGCTCGTTAAATGTGCCAGAGGCATGTACTCGTAACTGTAACTGTTGCTCCCTTCCGTTGCTGACAGTGAGCCCCCGTAATAGGGAATCGATTGGCCAGCCTATAATCAGGCTGACATATTCGCATGCGAATACGAAAACGTAATTATGTCAGCGCTTGATTGCCCAATACACCCAATACTCTCCCAATATTCCCCATGTGCCCTGAGGGAACGCATGTGCCCGTCTTTTGTCAGTTTATGAAAATGCAATCGCAATTTTGCACAGCACTTTTGATAGAGTTCGAATCAGATAAAATAATGTGAGAAGCACACGAATATATATGTAAATATAAATCTATCGAAACGAAACGAAAACTGCTCGTAAATATCATTTAGTAAAATTGCAAGAAAGGATGCGGAATAAAATTTCAGGCAAACTGATTGCAATAATTGCAAAAGTGTATTGATTCAGCAGCTTTAAAATTGTCTATTTCAAACTGAAGAGTTGAAACTCAAAATAAATGTATTTTGATAATGTGTCGTATACTCTGTTTGAGTTTAAGAAATACTAATTTGATTGACTGATGAATTCTTGATCAATTTCATCTTTTCTCCATACGTCTGCTTAGGACATTTTTCCCTAGTTTTACTATTTAATATTTATTTAAAATTATCAAAATAAATTACTTCCTATACCGGCAATCGAATGCCAGATATCCTAGCCACTAGACTATATGGACAATATGAAAACAAAATTATTAAACCAATTTATAGAGTATACAGTGTGCTCTTTTTATTTTGTTCAGAGTTCTACTGATAACAAGCCACAACACAGAGAAACTCATTAATGTCAGTGTCGACTTGACATCATGATAAATTTATTCATGTGGAAGTTGTATAATCAAGAAACATTAATATCCCTTTCCCAATAATTAACTGAAAGATCAGTCAATTATTGTGTCAGAGGGTATTAAATCTTCGGTGTCGCGAATATATGTATTCTTTTTTTCCTGTTGTCTTTGTACTCGCTGTGTCTGCCACAACTTTGGCTGACTAACGAGCATCACGCAGCCAACAAGTTTAGCACCAAAACTAACAATTTTATTAACTGACAAATCACACTGAGGAACAGGAAGAAGAGAGGAAGAGGGGACCCGACGGGGCTCTTGGCGGAGCACCACAAGCAATTTATGCGCCGCAACGTATGCAACACATTTCGTGTATGTTGGAGAATTTTGCACGCCCAAAATACATGAGCCGCGCCCCTTTTTACTTGAGACAACAATGCAATGTATGAATGTATGTATGTATGTGTGTATGTATGTATACTTGTGTAGGTGGCAGCTTCATTAAATTTACATGCACATGGGCGGAGATGATGCAACGGCATGAATTGGCTCCTGGCTTCTTGTGTCTTCGCCTGGTTTCTCCTGTCTTCTTCTGGGCTCTGCTGGTCTCTTCTGGGTTGTCCTCTCCTCTCCTGTCCTGGCACAGCGAAGACGCTGTCAGTTTTGTGCAATTTCCGACGCAATCTTCATTTACAACTTAAGTTACAGCGCAAACAACTACAACTGTGTGTAAACAAAAAAAGATACACACACACACACAAATACACACACACACACATTTACACAGCATCATCGTCGCTTTCCTGGCTGCCTATGAAAGATGTTAAGAAGTGTAGCAGGCCTTTAAGCTGTTGTGAAAACATTTCAGCGATGACTACGTATGTGCATACGTGTACACTCATGGGCGTAGTCGGGATAGAATTTGGAAGGGGAGCTCAGCTATGCAAATTTAGTGCACATTCAAATTTCATCCATAATATTATTTATATTCTGTTTTAAAGTTCTCTATAGGTTTTTTTTTGTAATTTTTTTATGTTTACTGCAGTTTTCACTGATTGTATAATTGCACATTTCTTTTTCCTTTTTTTAAGCTGTCCCCCTTGCCAATACCTGGCTACGCCCATGTGCACACTCACTCATAACCGTATCCTGCTGTGTAAAGGATTCGCCAGAGCTCGAAAGTTATATGCCTAGACTAGAGTTGCAAGGGTTGTCAGGGTTGCCAGGGCTGCGAGTGCAAATTTATTAGTCGCATTGCATACTTTTGTGCGTTCACTTGAAAAATTACAATTTTAATTTAGCTGCAAACACAGACGCAAACAGAGAAAGACACGAGACACAATGCATTCCCCTCTTACCTTAAATAAAGGTAAAACTTCCCTCACCAAACAATCATTGAGACAAAGGAAAATGTTGGAAAATGACAATGACAATGGCAATGAACCTCTGCCTCTGCCTCTGCTTTTGATAACTTACTACATAGGTTGCTACTGCCACTGGGCCTATCTAACGGCCCTTGTTGACTCCCAGAGACCGTGTGCTTATCAAAGAACGTGATAGAGTAGACTCTCCGAGAGTGAGAATGAGAATGTGGCTAATACCCAAGACAGAGACAGAGACTGAGAGATGGCCTGCGTCTAAGATGAGTATTAATTACCATTTGAAAGCTTGACATACACTTGTGCAAATTTATCAACAAGAGACAATATGCAGAGTTGCCAAAGTGACATCGACAGAGAGAGGGAGAGATGCAATAAGCGAGAGAGAGAGAGAGAGAGAGAGGAGAGTACATTGTGGCTGTTATCAAACAAAAGTTAAGCATGAAAATTGTTTTGCATGCCAAAGGATTTGCATTCATGCAAAATCGTTTCAACTTAGGGGCCACAATGGGTTTCGAAATCTCAGTATCCATCGGTTGTAGTAACTGTAGACTAAATGCAACTGCACCAATTTTTGGTGCCTTTCAAAATGTCATAAATAAATGCATGAGTACTATATGTATGTGAAATGTTTACACGTTGCATTGCAGTGTAATTGATATTCCCATCTCCGGTTATTTTTGTTTTTGCATGCAGCCGCTGGCACATTTGCATCACTTCAGTTGCATCTCCTTCGGGATTTGAGACTGAACTGAATTGTTGCCAGGTAACGTGTAAATCGGTGTAAATTGAATTGTTCATGAATCCAAATTTGCGTGTCGATACCTTTTCAGTTGCCGCTCAATTCAATTCGACAGTCTGTGCAGATTTTATGAATGAATATGTGAGAAGCTGTTTTTGAAAAACGAGTCAGTTATCTACATAAAAATGGTTTTAAGTTACATTATCTCTGTGTGTGACTCCTGAGTTGATATTAGCTCAGTCACAATTCAATTAATTGATATGTGAGTAATAAATTAGGTGTAGATGGTTAAATTTGTAAAAATTCAACCATTTTTTGTATAAATACATTGATAGAATTGAAATGTTATGATTTAATAGTGCGATTTTAACCAAATTAGATAATTGAATTCTGAAGATAATTCTGAAGATTTCAGCCTTCTAGCTCTTTCCGTTTTGTGCTTTTCTTTAATTAAGTTACCATTCGGCAGTTTTAAATATACATAGATATTTACTTTGAATAATAATCGAAATTGTTTACAACTACGATTCACTTTTCACATTAATTTAATAATTAACATTTAAATGCAAAAATAAATTTAATAAAACATGTATTTGGTTTGTCTTTTTCCAGGTACCACCTACACACAACCACAAAATATCAACGCCAAGTCGCAATTAAAGACGACACCCGCCGAGCACGCATCCAACAAGAAATGGCGCAGCATATCAGAGCAGACGCCGCTGGAGAATCCATTTGCTTACAGAGCAGATGCACAGAGAATACACCGTGCAGCAGTTGACCATAGGCAGGATGATGTGAAGTGTGCCAAAAACTGTGCGAAGGCCAAATTAAAGGTGGCCAAATGGAAGGCGCAACTGAAGAACCGACGCGTTCATCAGGCGCATCGGGCGGCGTCCCACAAGGAGGCCAAGCGACGTTGGCGCCGGGAGACAGAGGAGCAGGAGCAGGACGAGCTGGAGCTGCAGCTGCCCTCGGCCATGCCCAGTGTCAGCACAGTGGCCACCAGTGCCGTCAGTGCAGTCACGGCTTATGCAAATAAGTCGCTGTCGCTGTCCGGTCTGGTGAGCACGGCGAAGGCGAAGCGAGCCCGCTCCATGGTGCATCTGGCGCCCGAGGATCTGAAGCCCAAGCCGAAGGAGCCGGTGATTATCATCGACGATGTGGAGGAGTTCGACAGTGGCACCTCGACCCGCGATTTGTTTGCCAAAAGCGGCGATGATGGGGATCTGCTGGACGAGGATGGTCCACTGGAACCGCGTGTCCTGCCCCTGCGCCCCGTGCCGCCCAATCCTTATGAGGACGAGGAGATGTCGGTCGTCTATGCGGAACAGCATTCGGAGATTAGGCTGATGTGCGAGGTGGATCTGGACATTTCCTCCAGCATGTGGTACAAGAATGGTCAGGTAAGTGACAGCGACAACAACAACGACAACGACAATTGGAACAGTACTTTATCTGAATGTTAGCCCGGAATAATCGCAACTTCAGCTGCCCGAGCTGCCAACTTGCTTACAGCTTTTGACTTTAATTGCATTCTTGGGCGGCCCGTTAGCCGTTAGCCTCTATTGCTTCCGTTGGGTCTCTTAAGCTGTCTCGCAGCTTTCGCATTTTAATATTCATACCCTGTAGCTAACATATGTTGGGTATATCAGAAAAAATATAAAAATGAAGTTACTATCAATGAGTAAAAAGTAAAATCAGAAAGTTACAAATGAATTTCAGCGAGAGATAACATTCAAAAAACTAGGAGCATTTTTTTTATTTTTGCTAAGAACATTTAATATTAATTAGTTCGGTATTATAATTTAAATTATTTAATTTCTACTTTCATAGGGTACTTTATAGTTCATAACAACCCTTAAGCTGTCGCATTCTTGGTTGCTTTTTATTGTCGCCTGCACTGCGTTTGTCCTTTGTCCTTTGCGACTCCCTTGCCTCCAGTCCCCCTCGGACGCTGCCTTCTGTCTTCCTGACAGACGTCTCGAGTGCCAGAGTCCTTTCTTTCATTCTTCTCTACTATTTTTATTCTCATTCGTGTCTGGCTTTTGTGCTGCTTGCTTATTTGTCGCTTAAATGCCGCATTATGCAAATAGGATAATCGTTATTATTTGATAGTTTGTGATGCTCAAAAGCTTTTAAAAGTTCATCTGTCAAACAACCTTCTGTGATGGCCCCCACGCCCACAACCAAGCCACGCCCACTTGACGGTCAACTGGATGCTATTTTTTTTTTTTTTTTTTTCATTTTATGTTTTATATGTCCTGTTTTGCATGCATCTTCTAATTACAACTTTGTTCTCTGTACGAAACACACAAATTTAAATACGTGTTGGATACACAAATTTTTTTATTTTGGTCTGTTGCTATGCTTTAACTAACAAGTTAAATTGAAAAACGCTGAAAAACGCAACTGGCGGTAGTTGTAGTTCCAAAAAGCTGGCAACAAATTAAGCAAACAGGGCGAAAAAGTTAACTACCATCCGGCAAAAGTTATTGAGTTGTAATTGCAAGTGCAACCAGTCGACGATGCGATGCGTCGGGTAAAAAGCGTACTCTACCTTTTTCGCTGTAATGCAATTATAACCGCTTTCCCGACGGCACACATTCACATTCGAGCACATACTACACTTTTTCCAGACAGCCAAAAAAAAGAAGAGTTTTCACATTTTGAAAACTGTACGCAAAAAGGCAGGAAAAGTTCAATACAAATAAAGAGTGAATACTATTTTGAAATTGTTGAAAGTTTATTATTTTTATAAATTTATAAATCAGTTTATATAATTTTGGGTAATGATAAAAATATATTTTTTAATATTTAATCATTACTATAAATAAAATTTCTTGTTATCAATTTATAATCACTACTATGTCATTTTCAAAAAGAAATAAATAATTAAGAATATATCTTTGAGTAGTGATAAATTTCAATACATTTATACCAGTTTGTGTTTTGTAAACTGCAATTTTTTAAAGCGATATATTTGCGTAGAAACATGACTTAAAAAAGAACTATTGTTTTAGAAAACAATTCGATTTGCGTACAATTTACATTTACAAAAACTCTATCATAATTGGTTAGAGTTCGTTTTATCAATGCCTCTTCTCTTCCTCTTCCTCTTGCTCTGCTGTTCTCTTGTCGGCCACACAAACTTCATCACAAAGTCATTATACACAAGTTGAACTGGTCGCAGTCCAAGTTCTACATAAACAACTAAACATCTGTGCGGTGTTCAACTCGTTGTACTTTGCTCCTCCTGTTGTTGTTTATTTAACAGTTGCTGTTGTTGTGTTGTTGGCTGTGTAAATTGCAATAGGAGCAACAACAGCAATGAGTGGACAGGCCAAGTTGTTGATGGGCAAATAATAGTTGAAACTAATACAACAACAACATTAACAACAACAACTGTAACAACAACAACAACAGTCACAACAACAATAACACTTTGACTACGTGCCTCGACTGTTGGTCTGCGGCTTGGCTTGGTTTGGTTTTACTTGGCCAGGATGTTAACTGACTGACGCTCCAAAGAGCACCTGGCCCAGGTGTAAGTGTCAGAGTATCTACAAGTGCATATATACCTACATACATATATACATACATACTTATGTATGTTTGTATGCGTTGGTTTGGCTAAAAGCGTTGCATGCTTTTGTGGGTGGCACAAACAGCAAACAATGTTGCCGTTGTTGTTTTGTGTTGTTGTTCTGTGTTGTTCGTGAATGGTGTTTATTCTATACGAAAATTAAATTCAATATCGCGCAGTCGAAACGTGTAAGCAACAAGGAATGCCACCAAAAAATCACCCAAATTGGCTGTCAACAGCTGCCATGAAGCGAATCCCGAATACCAGACACGTCTCCTATATGTTGTCTGTTGTGTGTTGTCTGTGTGTTTGTTGTGTGTGCTTGTGTTGTGTATTGTCTTCTATCTGCTGTCTGATTGCTGCACTTGTTTGTGCCATCAAATCACACTGTCTGCAATCTTTGCGTCTATTCACATCTATCGGTTTCTATTGCGATTGCTGCTATTTACCATCAAAATTTGTCGCACTTTGATGTTGTTGCCATATGTTGCAACTGCCGCGTTGCAGTTGTTGCAAGTTATCGATTTCTGCGCCCAACTTTGCTTTTACCCTCTTTAGACATCTCTTTAACATTGTAGACTTTATTGGGCAATAAGTCAAGAGATACTCATTTCCAGACATGAAGTTTATAAACAGTTTCTAATTTATAAACATTAAAATAAAATAGGAGAGTAATAATTTTTTTAAATAAAAATATTGTAAGCCATGTATGTTTTAATGGAAGGAAACGGGAAAAATTTAACCATTTTAAAATGTTTGTTTAAATATTTGGTTTATTTTTAATTAATTCATATTCGGCTTTTTCCAAAGATATTGAAAATTAAATATTCTCTTATTTTAAATACAACTTTTTAAACATATTTAACATAACTTATTCTTTTAACATACTGAACATTAAATTTCATCTTAAATTTAAAATTACATTTTCAGTATGATGAAAATTTGTTGGCTTAGCTTGTTTCAAGTATTTTAAGATAGAGAGCTCTGAAATTCAAGGAATTTGTAATGTCAGGCTCTACGACTTGCAGTGTCGTTTACAAATTTTAATTAGTATGTCATACTATATTCGTAGTAGTTTTTATGCTTGCCTCCTTGGACATTGTTGCATACTTTGTGGCGCTTGCTACGAGTAGCCTGCAACATGTTTATGGGTCTATTGTAAGTGGGCTATTTGCTACTTTTGTTGTTATAGAATGTCAGATATTTATTGGCCTGTTGTCTACAAGCTTTTTATTTCTATTCTACTCGTCTTTTATTTTGTATTTGTCCACAATCCGCACAATTCATATAAGTAAATCTCAAAGGGGTTTTGCCTGTCAAAAGTCGCGCCATTAGTCAAATAGGAGACGCAGGGCGAAACTTAATAGACGGCATTAGACATAAGCAGAGTGAAGCAGTCGTGGGGCTTTGGTGACTTTGGTGGCTCAGTGGTGCAATGACAGAGGCAGCGACTGCTGCAGCTGCAAGTAAATCACATCAAGCCAGGAAATTAATCACTCAGATTAGATGTGGGCAAATTCCCAAATGAAAATCAGCAACAATGCGACGTCAGATCGTCTGTCCCTCGACTAGTCGAGAGTAGGAAGTTGCTAACACGCCGCTCACTTTGTACCTTTGACGACTTTATTAAGTTAGAAGCAATGCTGCACTGTTGTCGGGAATTACTCTGATGCTGCCTTCTGATGCTGATGTTGATGCCTTCTCTGCTCTGGCAAATAAAATCAACGCCACTGACGTTGCCAACATCGCGTCGTCAGCAGCATTTCCCCACGGTGCAATTGTATTAGTTGTGTTAAAACAAAAGCCAGCCATGTGAAAGCGAAGACATGGAACAGATTAAGGAGCGAGGGAAAGGAGAAGGTTAAGGGGAAGGGGCTTGCACCATGGCAATTACAACAATGATGCGGCAACAATGTGAGGCGATGTCTATATAAATGCAAGAGAAGTCGGTGCCAGCTGCAATCCGGGATGAAAGCATCAAGTAGAGCACCGCATTTGAAATACTCTTTATGTGGAATACAATTCAAATGAGAGATATTTATTTATTTTAATTAATTTATATATTTTTTAATTCATTTATTTTTTTTTTTCGTTATATATAAATATTTATATATATTTATTTAGTTATTTATTGACTTATTTATTTATATAGTTATTTATATATTAATTTATTTATTATTTTAAAAATTTATTAATTTATTTTTTTTTAGTTATCTATTTAATTATTTACTTACAATTACTTTACTTACAATTAAAATCAGAAAATTAATAAACTAAATTAATTTAAGCTTTAAGTTATAGACTGAAAATAAGAAAAAGTTAAGTCTGCGTTGTGAAAGATAAGAATTAGAGTTACCGTTGGGACCCCGAGTTTTTAATCAATTCTAATAAATTGTAAGCAACTACGTCAATTTATTTATATTCTTAATTTTAAAAAATTAAATTTGGACTTGATCGAAAATATCGATACATTGGTTGCTTTTGCCAGTTATATTATGTCTAGAGCATTTGAATTCCTTTTGTTGGGATTTCTCGCTGTAACAAACCTCTATAATATCGTTATCTGTGATGCCCCCTCGCCCCTTTTGCTATTGGCCACAAACTAAATTTGCAATTGCATTTGAGCTGCTGTGTTCGCTGACTCTTGTCTTGAGCGCTATCTACTCTACTCTCTTCCCTTTCCTCAATTCTTTTTCCCCTTTCGAGTCCTCGTTGCAACTGCAACTGCGCAATGACAAGCGACAAGTGTTCCAGTGACAGCTTGCAACATGAGCGACTTTTGTTGTACTTTCTGAAGTGCTGCACAATGGTTGCTTTCGAGTCCCCAGCCATGAAGTTCTTCTTCTTCTGGCTCCCGCTTCAGCTTCTTTGAGTGCCTGCCAAACCCCCGCACTCCGTATGTGTCTGTGTGTGTGTGTGCCAAAGAATTTATTGTTGAAAATTATCAAGAGGCTAATATATTTGCCGAAAGCAATTTGAAGTTAGTAGCTTTGGGCCAACAACAACCCGAAAGTTACGACTCAAGGAGCAACTCCAGGCAGTGAGTAATTTTTTTCACTCTCGTTCTATCCGCTAATTTTAAGAAAAAATATGATTCCAACTTTGAACTACTCGAAATCTTAATATAAATATGTTGACTATTTCTTATTCTTTAATATTTGTAAAAACGCTTTACTTGAAACGAAGAAAATAGAATTTATATCAGATAGATAGGTCTAATTTACACTATAAATAAATATACTTCATACAGTCATTTATGTCTTCTACTCTGTATTGGATTTATTTTCAATCTGACTTGCCTCAGTATATCAATTATTTTTATTATAGTTTTGTTAATTCATGCGAATAACTACAACTATCGCCCAATATTATTTTCACTGCACATTTATAATTTATTTATTGCAACATTTGTAAAGCTAAATATTTTCGAAACCTCTTCCGCACAATAATTAAATCATCTGACTATGTACTCGAAAATTTGTATTTTTATTTCCACTTTAATAAATACATTCTCGCATTAGAAACCAAATGCGCATATGAAATGGGTTGCACCCAGGGCCGAATTAAATGTTAAAAATTAAAACAATGCAATTAGAAAATACATTTCCATAATAACACCGTAGTAGCAGTGTCCATGTCCATGTCACAATCCAGGATACACAATACACGTATCCACGTATCCAATCCCAAATAGCAGTGCCAGATAACGACGCCACAAATTATGCAAAGTTATGCGCATGTAAAACTCAAATGTGCCTTCAAATATGCAACAATTTATGCGAATTGACGCAGCTGCAGGACAAAAAGGGAGAAGCAAAAAAGCATGAAAACAAAAAAAAAAAAATTAAAAAACAATGGCACAATCACACTGGCAAAAAGGCGAAAAATCATTATTACCAGACAACAGATCGCAGTCGGGATGAAGCATGCGTGAGATTTAATGCCCAACGTTGGTTGCCCAACTTGGTGTTGGATGGACAACAACTGGACTGGACGGAACTGGACTCTGGACTGGACTGGACTGGCATTTTCATTCCATAAAACTGAAAACTGGTCCCCAAAACAATAGAGCGTGTAATCCGCTGGCCGCTCGACGCTGTAAACAAGGATTTGCCACGCTCATTTAACGCTTTTGTGTCTAGCAGCCATGTTGCCAAACCAAAATCATACACACACACACACACACACCCACAGAGCAGCAGGTGTGCTGCAAATGCAAAACTCTCTGTGTCATGTTACCTCATAAATTTCCAACTGAATGCGCCGTTGCACAGCCTGAAAATCCAGTCGCCGGTCGCCAGTCGAGTTGCCAGTTGCCAGTTGCAATGCGTCCATGTCCATGTCCATGTATTGTCCACCATTCGCCGCAGGTTAATAAATTTCTGCAATAGCCGCTTCGGCAAATGTGGCAAATTCTCAACGGAAGTAGAGACACATACGCAAGTCAACAAAAAAACGGAAAAGATTTTAAAACTGCATATACGCATTAATATTTGCACTGCATTTCAAAAATGCATTCGACAATCAAAAACGGGTCTAACAAAAATTGGTAACTCGCACGCAACGGAAACGGAAATAGCATACTATAATATTGTTTATTTTTTGTACTGAGCTTGTTGTTTGTTTTACTAAATAATAATTACAATTTATTAAATTAAATTTATTGCCTAGAAGTAATTTTTGACGATTCATAAGATATCACATGAAAATTAGATCTGTATAATAATAAGTGTTATTTTTATTATGTCTATTATATAATTTATTATTTAGTCTACAATATTTAAAGGTCCTTATGTGTATATTCGGTAGTTTTTTGCAGTAATTTATTTTGCAGCGAAATAAATATTCCTTGCTGACTGATCAATTTTCGCAAAGTTTTAAAGTAACCCATTCTCATTGCGTAATTATTAATGATTTATACAAGTAGACGCTGCCTTGTTGTCAACCATTAAAAACGTGGTATATTTTCAGTTATTTAAGAATAATTTCATATTTTTATGCAACATTTCGCATAAATTTCAGAACGCATTAAGTCCCGCTTCAATCCAGAAAGCTGGTAAAGAACAATCGACTATTGAAAAATAAATTTGTTACTTTTTAATGCAATCTTGATAAAGGCGATATCCAGCAGTTTAAATGTGTAAAATATGCCTAAGGAAATTTATGTAAAGATAGTATACATAAGATCATCGACTCGCCCATTACAGAAAAGTTTTCAGTGGATTTTTAAACAATAATCAATAAGGAAATTTTTTGAATTAATTGCAATTTTTATTGTGAATAAAGGACATTGGATTATGTAAATAAATGTCTGTATATTAAAATAAGCGAATTAAAGCAATTGTTTCATGCGACTAAGATAGTGGCAGGTAATGCCGAGTTCATTGCATTTACTGTGTAATTCACAAGCATTTAATGCACGGCATTAAAAGTTGAGCAGGCGGCGTTTGCATAATAACTTTGGCAACACTGGGCTGGGTGGTAACTGGGTGTCTTGGCCAACTCAAGTGGCATTACATTTTAAGCTGCAGGTTGGCAGACGGCTAATGTGCGATGCCTTTGCAATAACCCTTCTCTTCCCCACTCTTGTCTTTGCCTTTAGGTGGTGCATGCCATGGACCGCACGTCGCGAGTCACCGACTATCGCTTTATCAAGGAGGCTAATGGGGCGCTAACTATCACCAACGTAATGCTCGAGGATGACGGCAAATGGCAGTGCGAGGCGGAGAATACCCGGCGTTACACCGAGAATGCTCGACCCGTCAAGTTAGTCGTGCTTGGTGAGTACCAAAGTAACAAAAAAACCCAGAACAAAAACAATAGATAATGCAAAAAATGTAATAAAAGTTTTGACAAATATTAAAAAAGTCGTTAGATTGGCCAAATGAGAAAAGCAGAAGACCAAGTGTTATTTAACTTTTTTTATTCGACTTTTATTGTATAGCTGCAAATGGCAAAGCAAATATTACGAATAAGTCTAACTTATAAGTTTATTTTATTTTATTTTAATATGTTCGCCATCCTCACACTACAAGTCTAACTTACAAATTAGTGTGCTAGTCACGATTAAAATTTCAATACGAATTTTTGAATTAAACATAATTTTAATTGTGCAAGATTTGATAGAGAATCAGTTAGTTGAATCGTATGATTACTCAAAACATATTTGTAGTTTAATTTGTGATAAATTTGGTTAGCCAAATGTAATCAGGTTAGCGATATTTCTCGATGTTTTCCGATGATTTTGTTGATGTCGATGTTAAACGATGCAGCGATGTTTTGCAAAACATCGGTTGCCGTACTTTCAATACGCTCTTTTCGCGCCCTGACAGTGTAAGTGTTAGTAAATAAATTTATTCAAATTGGAGATACTATTGCTACAAAAAGCCTTCATCAAAAAGCCCTCTTGTAGTTTATATTTATACTTTTAAGATAAAAACTGAAACTTAAATACTGCTATAAAAGCATACGTCTTAAAAAAAAAATTAGATTTATTAAACTAAGAAATTCTATTTTTCTTCTAAAAATGGTATGATTTTAAAACATTAGACATAACATACATTGAAGCATAGAAGTTACGACCCGATGTATCGCCCCAACATCGATTTTGAAGACATCGACATCGATGTTTCCTCTCAAATTTACATCACTAAAACAGATTATATTTTAATTCGATATTGATATTTAGCGTTCCGCTGCATCACATTAACATGTTCATTTAGTCCCAAAGAACGATCCAATTGAAGTTCGCTCGTTCATTTCGTTCATGGATCACGAAGATCGGCGCAAGGAATAAGTCGCGTTCATTTCGTTCAATCCTGGTTGGAAAAGCTTCGTTATAATTTATTTATAAATAATACTCAAAGTCAAAATTTATCTGTAAAATAAATCTTTTAATATTATTTTTTTTTTTTTAATGAAATTTTTGCTTGGAATCTTAAAGTGATACAACTTTATATTTGCTATCCATATATTTCAAATTTACCATTCGTAGATCGTCCAAAGCCGCCATATCTGCTGATTGACTCACGTCGTCTGGATGCTGGTAATATTTTTGTACCCGTCAAGGAGAACTCGGAGCTGAACTTGGCATGTGTGAGCGAGGGCGGCAATCCGCGTCCCACACTCACCTGGGAGGTGCTACTGAGTCCAGGTGTGGATCGGCATGCGCAGAAGGTGTCCGCCGAGGTGCTGGAACTGGAGGAGATCAAGAGCGAGAAGGTCAGTCTGCAGTCTGAAACAGACTCCCTTAGTCATATATTATATTAGGCAAATGAAGTGGCAAGATGCGAAGAGACTTTGGCTGACACTTTGACATATTGTATCGTCATCTTAATGAAAACTTTGAAAAACCACAAGCAATACAGCAAGGCAGAGTAAGAGCAAAGTATAGAAAGAGAGAGACAAATAGATAGAGAGAGAGAGACAAACATGGAGACAGACTGCAAACACATTAAGTGTGGATAACGGAGGCTTTTCGGTCAACTGCCCAAACTGGAATGGAATTGAATGGAATGGAGTGGGCCAACAGTTGCGGTTGCGCCAAATTTGTTTGTCTTGCACTCGAGCATAATGAAAAGCAGACATTTTGGTCAAGCTTTGTATAAACGGCCCAACCGCCGAGGCAGCGAACCACCGAGAGCTGCCCAACCACCGAACTGCCCACCCAACCACATGCAACGACCTGTCAAACACATCGAAGTTATCCACTTGAGTGTTTAGTTTATGTCTCTCTCCTTTGTGTGTGTGTGTGGGTGAGTGTGTGTGTGTATGTATGTATGTGTTTGTTTGTCATAGACCCTAAATGCCACAAATTTGCGTGCTTGGTCTGGTCTGGTCTGGTCTCTGGTCCGCTCCATCTACAACTACAACTACAACCACGCCGGATGATTGATTGAAAACTGTGCCAACAAATTTGCATGTCAAGGTGGGCGGGATTGTTGGTGGCGTCTCCTGTCTGGAGATGAAGGCGAAGAAAGCGAAGGCCATTGCCACTGCCACTGCCATTGCCATTGCCCTTGCTCTTATTCTTGCGCTTTAATTTAAATTAATGATGTCGCGTTGATAACAAGCCCGACTAATTGCCCGTCATTTCGCCCAATTTGTCCTGGCGCTAAGCCTTAAATTGAAATGGAATTTTTATCACCTCCACCGTCCTTTCTTTCACGTTTAGCAGCAGGATAAGAACGGCTACAAAATCAACAGTGGTGCCAAGAGCGAGTCCCGTCTGCCCGCCGTCTACAGGGCCCATCACAATGCCCGCATCTTGTGTGTCATGGAGCATCCCACGCTGAAGATTCGCCAAAATGCCTCCTTGCTCCTGGACGTGCAATGTGAGTACTAAATAAATATTAAAAAAATAAGTTCATTTCTTCAGTATTTATTAGAGATTTTTTTATTAAATATTATGCTTTAATTATTTTTGTAGTAAAACTTAAATTTTATATATTAAGAAATATATCTTAGGAGTTAAAAAGATTATAAAATTGCTTAAGCACATATGATGTACTTTAATATTTTTAAAATCCTTTGTACTCTTCAGATATTTCAGTTCATGTAAAGTTATTATATTTTTATTACACCTTAAATTATTTTCCAAAACTATCATTAGTCAAATGTAAACAACGCATTTACACAGTCAATTAAACAGTCTCTTAAGTCATTCACTCATTTGACATCATATTTAAATCTGAAAAAGTTTTTAATAAAAGCCAAACACGACGAAAATCGCACCTGGCTTAATTAATAGACTGAGCAAAGGCGACGGCGAAAGAGAAGGTGAAAGTGGTGCAGGTGGGTGGGTACAAATAGCATAAAGTAAGAGTGAGCGGCAAGTAAAAGTGAAAACCAAAAGGCAAATGTTGATTAAAAAGTTAAATTGCAAAAGTTAACACACGCTACGAGGCACTCAGAGTCCTGGCCGGGTCCAAAGGTAAAGGATGCTGTGCGGGGCAAATGGGCAAAAGGAAAATTTATAATTATTATGCAGCTGCAGAACTACAAAAATGAAAACGGGGTGATATTATATAAATAAGTAGAAAGTGCAGCGGGAAAAAGAATAAAAATAAAAACAACAAGCAAAGTGAGAGTGCTTTAGTTGACACTGATGGAATATAAGATACCTTATCTAAAGTATAATCTTTATGATTTATGTTAAATATTTTTACAACTGACACACAGATGACAAATGTTTACCCAATGTTCGATAGGAACTTTTAAATTAATGTTTTGCATGTATATATTTGATGATTTATTTGAATTGCAATTGGAAAATTTGCACTTTAATGAGAAGTAGCACAAAGTGAGAAGTAATAAGCACAACTCTGAGTTAATTTTCTAATTAACTTTTATTAGAGGAATTACAAGTTTGCATTGTAGTAGTTGATAAAAGTAATCAAGTAATAAGTTTATAAACACAAACAAGTCTGAATTATATCAAATTTAAATCCAATTTTATAATTGTTTTAAGCAATTAATTCATACAAAGATGTAGAGTTAGGTTTCCATAATCACTGCACACAGCTTCCAAGTCGTCAAATTTTTGCATAACATTGTCTGACAGACATTCAGCAGACGTGTAATCCCTTTGATGGATTATAGTTGATGCTTACACAAACTTAGTAGTAGTCCACATAAAGAGTGGGGAATCACTGCACTAATTGTTTGTTTCTTTGCATTCACTTGACTTTTTTCCTGTCACAAAAAATCGAAACTAAAATTTCACTCTGAGCTCAGTTTGGCGGCAGCTTCAGCTTCAAATCAACATCAAAATCAATGGCAGGTACCCAAAGGCAATTAGAAGGTCTCGCACTAATTGGCAGCAACAAAGCCGCAGACACGTGCTGGAATTGGCAGCAGAGGCTGGCCAGGATCAGGCTGGCCAGAGACAGGACAAAGTGCCATAGACATCGGCTATTAATGCACGTCAGGCCGCATAATGCCATGACAAATGCGAAGGTAGAAAAACCACATAGAGGCCCATGAAATTGATGTACAAATATAGAAATGGGAGTGGGAATGTGGAATGCGGATTCTACAACTGCGGATCCTGCAACTGTGTATTCACATCTATCCAATGAATATGTGCGAGCTTTATCCAGGCATGAAAATTGCAAAAACCGCAAGAACAACAGCCAAAGACCTGCAACAATAACAAAAACTGCCAGCTGAAATAATAACAACAACAACAACAACGTAAACAACAACAAATGTTGCCCAACCACAACGTTTTACTACAAAGAACTGAGAACAGAGAAGAGTTCCTGGTTTCCATTCGATTCAAATTCCCATTCCATTCATTCTTATTGTTTGTTAGGGTTGTATAAATTAAAATGCACATACATGAGAGCACTTGGACACTCGGACAGAGAGAGAATTGTGTTCATAGTAGTTCCCTTGTTACTGCTTTTAATTTTACAACTTTCTACCGACAGTTGACAGACACAAATCAAGGACAACAATCATCGTTCACAAATATGCTTTAATGCATATCAAATAGATTTTGAATTCGAATTGCGCAAATATGGACTTCCATAAAATTGTTGCTATCTGTGGACTTTTTCACATTTTATATCAGAATTGAGCAGAATTTGATTTTTAAAACGTTTCAAAAGTCAGTGATTGAAGAACTACAAATGTATTTGTGTCCCTTTAAATGCCTTTCTGTTTTCCAATTGATGTACGAAGTCAAACAAAATGACTGATGGACAAGTTCTTCCGTCTAACTCTGCTCAAATATAATAGTTATGTAAACAACCAACAAAGGACTTTAATGTGCTCTGTTCAATCAAATTCTATTCATTAGAAAACATTAGAAAAACAACCGAGATAGATTGCCAAATTAAAAAAGATTTAAATTCAATGCACTCCACATTTCCACATTTTGGCTAACTCTGGCTAAAAACATTTATGGCTATAAATATGCATTGAATGCAACTACACTTACATTTACATGCTGCGAATTGATTTTTGGAATATATTTCCTGGATTTTTATTTGATGCTGAAATTTATAAATATTTAATAAAATATGATATATGAAAATTTGAAACTTTAAATTTACAGAATCAGTGTATTGAAATATCAATAAATGAATAAAAGCTCGGTGATGCATTCTCAATAATTTTGTTGGTGATCGTAGTATAAATATTCCAGCTACATGAATTTTCTAATTTATCAGAAAGCAATAAACTTTAATAAACTTTTAACATACACTTTTTATATTAAGAAACACAATAATTTTGTACATTTTTGTTTAAAATCGTTTCCCTTTATTATTTACATTTCATTGTCTCACAAAATTTGCAAAGATTTATCCGAAAAGAGAAAAAAGTGTCTATGGTCGTTAGTTGGGCGGTGCTGATGAACATCAAATAGCCAACACTCATTTGCATTCAGTTTAATTATAAAAGTTTCTTTCGCCTTGCGTTTATTTTGGTGTCGTAATTTTTTAATTAAAAAACTATTTTGTAGATGTTTCCACAGCCGCCAGACAACAGACAAACGACAGAAATCCGAAAAATTACTAACCGAAAATCTCTTGGTATCTGTGTGTGTGTTATTCTTATCCATTCTTATTCTTATGCGCTTTGCAACCCTTTGCAGATACACCCTCGTTCGCCATCTCGCGCACACCTGGCTTCGGTTATCCCCTGCGCGAAGGCATCGAAGTCAGCCTCAAGTGCGACGTCGACTCGAATCCCCCGAGCACTCCGCGCTGGCAGAAGGACGACGGTGACACACCGGTGAGTCTTTTAAAACTTATGCATACGTAAGCCTCAGACTGAGACTCTGACTCTGACTCTGACTCAGACTCCAACTCTGATTCTGGCTGGCTTTTGTGATTTGTGTTTTCGGCAAAGGAGAAAGTTTTAAATGGATTTTCGTGTAGTTATCGCGAAAAAGTGCTTGGACCAACTATTTGCCTTGCCTTAATTACCAAAAATTGTTTACGCATAAGTCCGAAACTAATTTGCTCTACTCTCCAAATGATTTTAACGTATTTCTCTCTCTCACTTTCTTCATTTCTATGCTATTTACAGGTACCTCAAACTGGCGATGGTTTTCTCAACTTTACATCCATTAGACGAGAGCATTCCGGCTGGTACAAGTGCACATCACGGCATCTGAACTTTCAATACTCGTCGATTGGTTATTACCTCAGTGTGCGCTGTAAGTACTTGTGCTTGATATAAATTAGCTCTCATATGCGTGAAATTGCCTTTAAAATGGCGCGTGATAATATTTTCGCCATTAGTTCTCATCTAATAAAAATGGTGGCCCTGTCACAAAAATTGCCAAAAATGCTAAGTGGGTTTTACGACAGTCGCACATGGTGCGTCCCATCGTTAATGTGAGTGTCGTTCTCATTCTAGTCCCAATGTCTGTCCTGGTTCTCAGTCTTGATTTCGTCCTTGCTGAGGGTTGCGGTGATGATGATGATGATGCTTCGTATTTTGCAGCCGTTTCGTTACCCTCCATATGCAAAATGTGGCAAATTTCATTGGCATTGGCATTGGCATTGAGTGGGTGCTGAAAGGCAGCGACATTGTCAACCCTCTTTCCCTCATTATCTTCTCCCTCATTCTCTCCCCAATATCCCACCAAAACTCACTATTTATGCTTACACGCCATTTTGCTGTCAATATTCTCTCATTTTTTGCGGCTGCAGATTTGAGTTTGGTCTGAGTTTAATACACATTTTATGCGCTGAACGCGTGTTAATGCTTGTAAATATTTTTATTGAATTTATGTCGCTGACAGACGCCACTTTGTTTGCAAATATTGTTGCTATTTTGCCTAAAAGCAGGCTGCTAAAATTGTTTCCCTTTCTATTTTTCTTGCCAGTAAAAGCAAAGTAATTTTCAGCCTCATTACGTGGTTCTCAATTTGTGTGTGTTTAGAGAATGAAAACTCAGACAAATTTAAGAATTTCAATTGCATACAGGTTCGAACTGCTAAATCTTAAGACAGTTGGGCAAAATGGGGCTTTAGTATTTACTATATATGTACATACATATTTAAACTATTTCTATGAGCTATTATATGTTTTCCACAAACTTATTCCTATATACAATTTTAAAATTATAAAGAAATGTCCATTTACTAAAGGGTATTCATTTCTACTAAATATGCCAAATATTTTCTTAAACTTAATGAATGTTTCCACGAATTAATTTCTATTTACTTCATTTGAAATCTAAAAAATAAGTCCATTTACTAAAGGTTTTTTAGACTGACCTAGCTGAGAAACAGTTCAAATACAAAGACACAATTCTCTTCGCACCTACAAAAATATGCCGTTTAATGCGCCCTCCCAGCGGCAACTTACAGAGCTCGTAAAATAAGCGCTCATCAATCACGACAAACATAAAATGACTGGCAGACGCCTCCAGAGGCAGAAGTGGCAGCAACAAAAGCAAATGGCAGCAGTTTCGACTAGGCAAAGAACGAAAGAAAAGCACACAAAAAATATTATTGGTAATAACAACTTGACAAAGTGTTTCCACTTTTTACGTGAATCCCATCGAGAAAGCCTCTACATCCACATCCAAAAGGCACACCCACAATTCCAGCCGAAAAACACAGACCCAGGGGAGAGATTTTTCGTCCATTTTTAGAAAGAAAGAAAATGGCGAGAAACCAAAAAGAATCCTGACAGGCGGCTGTCGTTGCTCATTATGGGAAAACAAATGCTTTATTAATAAAAATAAAATCGCCCAAAGAGGCCAAGAAGTGAAGTGAAGTCGGAACATGGGAAAAGAAAAGTACGCATCAACCCCCGACATCGACATATCGGATCGGCATTTATCGATGATTGATGTGTCAGCCACGGCTTGGATTCCGTTCTATTCAGGGCGGACGGAGGCTCGGTAAAAACTTTTTCTGTTGATTTTGCAGTGAAATCTAATTGTGAGAAATGTTTGGAGGGGGGCTGCCAACGAAACTGGCAACATGTTAAGCACGTAAATCAATTTGTAAAACGTTTACGAAACTGCCAAAATGGCAAATCAAACTCCTGGCAACAGTCGGCAAGTACAGTACGATTAAAGTACCCACTAGATTCAGTCAATTTATGACAAGAGATAGAGTTTAAAACAATATCTATAAGATTTAGTACGTGAGAATTAGCTGTCATAAACTAGCAAACAGCTGCAGAGCTTTGATAAATTGCACATCACATGAAACTGAAAGAAATTTATAGTAAAATATAATCCCTCAAGCCGATAAAAATTGCACCACGAAAAGAAAAGAAGAGATAGAGTATTGATTCGAGCATCCGGTGGCATCGTATAAAAGAGAAAACCAAAGCTTAGGCTTACGAAAAAAAAAGGAAAGCTGAAACGCAGTCAGACGTTTGAATGCGCGTTTAATTGCTGACGATATGTTTTCTACCTCGGATCTAAAATCTTTCAGCCATTGAGCTGCGAAATTCGCGCAGGTAGCGAAAGCAAAAGCAAAAGAAAACTTTGATTTCCACAACTGTGTCCTCGACTAGGGCTGATGAAATGCAATGAAAAAGCAATCAGTGTCCTGGGCGAAACAGCGCCCAAAAACTACAAGAAGACATGCTCTGCTATACAGAATTCAGGATACAGCGAAGGACTAAAGGCCAAAGTCAACAACGAGATGCGATGCGATGGTCGTCGTCGGTTACAAAAGTAGGCAATTTGAGTTGGTTTCTCTAACTTTTTCGCCAGCTCCTTTCACGTGATTGATTTGCCCGCTATGTGGGATGCCAAGCGAAGGACGCAGGACGAAGGACGAGGGACAAACTAACGGTTTACGGACGCAGTCAGCTTGTTAAAACGTCGCTAATTTGACACGTACGTGAGACGAGAGACTCTGGGAAGTAAAAAGTGACAGTGAATGAGACGCATCTGTAATTGGCCAAAGTTATCGATACTCGTGTGTATCGACCAGGCTTAATCCCAAGTCAGCCAAGACCGTGGCGATTGCCAGTTTGTTTGCCAGCCTCATTAATGAGTTAAAGTTCAATTTGAGGCTAATTAATGTTGAGTGGTTTCTGCCATGTTTGTGCTGCTTTGGGCTAATAAAGTGCAATTAGTAAAAGCCTTGGCTTACAAAAATTGAAGTAAACTAAAGCCTAAAGTAAAATCTATTCATTTTGAACTAAGGGAGATATTTTCTTTTATTTATAAAATTAAATCAATTTATATCCCAATTGAAAACAAATACATGCTCGCTTGCTGTGATGTATATTTTATAATAATATTTAATTTAACACGCTATCGTAAGTGTTTTTCCTTTCGATTATTGCGTTTCAAGAACCTTGTACTTATTTCTTACGACTACGTTTAAACGGCAATGTCCTTCGAAATATATACAGATATTATCGTTTGTCATACTGGCTATCGCGGTTTAACTTTATCGTTGAGTTCGCCTCATTCAATGCGATATGAAGCATTTTTCTGGTTGCCCTTCATTTCACCGTTCATCCCTTCTGCCCAATTTCCCCTAAATATATGTATTAAACTCCTCGTGCCCGTTGGAAATTTTGTGTTTATCGGAGCGCATGATTATTAGTTTTCTGTTTGCTGCTTTTGTTTTTATAGCCGGCGATTACATTTCACTATGTGTTTGTCCTTCGGCTTGGAGTCCTCAAGAAATTGGTTCCAACAGCAACAGCACTGGAAGATTTGCAATAAAATTTTATTTGACTTGTTTTTTCTTTGTTACTTCAAATAAAACACAAAACTCATTTCGTGTTTTTTCGTTTTTTTCGTTTCTTCATCATGATTCTATAGCCGCTTGAAGACATATTAAAAACTCATTATGCGTTATTTGTGTTCGTAAAAGAAAGTATCTTTTTTTATAATCTTAACATTAACTTAAATTATTTTATCAAAATAAACGTTGTTTGTAAATGGTGAATCTTAGTATTTGGACTCCTACGATTTTTTGAAAACAAGTTAGACTAACTCTTTCTCTTAGTTATGATATCAGCTTCAAATCCAAAGTTCATCCACTAACTTGTTACTGTGCACATTACACTGCACTCTGCAATCATCTTCAATTTGAGCTCATTGCAAATTAATCGTATACTGAATACGAAACCCATCCGAGCAACCAACTCACTACCAATCCCCTTGCCTTTTAGTCCTGTCATAAACTCTGCTCGGAAGAAGGCAACAAAAACAAAAAAAAAAAAACAGCAGCAAGCAAATGTGAAAAATTCAGAACAAGTTGAGACTGCACAAAAAATTAAAATGTATAACCAACCAAGACACAAACGCAATCAAATGCACCCACACAGACTCAGTTCAGTTCAGATTCTCAAGGCATGCAACTGTCTCCAGCTTCTCTACTTTCTCTATTTCTCTACTCTCCCTTGCCCCCTTTCTCCCTTTTTCTGTTTTACTTCCGCTTGCTGTTTATGAAGCTCGTAAGTTAAGCTGATTGTTGCTGATGCTGATGCTCAAGATGCAGCTTCATGAATAAATATGATGATGCATTTTTGTAAACGAAGACTTGCTGGTAATGAAAACTGAAAACTACTTAATTACTATACTAGTAAATATTGTGGTTCATGATAAAAAAGAATGAAACGTGCACATTCTCTTAAGTGTGTTGAAAAGTTTTTAATCTGTGCACGGCGACACTTTATCCATATTCAAGGACTTGTGAATACTCTGAAGTCTCTCGGGTTGTGTGAACACTTTTCCGACTGCCCAAGCAGTGTGTGAATTCTGTGACTGTGGCTGAGCTGCATTTGGCAGGCAGAACATCCCAACTCAACTCAACCCACTCCAAACTCAATCCAGGACACTTAACAGTCCTTCAGGCTTTCAGAGAGTCCAGGCTCAACTCAAGGCCAACGTCAACATGCTGATGTTGATGCTTTATGATTAATTATTGGCGGCGAGAACATAGTGAGACTTACTTAATATACACTCCTCCTTCCTCAGCAGCCTGTCCTCTAGAATTTACTGCCTTTGTCTGTCTATCAGTCTCTCTTACTCTTTCTCTTTTACTGTCTCTCTCTTACTGTGTGAGTGGCATATTGATTTCTCCTGTTTGCATTAGTGTTTATTGTTTGCTCTTCATATTTGTTTCCGTTGTTGTTCAGCTCTCGAGTTGAAGTCTTCCATTTCACCATCTTTAACCCTCCTTCTATCCAACGCCAACAACATATGAGCGTTACTTGAAGTTATTTGTTGCCTTTATTTCTTTCTCGATTTGTTGATTGTTTGTTGGGGGAGGAGACTAGTACGTACTTACAAGTGGTCATTGAACAAAATGTACATATGCATGAACTTAGTACCGGGAATTATGTTATTCCCGAGGATTTTACGGGGAGAAATCGTAGAATAAATGGTCTGGAACACTTATAGATACAAGTGATTGGAGTAAACAATGAGACACTCATGCCTAAAATACTATTGAAATGTGCTGGACAATTAGAGACTAATTGTTATCTTGAATCTCAGCGTTCAACATTATTCTAAATAAATTAATTAGTTAATAGTATTTTTTTGAAAGAATACAAATTTAATAATAATAAAGAAACCATTGTGAGTTCATTCAAAAAATAGACAAAAGCAGGAGATGGAAAGAAAGAGACCTGCAAATCTCCAATTTGTCAATTTAAGCAGCGCCGTTTTGCCTTTTTATGTTCATACAATAAAATTGCTAAAACGTTGTGATTTTTTTTTTTTTAAACGCCCCGCAGACAATATAAATATATTGCGCTATTGTCAGCAAAAAGATTCGCAAGGGTTGCTTAACACACCGAGGGGTTGTTTTTAACCACCCAGAGCGGAATTACTGCCATCAAACAAGTATTTCTGGCTCGAAATGAGATCACAATTAATTGTTACTTTGGCACTTTGGAGTGTTCAACTCCACCCCAAAGTATTCAACCCATGTCCAAGTCATGAATGGAACTGTAAGTGTTTCTTTTTGTTCGAATTGAGTATATCTGTTATCTATGCGAACACTTTCATCTCAGTCACTTCCTAGACGACACCGGATACACATCCATTTCTTCTACCGTTTCTTATTAATTGAAAAACAGTTCACCTTTTGTGGTGTGAGGCTAATTTTATGAGCGTTCTGTGGTGCAACCACAAATTGCCGGACTTTTAAAATTCTTGTGGCTCTCTGGATGTCAGAGGCCCAAGTTCTTGGCTCGAAGAGCCACACACACAGACATTGAGACAAATTGCGAGAGTTCTTTGTCATGATTTTTGCCCAAGCATCCACTTGGCAACATATTGTTATGATATCCGGTCTCAAACAAAAGCCGCACAATCTCATTGCATACTTTTAGGCGCATGTCAACGTTAATTGTAATTTATACGTAATATGAACAGCCCTATAAAGTATGTGGCACAAAAGCAGCTTGATATTTAAGGCAAGCAAAATTTCTACATCCCCACACATACACACACACACACACACGAACATACACACAGCTACGAGTTTTCCCCATGTCGCATAAATTTGATGTCATTTTCTTCAGGCCACAAAATTAGAATGAAGCATCGTAATGTCTTTCTTGTTCTTATTCTTGTAAAGGAGAGAAGAGTGTTCTAGTCACTTTGGAGAGATACCCTGTTCCCATGTAATTTAAAAGATGCAAATGCGAAGGATTTATCTAAACCTGTATAATTCTGGATCAGAGACGTGTTCATTCTACACATGAATTTGTTACCCTTAAACATATTCACAATGTTAAATGTGAATTTCTGAGTTGAAGTCGAAGTCGAAGTTGTGTCAATTTTCAATTTTCCAGCTGCCTGCGCAGCGTTGTTCACTTTAAGTTGCCGTTCAACTTCAATAGACAGTTAAGTCAAATCAGGCAAATCGGAAGTGCCAACTCATTGTGTTGCCAACTCCCAGGACTCAGGTGCCTTCCAGCATCCAGAGTGTCACCCGCATCCTGTGAAGGCAGCGCAATTTGTATTGCTTAACGCTGGTTAGGAACTGCCAACCTGTGAACTCTGAACTCAGTTCTCATCTCTCAATGAAATATTGTCACAATTGACAATTGCTGAAAAGCTTATCATATTTTATGCTCTCGCAGATGTGACGACCAAGTATAACTGAAATATTCATAAATTTTCACACACATTTTGTCGCTTTTTTGCAGATGACTCGGTGGATGTCACATCGGAGCCCGATGATCAGGATGTCTCGGTGGCAGCTGCCTCGCACAATCCCAACAAGGGGCAGCTGGAGGTGCAACTTGGCGGTGCCGTGACACTGCAGTGTCCGCAAGGTAAACAACAAATTTCAAAGCCAAACTCGAAATGCTTTCGGCAACAAATAGATCAAAGCAATTCTGGAAAATTCGTAAGGCTGCTGACAGTCAATTGGGGGAGAAAATGAGCAGTGAAAAACGCTTCTCGTATCTAATTAAATTTTACATTTTCCTGGGACTAATTGAAGCGCAGATCGAAGAGGTCCAAGAGTCACAGAATGGAGGTCTATTCATTAATTAGCACAATTGAAAATTAATTATGCGTGCAATTTACTTTGCTCACTTTTAGGCCGTCGACTCAAATACGCGAAGACAAACGGCCTGGAAGAGTCAAGAGGGAGAGGGAGAGGAAGAGGGAGAGGAAGATGGTGGCTTCCTTGGCAAATGAAAATGGGAAGCGTTTTGCTGTTTACGACTCGGAACGCATCAATTAAAGAAATTAGAACTTGTGTAGCCAAAGTCAATTAATTAAATTAGAAATGGGCGCTCACTCGATTTATGCAATGACTTTAATGTTCTCTGTCTGTCTCTCTCTCTCTCTGTTTTGTCTGTTTCCTTGTTTTTCATAGGCTCCCTGGGCTGTTGGTCCCACTTGGATCCTGTGTCGGCTCGACTGCGTGGCCTTGGCTATGGCAGCTCCCAGCCAACGGGTCAATTCTCGCTCAAAGATGTCATGTACCAGGATGCGGGCACCTACAAGTGTGTGGGCCAGTCTCTGGCCAATAAGAAGAAGCTCGAAGTGCTGCAAAGTGTCATCGTTGCAGTTAAGGGTAAGTTAAATTTACACTTTTTTATGAGCAACAATTGGTAAAATTGATGTTCGTAAATTGTAGATTTATAGCTTTAAGATCTGGTATTTTTAAACTGTGCTAAAAATTGCCAAATATAAGGAAGTGTTTAAGATATATTTTTTAAAAATGACATTCTATTCATCAATTTGTATATTGCTGTTAGTATTAAAAACTTTGTAAATTAACATTTTATTGATATCTGTGAACTGTCTTCTTCCTAATATTAAAGCTTTAAAATCAGATATTTTGAAAATGTTCCAAAAATAGTCAAATACAAGGAAGTATCTAAAATATATTTTTTAGAAAAACTACTTTCTATTAATCAGTTTGTAAAATAGATATTGCGGTTAGAATCAAAAACTCTGTAATGGAAGAATTTATTGAAATTTATTGACTGTATTCTTCCTAGTCTTTAAGTTCTGGTATTTTGAAACTGTTCTAAAAATATCGAAAAATGTAGAAGAGTCTAAAACTATATTTTTAAGAGTACTTGCCACACAACTGTTACACTGCGTCAAAGTATTTCGCACAGTTTACGTAGCCTACTTTTCGGGTTTGGCAGGTGACAGAACCGAGTTGAAAACATTAAAAACTTTGACAGCAGTTTTTCAGCACGTTGCAAAACAAAGGAAAAACTTTTGCGTCTCAGCTTTTGATAATTTATTTTTTGTTTTTGTTTCTTTTTTTTTTTGTTCCCTACGTTGACTGTCAAAACTTGAACATTTACTTAGCATTTGACTGTCGCAACTTGGCCAGAGATTTTTCCCTCTTGCATTCTCCTTTCCACTCTCAGTCTTGTCACATTGACACTTGTCAAATCTTTGCCTGTGTGTGTGTGTGTGTGTGTGTGAAAAAACCGAAGCATGATTGATGACTCGTTGGCGAAGACAGAGCCAATTCCAATCAGTTCCCGCTCAGGCATGTCAAAATTACGCATACGCCATGAATAAAATGTTCAGCTGACAATGTCAACGTGTTCGAATTTTTAAAGAATAAAAATGGAAGAAATCATGCGACCGGAAATTAGAGAAAATACCCAAGGCTTTGATTTCATATTGACACTTGCAACTCTCTCTCTCTCTCTCTTTCTCATACTCCGCTTTATTCTCTGCGTTTCTCACATCAAAACGCGAGGAGCATTAAGTTGTCTTGAGGCGAAATCTAAGTGGACACTGAGACAATAAAACTTGGCAAGTGCTTGTGCTTGTGCTCGTGATGTCCTGTTCCTGGTGGGTTAAGCGAATGGCAGCTGACTGTCAGTCCAGTCAGTCAGTCCAGGCTGACTTAGAGCCCTCGAGTGCAATACAAACATGTCAGCTCACAGTTGCTCCCAAGCTGTGGCCAAAGCAATCAAACAAAGTCGCTCAACTGATAGTGGATGTAGGGGAAATTTGAACAACTGAACAACATATGCACAGACACATACATACATGCATACACAAAGACATGAACACAATACATAGTGTTCACTCGTACACAATCTGAAGGTAAGACATTTTGTCATTAAAACTGAGAAATTGAGTGCTGTATAAACAAAATACGCAGTCAGGGCCATGGCCAGGGCCAGACTAAGGACATGGAGTAGTCAAGGTTTCAAGGAAGACCAGACCAAGAGACATGAAGAGCAAGAAAAATATGACAGAGGCGTTGCAGCTAACGCTTAACGCGAATAAACAAGTTTAAAGGGAAAATTCCAGAGTACTGGGTGGGATGGAAAGTCGCTCTCTCTCTCGCTCTCTCTCTCTCTCTCTCTCTCTCTCTGGCAGCGTAAAATAGTCATATTTATCAAGTGGGAGCCAGAAAGGATTGCCTGGTAACCAGATGAGAAGTCAAAGGCGACAGACGACAGCATATGGGATATGAGATGAGAAATAGCAGGTGAAAAGGTGCACAGAAAACAAAATGTTGGGACTCTGGAATACTTAAATACTTAATTTAAGTAAGATTTAGCAATTCCTCATCCGCAAACATTTTAACTATTAAGGCTCTATAAGTATTTTTTCAGTCAAATCAAATTTGATGGGCTTTGTTGACCATTTAAATGCTGAGTGTTTTCCATTTTATTCGCATATTATGTTAATTTTACAATAATAACTCAAAAACATACTTAAAATGTACATGTGAAAACAAGTATTTTAAACTTGAATTTTAAGTTGATTTTTTTACTGTGTACGAAACAAGCTGCATGAAAATGCTGCAAACATGAAACATACACACTAGGGTGTCCCTTATTTGGTCAAAGTCAATATTTTTAAACGCATACGGGCTAGTTCTGTTCATTAGGTCCTAAAGCACTCAGAAATAAATTTTTACCTCGATCGGAGTATGATAACCCGTGCCGACTTGGATCGGAAAATTTTAAAATTATATAGGACAAAAAAAAAAAATTTTGTTTTTTTAATTTTTTATTTTTTTATTTTGTTAACTTGGTCCTAAAGAACTCAAAAACCAAATTTCACCTTAATCGGAGTACGATAACCCATTCAAATTTGCATCGAAACATGGAAAATCATCGAAAAATTCAAAATCAGTGTTAAAACACTGTTTTTTCATGTTTCGATGCAAATTTGAATGGGTTATCGTACTCTGATTAAGATGAAAACTTGGTTTTGAGTTCTTTAGGACCAAATGAACAAAATAAAAAAATAAAATATTAAAAAAATAAAAAAATTTTTTTTTTTGTCCTATATACTTTTTAAATTTTCCGATCCAAGTCGGCACGGGTTATCATACTCCGATCGAGGTAAAAATTTATTTCTGAGTGCTTTAGGACCTAATGAACAGAACTAGCCCGTATGCGTTAAAAAATATTGACTTTGACCAAATAAGGGACACCCTAATACACACGCACATACACACACACACTCTCTCTAATAGTAGATATGTTACATATACAACTGGCTCACAAGAGATTAAATTTACTACACGCCAAAAACGAAGACAGAAGAACGAGGGAACGAGAAAGGAGAAAGGAAAAGAGATAGTCAGACAAGACAAGTCAAGTCAGAAATTGAGTATGTTAACCCCCCTGGGAAACATGGCTTCACTGTTTTTGTGCTCGAGTCCGTCCCGTATTTGTGTTTACTTCTAAAATTAAACAAAATTCAAAAAGAAAATGGCACAAACTCGAAAACTACCGACTGCCGAGTGAAAAGCGAGCAAGTTTCTCACAGTCTAGAAAGTTTCCGGTTCTTTTATAATATACAATTTCAAGAAGAAGCTCTAAAGCAATTGTTAAGACTTGCAGTTCAGAGGGAGAATGGATAGCAACATTTATAAATTTACCCAAGTGATAAACAGTAAATTGTCCCGAGAGTTAACTGCAACTGCAACTGAAACGAAACTAAAGTTGAGCAGAATTTAAGCTTTTTAATAATAAAATTCATATATTGCTTTAAGTGTCACTAAGTATTTAATAAAACAAATTAAAATATTACACAATAATGAAGTCGAAAATTAGGTATTTGTTTCAGTTGCTTTTAATTAAACTCAAAAGTCGATATTCTTACTGAGCCTCATTAAATAGTTCTTCTATAAACTTTCTTCAGACTAACCGGAAATATCTTCATTAAAGTGCACTTAAAAGCTAATAAGAAATTCCGCTTTTTCTGGAAAACACACACACAAAGCAAAAACAAGATCACGCTGAAATTTTGTTTAAATTACTTAAAATAAAATGTAAGCAAAACACTAACCGCATGGCGGCCAACTGGGAGCCAGCTGTGGGCCAAATTGTGGGCCAAAAAGTAGCGAAAAGTCTACTGAGACACTTTGCCAGCAGCCACTTAACATATGCAGACTTAGCCACGCCTCCAGTTTCTTCTCCGCCCCCACCGCCCCTTACCCCTTTCTTGCACACACATTGTCAACAAGGACGCCCACATAAAGTTAACGACTCCTTAAAAAAAAATATATATATATATTTATATGTAGTGGCAAAAAGAAAAGTAAAGGAAACTCAACGAAAGCCAAAGCGAAAACGTTGCGAAATTGTGAGAGAAAATTGTTATTTAATTTGTGTGAGTGCTGAAAATTTTTGCAGCTGCTGTTGCTCAAGTTTTTGCTCACAAACTTTTTGGCCAACACACGCACTAGAAACTTTAACACAAGCATAAATTTAGCTAGCAAATATGTGTGTGTGTGTGTGTGCGGTGTGTGTGTGTGTGTGTGTGTGTGTGTGTATGTGTGTGTTAGTAAGTAGGTGCACGTTTGCATTGGCAGCAGCCGCCAAGACTTTGCCGTTTCTTCAAAATTCATATGCACATTTATTTTATCCCGGCTCCCTTCTCTTTTTATTCCGGAAACACTTTTCTTCTCTTAAGCGTACTGTATATTCAAGTAGTTGATTCTTACGTATTTGTTGCATAAATCGAGGCGCTTAAGAGAAGCGTTTCAGCTAACAAACCAGCGCTGCCACGCCCCCTTCAAAATATACAAAAAAAACAAACAGCTTTCATATTCGTGTTGTATGTGAGTGTCTGTGTGAATCTTTGCTCCCTCTCAGTTTTTCGACTGCTCATATTTCAGCCAACTAATTAAAAGCCAGAGAATCCAAGTATCAGCTACTGAACGAAGTCATCGAGCTGGCAATTCATTTACTTGCACCTGGATTGCTTTTGTTGCCTGGATTTTTAGGTCGGGATTTTGTAATTAAGTGCTGCGTACTTTCGGATTTTCCCTTTGATTGTTATCTCAGCAGGCAATCAGAATAATCATAGTTGCAAATTTCTTTGGCAGCTCGTCTTTTAGTAGGTCATGGTAATGAGTAGCTCTTCAACTACTATAGAAACTTGTCCAAGTTCTCTTACTCGAATTTAATACTTGTTAATTTTTATTACAATGCGGTTGTTATCTAAACCTAAATTAAATATTAATTAATGAATAAATAATTAATTTCTTTATACTGTTTGCTTTTGTGATTTAAACTTCAACCGAAAAAGTGTCATATGAACAAATAATTGATTTATTGATCAATTTCTTGCATGCTGAATTTGTCAGAAATATTTAATTACATTCGGTTGATGATTTGAATCTTGGAGTACGACAATTACTGTTAGCTGTCGGCCATGACATTTGCTGGGCGCCTTCCCAAATAATTTATTACGGAATTTTTATTATTACAAAGAAAGCGCAACGAGCAGCGCTTAATTTTTGCGGCCTTGTGCGAAATAATACAACAATGCCAAGCATCCCCTCTATGTGTTCTCTTCTCTCTCTCTCTCTCTCTTTCATCACTGTTTCTTGGCTGATTTCTAATAAAAACGCCGCGCATATTTAATGCTTAATTTAGAGAGAAGGGTAAGGAGTGAGACGGATTGTTTGCCTTCTCCAAAAATATGCGTACATAAGCATAAATATTGCTTTATGCACACACACACACACACACCCGCATATATATCCTTGAGTCACTGACACGCCCCCAATCCGAGTGATGGGGGCGGAGAAAAGTGGTTGCCTTGTTTTATGCATGCTAATTTGTTATGTGCAAGTTCCTTTTTGCCGCATGCCTTTTGATCAACATTTACGTATGTATGTATGTTTGTGTGTACACACAACATATGAGGCCGGAACGACCTACCACCCCTCGCCACCCCCATCCCCACTCCCACGCAGCACAGCTCGTAAATATTTTCATTGCCATTTTTTTCATTTTCCACGCGTTATTTTTCTTCTTGTCAAAAATTGTTGCTGTGAAATTTGGCGCATTGCTGGCGAATATTGCATTGTTTCTACTCATTAGGTAACGCTCTGCTGCGGATACTAACATGGCTAAAAGCACAAAAGTACTTCTGTACATATATTGACGAGTACACATGTATATGTGTTTATATATATGTGTGTTTCCTCCTTTGGCGTTTTTCATTTGTGCCTCATTTAAATAGCAATTTATGAGTTCTTTTCAATTTTTTACAGCAGCTGCGCCAAATTGCATGTTAAATGTTTACGGCGCACACCCCGCACCCCTCAATCTACCTCTCATTCCCATCTAATCCTCAATCCATCTCTTTTCTATCCCTTGGCCGCGATCTTAAGCATTAGATAAACGTTTTGGAATGGATTTCTGCGAGGGTTGCTCAGCCACAAACGAAATGAAAATTAAGCTGAAAGTCGCCGAAACTTCAAAGCGCAATTTTTCATCAAAGTCCCCAATGAAATAATAAAAAATATAATGAAACAAGTCGAACCCTGGGGAATTTCCAATCATTTTTGAATAGTTCGAATGCTGGATGGATTTTAAATTGAGGGAATTTAAATATAAATCAGTTTATTGCATTTGCTAAAAAATCTAACTCAAACGGTATGAACATGAAATAGTTTTGCTTCGATGTTTTTGATTTTTCTTAAGATCTAATAGCTCCTGAGATTCATATATGTACATCGTTTTCACTGCCACTTTTGCAACTTTTTGTTACCAATTTCCGTTAATGCAGGGTAGATAAGAATTTATTCTATGCAGTGCATGAAAATTATTTTCATTTGTTTAAAAATTGTGTAAAGCCATTAAAAAAAGGCAGAATAATTTTTCTTTATTTTTAGCTCTTGTTGATAATTGTTAGTTTTGTGTATGTGTGTGTGTGTTGTCATTTCCCAAGTTCATCCAAGCATTAATTTTTCCGCTTCAATTTTCAAACAAAACATGCACAGCGATAGAGAATAAGAGAAAGAGAGAGAGAGAGAGAGAGAGAGAGAGAGAGAGAGATGGCAACTAAAAAAGGCATCTTGCCAAGCTGACTAAATTATAATTTTGCATGTGTCGTGAAAGTCGCCAGTCGTTAGTTAAAATCTGAGCAGAGAGAAGAGAAGTTGTCATCTGAAAAGGCAAATAGCCATCCGACCCGAAAATGCTCTGTGTAAAAACTTTGCAGACAGTTGCAGAAATCATTTTGAGGGATAGTCAAGTTGCGTAAGTAAGAGAGAGAGATAGACATAGCATATATATATATATAAGTATATATTGTGCTGTTGCCGACTACTATGTGGGTGACTGTCTGCAACTGCAGCGGAAATGAGTTGCAAAAGTTGCGCAAATAGACGCCAAGAGATGTCGCAATGTCGCCGAAAGCAGCATCAAACCCAGTCGCACGGGTTCACATCACACCCAACTACCAACTACCAACTGCCAACTCATCTCAGGACATCTTCGTGACCGGATATAAGCAGTAAAACAAGCTGACAGCTCAACTCGCCCTCGAGCTGCGTCTGTCACTTGGTCGCCGTTCTATGCGTAAACATATGAAAACTAATTCCCGAGCACTTGTGCCAACTAACACCCCAAAACTTTGCACTTCCACTTCTCTATTTATACATCAATTGCGTTAAGGGGGCAAAAAACGAATAAGTTATTGAATGCGCTAACAAAGCAATTGCCATGCAGCTGAAATTGACACTCGAGCATGCAAATCTGCACCACAAGACATCGACATCAACTGAGGCTGAGCTTTCGCTTAAGGGTTGCGAGCTTTGAGCAGCTTCCAGAAAATAGCTATTGGCTATTCTCCACTCAATGCCAGGCCACCAATTGTGCCCCGCGGCCGCCACATGCGCTGGTCGCTGGTTGCTGGTTGCTGGTTGCACCAACTAATAAGCGGCTCTGCTTCAGCTGAATCGCTTTATAATGATGACGACCACTGTTCCACAGCAGGATCTGCAGGATCTGAGGACCCCCCGCTAGTTGTCTCAAGTGGATTACGTGAAATTGCTAAAGCTATTTTTTCGCCGAATATGAAAATGGCTGGCGGGTGGTCCACACTGCACTGTGGAGAAGGGGAAAGGGAAGGGAAAAAAAGGGGAAGGAGAGGGCAAGGGGTAAGTGAAGCGCATTAATAATGCAATTTGTCGCCTGACGACACTGATGATGGCGATGACGAGTATGAAGATTGCATGATAATCTGGCAAATAGGCGATTGTGAAGTTTGTAGTATAAAAGTTTATAGTATGCAATCGCTCATCATAAGACAACATTCAGATTTTACTATCTCTGCGCTTGCTTTGTGGCTACAGACTTTTCGCAGGAACTGTTTGAGTAGTAGCAAATCATTTTATATCGTTGCAGAGCTTTGAATATGTTTATATTTTTCCAGAAATTTGAGTACAAAGTAGCAAAAAGTAAATTAAAACAAATTTTGTAACCAAAAATGTCAACTTTTTTATACCATTTTTTCAAAAGCTTCGAACTATCATAACTTTGTCAAAACTAAACCGATTACCGGGATAAGACAATACCAATTACAGAATCTGAGGAGATGAGATATTTCTCTTATTGCTCTGTAATTCTCGCTGAAATTTGTCGTTTTGGATTGAAATAACCCAAACAGTTGAGCAATAAATGCAATTAAAGCGTTATCAAAGTTCAAAATGACTATATGCATCTAGCTGGAGATGCGTTTAGTAATCGCTGACCCACAAATCGTTCGACATTGCCGTTTAATAAGCTGCTCACGCATAAAATTTGCAATTTTCAGTGCGCCTAAGGCTATGCAATAAAATTCAAATGCAAATTTTAATTGTATTTCGGTGCAGTCAAGGGTCGTTGCTTTTGTCACAGCTATTGCCGTGACAGGCACAACGACCCCGATGCAGATAATGCATTAAAATGCCGTTGTTGTTGTTGCTGCTGTTGTTGCTGCTGCTGTTGTTGTTGCTGCTGTTGTTGTTGCTGCTGTTGTTGTTGTTGTTGTTGCTGCTGTTGTTGTACGCAGCGCGTAAAGTAATTAAACGTCGCCGCCACAAAGCTAATAAAAATGTCAAAAGTCAGACTATAAAGCATAGGCTTGACACAGCTCTTTGTATATGTGTGGGTGTGTGTATGTGTGCGCGTGTGTGTGTGTGCGCGTGTGTGTGTGTGTGTGAGTGACTGGTAGCCAGGCAGCCGCAACGTTCACACCCTCATTCATTCGCAACAAATTTTATGAGGCGCCATGTAGTGCATTTTAGAGATATTGTGCTGTGCAATCCCCCCAACCGCCTCTGCAGCATTGGGCAATGGGCGTTCCTGTCCTGTCCTGTGGTCAGTTGATTGCACGATGCTGACACGCTTTTACTGGGAAAGCTGCAGCTATTGTTGATATTTACTTGGCAACCAATTTGGTTAACAAACCTGCCTTTATCATTGTGTTAACGGGTTAAGTTATGCAAAATGTGCGAGATAAATATTTTAAGCACAAAAATGAAGAATTTTAAACTTTAATTTTAAAATGATATGCTTTCTGTGTTATGGCTAAGGTGAAGTGCAGTAAGTGACTGACTGACTGACTGACGAGCACATATGAACATATCGTATTATATTTTTCAACTCTGTGCATGTTTGTGTTGATTTGTGCAAATATCTCTAACCCAAATCTTAAAAATTTACAAAGCGTATTTCTCTATAGAAGCAAGTGCTGAACCAACAAATTTCCTTACCACCCGTCCGTTCCATCAAGCTAACCAACACTGGCCTCATTTGGCGTTGTCAACACAAATTAAGCCAGCATGTAATGCTAGTGAATAGTAACAGTTACTCGTTGCCATTCTGTGGCACAAGTATATTTAACTATGCTCTTTCACTTTCAATATCAAATGAGTTGCCAGCAACTTTTGCCTGGCAGCGAGCAGTCAAGATTTCTTCTTGTAGATATTCTACAGATTGCACATACTCATCTATGTGTGTCCTTAGAGCAGGACTTAACGCGTGTCAACTCACGATATGAATATACGTTTTACTAAAATCCCAAAAATCTCTTGTCTTTAACAGAAATTCTTTAAAATATTTAAACTATTCTCTTTAAATAAGGGGCACGCGTGCTCGTGTCATTTAGCAAATAATCACGTGGCCATCTCTAGCCAAACTTGTCTTGACTTGTCGTACCACAAAGTTTGTGTTTGCATCTTACAGCAAGATGAAACTTTGAATGTAGCAACCCTAACACAAACGCCCTCACTCCCCTCTACAATTCAGGCAATACAAATTGCACAAGTTGCCAAAAATCGCTTCACATGTGCCACTTAAAGTTTTCTTGGCTGTGTTGGTGTTGTGTGTGTCGTGTAATTTACAAGTTGCAAGTTTTCTCCCTGCTATCACTTGAAAATTTAATAAATACTATTTTTATTATTATTTATTTATTTGCTTCTAATAACACGAAAATGAAACCTTTAAACTTTTAAGTGATGTTAAACTGATTACTAGAATTTAGTTATCAAAGTAAATAGTTCTTGAAATAAACTATTTGTGGTATTCAAAGTATAAAGATAAATGCTTAAAAGAACTGTTTAAGGATGTCTTATTCAGTTTTCCATGTCAAAATTACTAATCAACGTTTTTTAAACGAAGTTTAATCTCAATGATCAATTTAGACTAAGTATTTATCCTATAAAAAAAACCTCTTTACGAGGTAAAAGTCTAGTGACGAAAACATTTTCTTGCCCCAAAATTTCTGATATCCAATTTTGTGACGAATAAATGTTATGTTTTACATATGAATTATTTTCAAAAAAATTTTTGGCCCTCGGCACGTTGCGCTAAGTTCTTCATACCTAATAAATACTACTTTTTTGCGCAGTGCCGAGTGACAAAAATTTTTTTGAAAATAATTCATATGTAAAACATAACATTTATTCGTCACAAAATTGGATATCAGAAATTTTGGGGCAAGAAAATGTTTTCGTCACTAGACTTTTACCTCGTAAAGAGGTTTTTTTTATAGGATATCAGATATTTTTGAATAAGACATTAGAAATTTTGAAAATTTCAGTAGTTTTTGACAGTATAACTTGTCAACTTTGTTTGTTGTTTGTAGTAGCAAAAACAAACAGTCTGGCAACACTGGTTCGTTTTACGAACACACATATCAATCGCAAATTCTATCAGCACTCTCAAACTCTGGCTGCTAAACCACTTTGTTGCTGCTGCCCTATTCCAATTCAAAGTAAAACGTATATATTCAGTTAATAGGTTATATCTTCCAAACCAATCATCATAAATTTATGAATGATATTTCAAAAAACGCGAAATTTTACAAGCTCAAACATATTGCAAATTAAAAAAAATCGTAGGCATCGTTTTCTCAAAAACCGCCAAAATGTGGGGGAAAATCCCTTATGTCACCTGTAGCAATTTACCTATGTACTTTAGAAAAAAAGTCAAAATGTATGCATAACAGCCCTTCAAAATACCTTTTCAACGATATATAGATCGCATCTGTAGCTTTAATCGTTTGGATGCTATAAGAGTTTCAATTTTAGCGGTTTTTAGCGATTTCCCGCTAAACTAGCAATTTTTCGAAAAAGTCGTTGAACAAACGTTTATAGATTTTAGAGCAGGAACAAGTCCTCATTCAAACTTTTAAGCTAAATCAACGATTTGATCCAAACAAACAGACAAACAAACAAACAGACACACAAACAGACTGACTTTTCATCTCGTTTTGAAAGGGGCACCAAAAATTTCAAAATTAATTATCTTCTGAACCAGTGATCGGATTTTGATGATCAAGGTGTCATTCGACGCGTATTTTTGATTAGAATAGTTAAAAATTAAAATAAAAATAAAAAAGGCTCCAACGGCCCCATTAGCTCCAATCATTTAAATTTTGCCCCTCCCACTTACACCTGTTTATCTCACGAACCAGGTGAGTTTTCAAAAGTCTTAGTATGCACATTTGTAAGTTTAATTGATACCTTTCGATCGGTATATAACTCGACCTGATCGGACAGACATAGCAAATTTTCCATTCTTCCTGTGTATATATGCTAGTCGCCTTCGCACCCTTCGTGCTGCTTTCGTCACTAGCGCGGACTGCCGTCCGCAGTGATGTTCCATTTATGTTCCATGGCAACTAAAACTTGGGCGCAATCAGCAGCCACTGAATAGAAGATTAAGGACCCTGAAGAATAATCAAAACAAATCCGACATTTACAGGTGCCAACCTGACTTAAAGACATAAACAAAGATACTCTTGGGGCAAAGTTCGAATTGCTAAGCAGCTGAAATGAAAAGTACATAAAGCACACAAATATATATTTTAGGAACGTAGTAAAATACTAAAATAACAGGCAATCCGACAGCCAGCAAATGAAAATAACAATCATAATATTCAACTCCAATGCTTTATTTGCCCGGAAAGCATCTCAGTCAGTTGGCTGACCAGAGGCATTCGTCTTACATCGGGCCCTTTGCCCCTTGCCCCTTGACCCCTTGACCTCTCTCCCTCTCAGTGTTGGCCCTTGAATAATTAATAAACATTGTGTGCACTTAATGCCAAGGCAGCAAATAAAATTACCAACAATGCTGGCAGCTCGTAATAAACAAAAATCCACTTTCATTGGTCTTTATTTTGCTAATACAGAATTGAGAGAACTCGACTAAATGATATCCTGTGCTCTGCTGTGACACACCAACACTACTTAAGAAAAACTATACAATAATATTAAATTCAAAAAATTGAAACTGGTCTCATGATATTGATAAATATTGGAATGAAGATACTTCATACAGCTCCCAAAGTAATAATATCCGCTTCCAATTGGTAAAGGGTATTCAAATACGTGCTTTGACAATTAAATAAGGAACTTGGGCTCACCACTTATCGCATTTTCATTAGTATTGCCCACCTTGGGGCGCTTTTAATTGAATTATTCGTATTTGTCATTGGCATTGAATTTTAGATTATGTTGTTGACAAGCAGCCGAAACAGTTAACAGCTTTCAAAGCATTTCAGATTATTTGAAGTTTGCCAACTTTTTGCCATCTAAGCCCCAAGTGCTTAAATATTAATGTGGCTAACTTACCTGGTGACATTTTTAATCCGAACACGTAGTATTTTAGCCGTTTTTGAAACAAACTTTGTTTACTAAATAATGAGTATATATTTAAGTTAAAATATTTCAATGTTTATAAGAATATTTTAACAATTAACAACCAAGAGTTGATCTATGTTTTACCTTGTTTCATATAATTTTCATGGTTGTATAGAGTATAATCTTATTGCGAAATGTTGCACAGAAAACACAATAATCGCAGAGAAAATGCAATAACAGGGCAACAGTGATGCAATAAGATGGAAAAACAACAAATCAACAAAGTGACAGTGGAGACAAAGACAGAGAAAGAGACAGAAAGAGAGGGAGAGAGAGAAGCTGGAATGCGGGCGCGGCTAACAAAGTAATTGCAACACGCGAATGAATGCGAAAATTCAATTATTTTCGGTCATTATTGTTTTTTCTACACCCAACCGACTACAGTGCGTCTCCAATGCTAACATTTTAAATGCTGTTCAACTTAGAAATACCCTATAATCAGTTCGAAAATAATGCAATAAAATTTAACTCATTTTACAATTTTATTTGTAAAGTATTAAATTGTTTTTATATTGTGTTTTAAACTTTGCTTTTTTTTCTAAAGAAGTAAGAACTTAAGCTAAAGTTTAACTGTGTATTGATACTATTCATACTATTGAAATATTGAGATACTTCCAAAGGCCCTTCCTGCTTAAGCTTCCGCAAACTTATAACACCCCAGTGCCCCAGTGGCTACAGGGTATCAATAAAAGAGGAAAAAACTTTCAGTAACGTACAATCAATGGGGCGCGCAGTTTGCCAACATCCTCCCGCCCCTCTGCCCCTTCACTCGCCCCTTCTTCACTCGCCAGTGCCCATCCATCCCTGGGTAATATTTGCAACCCTGTCATTTTGTACTCGCTGCACTCGTTCTCGTATTGTCCCTTGTCTTCTTCTGCCCACTTGGGCGACAGGCCGCCAAAGTGTTGCAAAACGTTTCTGTTTCTGTTCTTCTTCTTTCTCTTCTTGTTCTTCTTATTGTTGTTCTTGTTGTTGTTGTTGCTGTTGCACTTCTTTGGAAACTTTGCTGACAAAAGGCAACTACAAAAATTAAGTTAACTTTTCTGAGCAACGGGAATTGAGTAATTTTCAGCTGTAAAACTTTATTATTTTGGGCCAGGGTTGCCGCTCACTACTATTATTGTTATTTTTACAGTGCTGTTGCAACAATTGTACAATTGTAGTACAAGCAATCTGGGTGTTATTGTTTAAATGTTAATTTTACTTTATATTTTCAATGTAACTGAGGGTCATGCAACCGTTGCACTTCTTAAAACTCTGCTCAACAGGCAAATTGAGTTTGTGAAAATGAAAGGACCTCTCGGATTGTGTATTTGGACTGTAACTAAAGGGTGCTTTTAATTATTTATATGGATTTCTTTTGGTGCTCTTTTTAATATCCCAAGTAATTGACAGAGACGCACATTGATTTAGAAGAATTAATCAGCTTTTGACTCTATCATCTATTAATCACTTTATAATCTCAGTCCATTTCTTCTTTTCGTTTCACTTTGAACATTTTGATACTCTCTTCTAACCGTTAGATAGCATATAATTCGATTACAAAACTCAAAACTCATTTAATTTAGTGCCTGGTGCTTAAATCAAATTAAAAATCGCACCAATGACCAGTCGCTGACCCTTGGGCTATGCTCGTAGATGATAATGAAGATGTTACCTGGATGGATGGAGGGTAAAATACTGCAACGCAGTACAGTGTCTGCGAATCAATGTGAAGTACTCGTATAAACCCTCTTTGAGTGATGGGTGTGTTTAGGACTGCCCTGAAATCAGTTTAAGCTGCGAAATAAATTGCATTTGTTGTTTTTTCGTGGGTGGATTTGTCAGCTGCCCCCGAATGTTTCAAAAATGGCGACGAACGCATAATTTAACACACACACTGAAAGAAACACAACCCTAGTCCTGGAAACTCACTTGCCTTAATTGATTTTACAGTTTGTCGCTTAGGGCTGGGAGCTATCAATTTGCGAAATGCCGTTGGGCGCATCGATTTGTTGTTTTTTATTTGTGTATGAGTTTTGGCTGTGGCAACCCTGACGTACACTGATTTCTACTTAACACTTTCAGCCTCAGCCATTTTGTTTTTGCGAGCCGCCATTGTTGCCCTTTCCTCAAGTTGATTTGGTGAATTTCCGGCTGCCAAAACCCCTTAGACTGATGGGGAAAATCGCAAAATTCTCGTGCCTCTCGATAATTAAATATGCTCAACGAGAGTCGCGGAGGCGGGAGCACACATGTGTCTAATTGGATTGTCACAGTGTTGGCTAACGTTGCGACATCCAAGGCCTCAACAACATGTGACCCACAAAAGTTCCACAATTTCGTTCGTTCGTTCGTTCGTTTGCCAAAAACTTTTTAATGAAGTTTCGGCGTTCTTAAAAACTTTTTGCTCGACGACATGTTGTTGAGTATTTATTTTGATTTCCCTGCATATTGCACAACACTGGCCCAACTCAACCCAGACCGAGCTGAAGCGTCTTGCGGCCCATTTTGTTGGTGATACGTTTTTAATTAGTGGCGATAGTGTTGGCACTAAACTTTTCGCCGCACTTTTAATTGCAACTGATGCTGATGCGAGAATACAGATGTGCCTCGCCTTGCCTCACGGTGGCTTAGCCAAAGTACAGTTGTGTACAAGTTGACTTAGCAACTGCGATGTGTAGTATGTAGTGTGTCTTCTATTAGCGACTGTTAGTTTTGCGCCGTGAAGCGCAAACTTTGTCGATCTGCAAACAGAAAACAGCTAAAGACTTTAGACAAATCCACGAAGTTGGTAACGAGATAATGACCCAGGAATTATACCAGTAAATGTGTGTTCTGTAATGTGCAATGTTCTAATCGAAAACTTTGTTTTATTTTCCAGGTGCACCCACCGTTGTGGCGTTGAATGCCACACCCGTGGCTTATCCCGGTTCCCCCCTGCACCTCAATGTGGAGTTCTGTGCGAATCCTCCGGCACATGCGGCTCGTTGGTTGCACGGCGATCGCGTCTTTACGCCGGGAAACCAATACGGAAGCACTGTATTGGCCTACTCAGTTAAGGTATTATAATTGTGATTGTTTGTATTTAATTGTAATTAATGTTATTCTATATATATTTATTTAGGATCTACCCACACCCTACTGCAAGGAGGCTCGCCTCACATATGTCAGCATGCACGAGCGTGTGCCGCGAACCTTCTACTTTATAGTCTCGACGCCAGGTGGCGTTGCCGAGGCCGTCTTCAATGTGAACTTCACGAAACGCCATCGACAGATGTCCAACACCATCGACGATGACGAGGAGGAGGAGCTCAATCGGCCCGAGCAAATCCATTTTCCAGTCTTCAGCAATAATACGGCCAGTGAGCAGGGACTCGAGTTGGCCCTGGCGTTAACTCTTTTTGGTATTACGCTGCTGCAATGCCATTAGCTTTAAGCTTTTTAGCGTGATAGAGCAAAACATAGCCAATAATAACGTATGTGTGAGTCTATTTAAATGTGTGTGTGAAAGAGAGAGAGAGCGAGAGCGAGAGCGAGAGCAAGAGAGAGGAATAGAGTGCGAGAGATTGCGGACTATTGCATGCGATTCATAAAGCTATCTACTATTAAAACTACCCACTATGTCTAAGCACATACTCGTATACATGTATCTACTATATATCTAACATATGTATTACTGTATTACTATATGCTGCTGCCCACAACTACTATGTATTATTCTAAAGCTATTTGTATGTGTATGTGTAACCGATTAGCAAAAGTATCAAAATGAAATTTAGCATCTTGAAACCCTAAGCTAAGATCCACTAACGACACACTGCACACACTTTGTAGGCGTCTAAGTTGTCACCCTCTTTAACCAAAACATGTATGCTCCTATTACCCCGAACCCCCCTTAAGCCCAACCCCCAACTTTATAAGGAATACTCAATGTTTATACTGTAGCATGTACTAAATAGTAAGTGTAACTGTGACTGTATCAGTGTGTGTGTACGTACTTGTAGTACTAGTAAAAGCGCTTAACTTAAATGCCAAATTACAAACAATTACAAAAGAAAACAAAACAAAAATATAAAAATGCGTTTACATATTGTTAAAAGTTGAGCCATAATTATTGTACTTTAAGTTCCTTTTTGAAAAATAAGCAAAGTGACTGATTTTGTTAAATATTTTGAGGCAACTAGAGTTAGAGAGATAATGAATGAGGGAGTTGAAATATACTTTAATGTAAATGAAAGGCAAAAAAAAAACCTACCAGGTACGAACAAATTCCTTCCATTTCAATTTTTGCGCATTTGAACAGGCAAAAATACATAGAACAAGCTGTAAGTACGTAATTGATAACGATTAATATATGAATGTTTAAATTTTATGCATTTTTTAACCTTAAAGTAAATTAATTTTTTTTTTTGGAAATTAAATGTCAAGCAAAAGTCAAGTTAAAGGTATTAAAAAATATTTTTTGTCAGTAATTAATTTTATATAATTTACAAGGACCAAAAAAACTTGAAATAATATTGAGTATTGAATTTTTTTGTAATAAATTGAAGACCACTTGATATATCGCAATATGATGCAAAGTTAATAAAAGAAAAATTAACATGATATAGCATATTATTATGTAGCTCCAAAGAAACCCTCCACACATACAAAATGTACATAAATGTTTTTGAAGCAAAAAGAAAAAAGCAAAACAATATTAAAAAAAATATATCAAGTGTTAAACGTTGTTTGAAAAAGGAAAGACCAACAATTATGTCAGAGCTAAAAACTCTACAAAGGCATGCCAAATTTCAATGTCATTAATTAAACAACAAATATAATAAAGTAAATACTTACTATGCGCTATTGTAAAATAATTAAATTAAACTCCAAGTAGAGCTAACAGAACGTGTGCGCGCTGTTTTCATGTATAAATCCACAGCTTTTGTAATTTATTTCATAGAGCATCTTAGCTTAGGAAATAGTAATACTGTGTAACTTATATGTATGCGCCATATAATTACATACTAATTAAGACATAAGGTGTACGAGTTTAAGACATGAATGTAAAAATCAACACAAATTACTTAGAAGAACGAAACGCCAATTTAAACGAAAATTCAAAATGCAAACGCAGAAGGTTCAAGCAGAATTCCAAGAATTCAGCAGCACAATAAATATCAAAAGACAACACAGAGTTTTTTGAAGCATTGTGAAACTATAATTATAATTTTAATTGAATTAATTATGCCAATAAGCATTTACTAAGTATGGATTTATGGATAGCCTAACTGTGTGTGTGCCATGTAAAGTTGATTTAAGAGATTTTCGTTTATTATTATTATGAATTATAAAAAAAACTTGCTAATTGTATTAACAAAGCAAAAACAAACACGTCGTCATGTTAACTAACAAAATTAATTATTAACATATTATGGTATTATATATTTATGTATATATACATTAAAAACATATTACAAAGGGTGGTCAAATGCATATTGTATTTATTATATGAATAATTATTATGATAATATTTAAAAAATATTATTTATAATTAAAGCCAGAAAAATAAAACACACATACGAATAATACCATTAATTCTTAGAACATAAGAGAAAACTAAAACCCGAAAGAACATGTGGCAAATTAAATTTTAAACATACATATTATGAAAAAAATAAAAACAAAGTCCCTCAATTCATTTGTAGCGCAAAGTGCAAACTGTTTTGAAATAAATATATATATAAAACAGAAAGAATACAAGAATACGAGAATACAATAAGCAAAGGTTTAAGTCATAGGCCCAATAAAATGTAACAACCACCAACAAATTTGTAGTTATAAAAAACAAAATTGGATGAGAATTGGCCCAAAAAGAGCAGAAAATAGAATCAAAAAGGCGCACCAACAAGGTATAGAAGAAAACAATAATAAAATTCAAAGCCTGCCCTTTAAATTTAAAGCATTAAGAAGTTCAATAAAATGGGCTAAAAACAATACCAAAACTGTTAAATTTAAGACAGAAGAATATGCAAAAAAGGCCAGAACAAAGTTAAAAGTTTAAGAGACAAAGCAACAGACAAAATAGCCAATTTAGCATAAAGTGAAGCAAAACAAACTAACAACAAACACAAAATGAACGAGAAATAAAACATTAAAATAAAATTGCAAAATACAAATTTTGAAATGTTTTTATTTCTGCTCAGCGGATTAAATTTAACCTTTTTTTATCAAATATGTAAGTATGTAAGGGATATCAAAATCTTCCTTAAGTTTCTTAACATTTTGAAATGATTATACTTAATTTCAGTCAAAGATTGCATAAACAAAAGTTGAGCAGGCTTCATCAAGTTAAATGAATATCAATAAGAAAATACGTGGCCAATGAAAGGGAAAGGCCGCCAACAAGTCAGACGAATCGGACGAATCAGACGCTCGGGCAGATCAGATCAGTTCATAGGCATTGAGGACGCTCTGGGCAGTGCGAAAGATTCCGGTTTAAATTTCGTACATTGGCCCAATGCTGACGATGTTGAGTTCGGATTTTGACTCGCTGTGATCAGGTGTATTCGTATTAGTTGGAAATCAAGAGTACAACGACTCCTCAATAACAATCTGAAACATGGCCATGTGGCATCGGGTACTGCAACTACTGCTACACATTTTGGCCTGAAGAGTTGGCCATGCAACCTGTTTTTGCTGACAAAATCAACATCAGCATCGACATCGACATCAACATCAGCGCCAATGCCAATGATAACAACGCCTTGGTAAGTTGCCTGGAAAGTTGGGAGGCGGGCAGCCGGTTTGCCACTTTGCCACTTTGTGGCGCTAATGACGAGCAAATAGTTGAGGCGCCACGATTACACGACTTGTCCGAGAGCCAATGCCAATGCAGCGGGGGCGTATTGGCCAACCCCCTCTTGTCCATACTACACACATGAACAGTTCATCAACTCTTTTGGCAACAACTAATCGAAATTCCTTTTTGGAGAGTAACAAACTCCTAATGGCCCTGGCAACACAACACAACACACAACTTGGCCAAGCTGGCAAACCAACTTATGTGAATGCCGACGCACGCGACAATGACGCGAATGGAGCAGCGAAAGGTGCCCGACACCAATGGAAAGGGGATCCGGGGGATTGGGGGATCTGGGGGATTGGGAACCACAGCAAGCATCCGCAATTGCAATTGCTGTGCGCATTTCTTTTTAATTGTTGTCGCGACCAAAGCCAAAAACCGGCTGATCAATAGTCCCCCCACTGTTCACATTTCTCAATTGATTATCGCCTCGATTGGAGGTCTTTTGAGGAACAAACACGAGTACTCCAAAACAAACAACAACAACAAATAATAAACAACAATTGCAAGCGGCGAGTGAATCCACTGATTGTTTTATACATGGACTTATGAATGGTTTTGAACATGTGTAGTTTGCCACTTTCGGGCGTGGCTGTTGCCTCGCCAAATGCAGGAGATTGCAAAACACACACACACTCACACACACACACTTTCCGGTCAGATTTTGCGGTGGCTTATCATGATGAAGTTATCGAAATTAGTTGGTTTCTGCTGAAATTGCCAATTTGGACATAGGGGAAGTGGTCGGATGAAGTCTTTTGAATTAGTCTGTACATTTGCGCCGTGTGTGGTTGCATTTTTTCATTAACGACAGAGATCGTTGCAATTGATTTTGATCGACTGCGAGATAGCCTGTAGATTGGACAATAGACTATCCAGATTATTCACTGAAAGCAAACAGGCAGCTCAGTTTCTATTGTCTATTCTGTAGAGACTCTAATTAAATATATTATAATATATTACCATTGACTTCAGCAATATACTTATAGATGATAGACAAAAAATAAGAAAGAGTGTGTCAAAAAATAATAAATTAAAGAGAGATTTTAAAAATATATGTTATCCCATTTAGTAAATACTTATACTTATTAATTTATAATTAAATACAACAAGAAATATTAAAATGCCTTCTATAATTATTTAATCTCAATATCATTAAAACATTGCACTCAATCCCGTTGTCTCATCGTTATTAAGAACTCTGTATTCCGTACACGATACCATAATTTTCGCATGTAAAACATATTATTAAATTTTGACTTGCAACTCGCACTGGCGACTTAAAATGAGTTTAAAATTGCTGACAATTAATTCATTGGTCTTGTTCATCTTGTTGTTGTTGTTGTTGTCCGTTGACGTTGTGCTCATTGGCGCACGCTCAAATAATTTTTCATACACTTTTATGAAATTTCACAGTTCAATTAATGCATTTTAATTTTAACTTTATTTTCCAATTTACTTCACACACTTTAACGAGCCACGCGCAAAATCACCGACAACGGTGCAATACAAAAATGAATAAAAACGAATTAAAAATATAAAATAAAACGCAACGGCAATGAAATGCGAGTACAATAATTGTTAACGCAAAATTAAAAATGGTTTTTGATTGATTGTTGCATGAAATTGGCTTTTGGTTTGAGTCTGGCCACCGCCCATTCATTGTAATTACCTTTTGACTCATTTTATTTGCCCTGCGCACTTAATTAGCACGCTTAAGGGGCGGGCCGAGGAGGCGGGGAGACCGAAAGGACTTTGTGGAGACTCATTTATCCTGGGGGCTGATCGACTGTTCCGATTCAATGAGCTTTTTGCAAATACAATAAATAAATATAACAGAAATTGAATTAAATAATAATTTCTTATTATACATTTTCCAGACTTATCGATGAGTTTCTACGATTTCCTTGTCAATTTCTTACCGATTTTGGTCTTTGGTTTCCCAGCAACAAGCTTAAGGAAGTTGATTGCGTGCCAACAACAACAACAATTACAACTCACACTAAACGTTGACTTTGTTTACAGTCTATCCAAATACTGAGAGTGCGTAAAAAAGCCATAAAATATAGGAAAGTTGGCTAATAAGTGAGTACGAGTAAGTGAAGCAGAAAGTGACCAGGGCAATTTATGAATTGCACTTCCTTTGACAAAATCATTCGAGACTCGGCTGGTTGTCGCCATGACTTGGCTTAGTTACATAATCTCAGACTCTCACACTTTAATCATAATTGTCTTTGAATGCATTTAAGCTCTGCGAATTTGGGTTTTGCGGAAAAGCAGAGGAAATGCCATCAAAATTACACCAAGCCTAGCGACTTGGTGAAAGCCACACTGGCCATATAACATACCATGTCTAATATTTACTGCTACCAACTACATATCTCTAATTTTTATTGTATGCCATCTGAAAATCTCTATAAAGATCAGAGTTTATGCTCAGTTTGAATTCAATAAAAGCTATCTAAAGTGACTGCGGGATTTTCATACATTTGCATCTTAAATTCTCAATTTCGAAACATTAAAATAAAATATTAATGTACAAATTCATATAAAAATGTTATTGTAAATATAAACTTTAATACATACGTATAAACATAAGTAAAACTATTTGAATTTCAAAATCTATCTGAATGTATAATGTATTTTTTTATGGTTTATTCACAAAAATTAATATCCAGTTTCATCGCATGCACATGAATCAATCAACCACAAATGTCAAATGCCTGACAGAGTGTCGCTCATTAAAATTAAATTTACAACACTAAAGTCAACTATGATGCCCCATTCAAACACAATGAGAGCAGAAAAACGGGCTGTGATCGAAGACAGCCGAAGACAGCACAGGTGTAATATATTTGTGCGATAATCGTAAGTACCTGTAACAACAACAACAACAACAGTAGACAAATGAAGCTGGTAATGATACAGATAAATATAAAGTCACAGTAGTCAAGGGCGATCGAGGTAACAAACGGTAATGGCAAGGGCTTTCACTTGCAGCGGGCTCTGTGAGGTTTTCTGTGTTTTGCACACAATTGGCTAAATCGCCGTCTTGGCCAAAAAAAAAAACAGAAAAAAACAATAGCTAAAAAACCAGTTGCAGAGTTTTCCCGCATATATGTTTTTGGCAGGGTCAATGCTGCCGTAGAAAGCCATAAAAAATGTCACTGCATCAGTGCAACAGAGCGAGAGTGAGAGTGAGAGTGAGAGAGAGAGGTTGCAAGTTGCGCTTGCGCAATCGCTGGATGGACAAGTTTGGTGCTACAGTTTAAGGATCGACAACAACAACGAACGAACGACAACAACAACGACAACAACGAACGACAACTCACGACAACAACTGCAACATCGACAACTTCAAGTACAACAACGACTTCAGGTCCAGAGCTGACGCCGATCGAAAAGAAAACGAAATGCGCGATCCACAGCGGTTTCACTTTCATTCGCAACGTGCCCGCGGAGCTGACAGGGTCGCCAAACGCTGAGTCCTCCCCCAGCATGAGCTCGTAGAAAGTGGCCAAGAAAGATAAAGTCCAACTCAAGAGACGACGTCTTTTATCTAAGCTGCACTGACTGTGAATTTTATGAATCGGTTCAGCATTCATATTAAATATAATAGTACATAAATTTGCAGTTATTTTTAACGTTTAACGTTTTCAAAAGTGATTAAAAAGTGCGTTTTAATTGTGCGGCTTTTAATATTAATAATTGAGTGTTTTCATTTTCATTTTCACGGCTGCCCCTTAGCCAATCGCTCCTAATATTTAATGGATGCAGGTAAATTGATATTCAAGTGCAGCATTTTAAAAGCAATTAATGCGTGCGAAAATTAAATAAAAATACGATTTGATTATCTGCTCAAAATTATTATTAAAACGTGCCCGCAAATATTAAATTAAACAAGTGACATTTGAACTTATTATTTTAACGTAAAAAGTATTAAAAACATTAATTTTAGAAACTACCAATCAAACCAAAAACAAAGATAGTGAATTTTTGTATTTGTCATGTCAGTCTCTTACGTATTAGAATTCGTTTTGATACTGAATATTGAAATGCAAAAAAATAGAAATGACTAGATTTTAAATATAATATACTTATGAATATGGCAAGTGAAAAACAGCTAAAAAATTACAAATTTTACTTGATAATAATTTTGTGTTTTAGTAAACGAGTATTCAAAAAATGCACAACAAAAACGACGAATAGCTAAGAGTCCAAAAATCAATGTGTAAAACCCAAATGAACCACTTTAAATGCCATCAATTTAAAATTTTCATTTTCTATGGCTGATGCCAAGGCTAGGACGGAGATGGAGATGGAGACATAGTCAGAGACTGTGGCTAGCAACTGAGCATAATTAATAATTCATTACGTTGTGGCAATTGTCAATGACATAAGTCCAAAGCAAACGAAAGCAAGTTGAACAAGTTGCAATGAAAGCGCCAAACGGCAAATGGCAAGCGATGAATCTTTAGGGAAAAGCGTAAGAGAAAGAAAACCGCCAAAATGATCAAAACGAATGATGCGACTGAGAGAAAAACGAAAAAAAAAACACACAACATCATCAAAGTTATCGCAAAAATCAAGCAGACCCGCCAAATGTGTCTACTTCACTCAGTCTCTTGGCCTCTTAGCTCATTGGCTTGCCGGCTTGGTAAATGCCAACAATCATTTAATGTTTATTTGCCTTTTTTTTGTATTTTTGTTTTGTTTTTTTGAATAACTTACATGGGGTTATTCACATCGAAAGTTAATGCTCTTTTGGCTATTTCCGCATAGCGCTGCTGCTATGTGGCCTAAACTACAACTGCTAGCAGCGACTGGCGCTGTCATTGCCATCTGCCTCTTGGTTACAGCAGAAGTTGCCCACGCAGCTGAGGTAGACAGCACCACCAGCACCACCAGCATCACCAGCACCACTGTGGCACAACTCTTGCCACTGCCCACAGTGCCACAGAATGTGACAACGCCCAAGAGCAATGACAGCAATGACGATGATGACGATGATGACGACGTCTTGAGTGACAGCGGCAAGGAGGTGAGTCCAAGTCCTAACCAAGTCCAAGTTTAGTGAATGATTTTGACAGGTAATGAGTGTTGTTTCTGACAGGTTAATAAGCAGGTCAACGTTGATCAACTCTATGACATCGAGGCACTTGGCACCGAAGCTGAGCAGCTGGGGTAAGTTGTTAAAAGCCCTAATTGCTCGAGTACTAATTGTTGTTGAGCGCTTAACCCTTAAATGCCCACGTCTAAATGAATAAATGTAAGCAAACTTTGATTTTTAGACAAATAATAAAAAAACAAGAATACTGGCTGATGAAAATTAAGTTATTGATTGAAAAGTGTACCAATATACATTAAATGATAAATTTTAATAATTTTATTAGTATTAATGAAGATTTTTGATTAGGCATTTGAGGGTGGAAGCAAAGCTTAGGTACTTCAAAATTTATTTCTCTTGTTTCTCTTCTCCTCGACAGGAAACCTGGATTTTTGCCCACCGCGCTGCCCTTGGATGAAGAGAGTACACAAAGTATCACCGACCTGCCCACAAATGGTCATGGCTATATACAATTCCAAATCGACGAAGAACAGCCAAGAGGGGATGTCCTTTTGCGTCAGCAGGAAGAGGATACCAATGCCAAGAAAAACACCGTGAATGAGGTGCTCTCAAGTCTGTTTCCCGACGGTTTCTCGAACATCTTTCGCTTCAGTGGCAGCGAGCCAAACATTGAAACGTCCACAGATGCGCCCAGCACCACATCAACCACTACCACTACCAATAAAGCTGTGGCGCGTGCCACAGTCGCTGAGAGTCCGAGCACCACAACAGAATCACCAATTTTGGCGCCCAAAAACGACACTTATTACAGCTACCAAACCACAGTGACAAAGGAGTATCGCCGAGAGGTGCGACCGGGACACACACAAATTGTGGTTGAGAAGATTAGCAGTGCCGAGAGAACTCCGGTCAGGGACGGCAGTAATCACATAACCAGGGATGAGCTGCTGCGCATCAATCGCGCCGCAGTGGCATCTCCAGTGCTGCCCAGCTTGCTTGTGAACCCAGAGAATGAGGACAATGAGACTCTCGTCGCCGCCGAGAGTGCACCCATTGTCATTCTGGGCGAGCAGGAGTTCGACCTGGACGAAGGACAGAGCATTGAGGACAATCAGATAGCCGAGTCACGTCATATGGGTCAGCACCTCTACCAGCATCGATTGCCGGCCCCCCTTCCAGAGTCAGAGCCGTCATCCCCCCATACAATTGAGAGTTATCGACAACAACATGGACCTGCCGAGAATCAGCACATCAATGTGCGCATTGCCCACAACGAGTCGCCGGACAAAGCCGAAGATGGGACTAGGACACAGCCACAGCAGGCTCTGGATCAGTATCAGGATCACAACGAACGACATTTTCAGGAGTCCAGAGATCACCAAGGCCAGGAGGCACCTTCGAGACAGTTCCTGAAGACCTTTAAGCCCATGGTGTCCGGCAGTGCCGAAGGACCCATACCCAAGGGTGTCTTTCACTACGAGTCCAACAATCCACCGCAGCGACAGAGCTGGAAGACGCCCAAGGAAGTTGACTTCGCCAATTCCTTTGAAAGCTCTGGCGCCCAATTGGCCTACCAACGGGAGCTGAATCAGGTGCAGCCCAAACAGGAGAGCACAAGTTCGAAATTAAATACACAGGCAATTGCTTCTCCATCCAAAGATGATGCGCCAACTAGTGACTCCAACTACGGAGGTCCTACGCCCCATAGTCTGCTCTACGTTACGATCAATTCACCCGACCCCCCGAAAGCCCCTTCTGTCAACCACGAGGCTGAGAAGCCTCAGTTTCCCAGTCCCCATGACTACGTCTCCGAGGCAGCTGCCGAGCCGTCTCAACATCATGCACAGCACGTTCTCTCACCAAAAGCCAATCCAAATTCTTACTCTCAGCCAGAAAATCAACTCTTGGTTAAGCCCAATGGCTACACCTTCGTGGAGGTTCAGAAGTCCGTTAACATACACAACAAACTCATCACTGAGAAGGACGGACAGTTGGTAGAAATGCATGAGACCATTTACCATCCGCCGCCCTATCAACAGAATCATTTCTCTCTGGGTTACAGTCCCAAGGATTATGTAGCTGCTGCATCACCAGAAGTGGGTCACGCATCGCCACCACCTCAATCACCACCTAAGAACTACGATTCCCTGGCCGCAAATCCCATTCATGTTGAACAGGTCGAGCTCGAGAATTCCCAGCATGAGGGGTCAGTCTCACATGGAACAGTCAATCATGATGCTGCTCCAGCTTCCACAGTTTCACAGCACGTAGAACAGCATTCGCATCAACCCTACACCGTTCAAGTTGAGAAAATCATCGATCGACCGGTTAAGGAAATTGTTGAGAAGCACATTCACGTACCTTATGCTGTTCCCCAGCCGGTTGCCGTGCCCTATCACGTCCAGCACTATGTGGATCGTCCCTATCCCGTGGAGACCATTGTCGAGCAGCCCGTTCCCTATCCCGTAGAGACTATTGTTGAGAAGATTGTCGAGAAGCAAGTGCCCGTCGAGGTCGAACGCATCGTGGAGAAGCCCGTGGAGGTTGAGAAGATTGTGGAGAAGTACGTAGACCGTCCCATGGCCATACCAATTCACGTCCCCGTCGCCATTCACATGCCAATGCCACCACATCATTCTCCCGGCTACAACTTTGCCTCTCACCCGAATGCCTTAAGCCCCTGGTCGCATGCCTCCATTGCCCACATTCCGCCCAAGGTGCTGCAGAATTATTACAACCGCATGTTGAAGAAACTCTTGCCTCAAATCATGGCTCACAAATTACCTGCAAAGACGGCTACCAAGTCAGCGAAGGCAACACTCTTGAAGCCCCCCACAAATCCGGTTCATGGTGAGGCGCCCAAGGTGGCGACCTTCAGTCTGGCCGACATGCGGTTCGATCTGCGCCCACCGCCGCCCCCTCAAGGCTCCGCTTGGCTGCAAGGTGCTCGATACATTTACAACACGCTGCCCGAAGATTTGTCCACAGCCGCTGCCTCGGCACCTGTGCACATGGTCAAGTCCTACATTGGCCCCGTTCCGACGACCAGCACGAGCAGCGACAACAGCGGCAACGACTTTGACGAGTTCCAACGCTGGCGAAGTGGCCACTCCCTGAAGCGCAGCCCCGACTTTGGCCGTAATCTCCACATGGAGTACGGATTCAAGCCGCCCCTGGTGCCGTCAGTCGAGATCGACGACAAGGGAATGCCCCTGAAACAGCCGGATGCGGAAGTCCAATGATGCCTTCAAGTGGAAATGAAAAGCGTGCCAAAATATACAGTTATAGCTCTTATTATTTATGTCAAATATTGCTAAAGCACATTTAATAAATTTATTTTAAAACATTGTAACTCTTTGATTAATCTTCTTTATTTTTTTATTATTATTTATTTATTTTTTTATAATTGGGTTTCATTTCTTTCATTATCTCTTTATTTTAATTTTTACTTACATATATAGTTGAAAGGAATTATGATATCATTGGCGTAATTAAGGTTTCTTGGGATTAAACGCAATCATACTTTTCCGACAATTCAAAAAAAAAAAAAGTTAAAATTCCTTTCAGCATGTTTGCCTACATAAATTTTGTTAGGACGATCGAAAAATATTCGGCATTATAAATATGTGACACTCAGCAAACATGTATTTATGTATACAGCGAACAATTTGCCACAATTTTAATTAAACAAATGACAATGAATGCGTCACGAGAGGGAGTTGAAGTCTCTACCTCATGGGTTGTGTGAGGTGTAGGTCCAATTAAAGGTAAGCCCAGAAGCGGACTCTGCAAAAAAGGCAAAGGCGTATTAATTTTCTTGAGTAGCATTTATGTAAATGAAAAATTCTGCACATTAAAATGAAGGGTTGCAGTAGCCCAATATCTTATCTTTATATGCCAGCAAACAGACATGCCCAAGTTTAAAATAGCGACACATCTGAGGACTGAAGAGGCAACACTTGTGTGCAAAGATTTATATGACAGCTAATAAATTTACAACACATGTATCTCAACATATTAGAAATATTCCCCTCTCGCATGCGACAAGTTCTAAATGTTCTGAATGTTATTGAAGCCAACAAAATAAAATAAAAACAAACTGGCAAAATTTGTGCAACGCCTCGAAGGGCACGTCGGTTCAGGGCTGTATTTGACATCTGACGGCAAAAAGTGTCGATAGTTAAGGGGATGAGGAGGAGGTTTAGGGTGAGGAGGAATGGGAGGGGGAGGGGCAAACACACAAACCGTTTAGCGCACGTGTTGGTGAAAAACGGAAGCACTGCGGCAACGCGTCAAGTGGCAAAGTGGCAACGAGGCAAAGTGGCAACTAGGCAGGCGAAAGGCGAAAAGCGCAAAGCGACTTTGTGACGTCTGTACAGTTATGACAATAAACTGAAAGTACCCTTGACTCATGTTTATATGTGATATTCAAGAGTATTTAATAACGTAATGATTTTTAGATACATATGTACATAGAAATATATTTATACATTTATTAATCATTTCACATTTGCTGATCTAAGGGTTAAGAGTTAATTCTGTTGAAAAATAGCTTACAATTGCATTAAGCATATATCTATCATATTTTTGTGGGTGGTGCGGTGGCGCAATTGCTGATGCAGTTTTATTCAAGTATTGCCAAATATGCAAACATAAATCAAAAATTTATCACAGTGCCACGCCCATTTTTAGAGTCAGATACATATAAGATATCAGAAATCAATTGCAGTTGCAATGCATTCGACATTCGGCAGTTTTGATAGACACCACAGGGGGTTGTGGGAGGGGCTTTGGATTGTTGGATTGCGAGTAGCCAGCAAGCAAGATAAGCCAAGGAACAATTGAATAATTTATATGCAAATAAATAAAAGTATTTCAACAATTCATTGTGTATGCAAAAGCAATGCAAAAGCACACACACATTTTCCAAGTTGTCGAGAAATTCTCTCGCTCGCTCGTTGTATAAAAAAGCGTGTGAAATATATTTTCAGACCATGGCCACAAAAGGCATAACACACACTACAACAACAACAACAACAACAACAGCAGCAACAACAACAGCAGTATCAACAACAACAACAGCAACAACAACTACAGTAAATAGCTCCTGGTGCTATTGGCGACGCTGACGCTTTCAACTTTTTCTTCTCTCATTTTTTGGGCATCCTCTGAACTTCTCTCTCTCCCTCCCCCTTTTTGGTCGCACTGTCGCCGTCCTTGTCGCTCTCGTCGGCCTTTTCGGTTTGGCTGCCGCCGCTGCATGTCATTGTCAGGGACTGCCAACTCTGCGTTTGATATACGATTTGGATGTGTTGGCAAACCGCCCAGTTGTCCGGCGGGCGGGAGGCGGAAGGCGGGAGATTGTTCGGTGCCTGACCGAACTCGACTGATCGGGTTGTTGGATATTTGGATACTTGGGTTGGGTTGGGTTGGTTTACGTTGGGTTGGGTTGGGTTGGTCGGTAGGCGACTGCGAGACAAATGCAGCTGAACCGAAAATTGCATTTCCGCTTTGAAAATTGCGCAAACTTCCGCACAGAAAGAAAAGAAGCAACAAAAAAAAGGAATCCAGGCACGAGTGCATTGCACGAGCCGCCACGTCGCCAGACAATTGGCAAAAATTTTCTATAAAGTGTGAAATAGGCCGGCTGTCTGCCAAAGAGACCCTGACATGCCGTAAAGTGGCCTCACTGCAACCACAAAAAACTTGTCACCCAAAATGAACGCAAAAATGTCAAAAGCACACACACACAAAGTGTGCACGAATCCAGTGGAAAATGTCACTTACAATGCCAGCTAAGAAACCCTTCTAAATACATGCAGAATCAAAGTTTGATTCCACTATTTACTCCGCGTAATACACTGTCACAAATAATATGTGAAAACCTAACCCAAGATTAGAGAAATGTAATGTTTTATACTCGTAAGACTTTGCTAATGCATAATATGTGTAATAACATAAGTTTGCTAATTGAAACATCTCTCCTAGAAAGTGTCCATACTCGTATATCAAGTCAATACTGCGCACCGTCAAAAAATGATTCGCTTAGTGGTTAACGATTAGGCAAATGATTTGCATATAGAGAAACTGGCTCAAGTTGACGGGTTGACAACAAAGCGGCAGGGGCGAGCATTTAAAAATATGCCCAAAAGTATGCTATGAAATTTGTGTTGAGAAAAATAGCCGTTAACAGAGGAGTACAGAAGTTAATAGCAATTGATTCTGTTAATGTAGCTCTGTTAAAGAATCGAATTAAACAATATACCTAAAAGTATGCAAATAAGTAGAAGTTGCTGTAAATTAACACAACCAAAATTGAAATGAAAAATTTGATATTTTCAAAAATCAATTAAAAATAACTCAAAAACAATTTAAAAAAAGAAAAAATATATACAGTCGAACTTCCCTAACTCGAATCACCATTATCCAGGAAAAAAGTTCGAGTTAGGGAGACTTCGAGTTAGGGAATTTTTTTTTTTTTAGGGTTTCAAAAGAAACTACAAATGCATTCAATCATAAATACATTTCAAATTGCAAATTTTTCTTGTTATTTTGAACAAAAAAGGATTCCAGTTTGTTCAAGACCTGTTAATATTCTCAAAAATTGGTTTCTTCGTTCTTTTGCTGTATCCAGAAGAAGTTCCCGATTCAAATGTCATCATAATTAATATTTCATTTTATAATATAATGAAAAATGTTTTTGCTGACATACCACATTTTTCAGCAACTTTAATTTATTTGGTCTACTTTCAAATTCCTTAACTACGAGTACTAATAAGTTTGAATATTTCCTTAAGCATTTTGGTCCACTGATGCGCTGATAAAGAAGTACATTTCGAACATCTTTCCTAAAGTAATTTCACAAGCCTAAATAATTGTTGATGCAATATTCGATCATATTACATCACACCATATGTTAATGTACATCAATATTACATATCCAACCGTCCCGTTAGCAAAAACGCAAAACAGAAACGAAAAAAAATTCAAACTTTATTGGAGATTTTCCCGAAAAATTCGACTTACAGAAGCACGGGCCAGTATTTTTGTTCGAGTTACGGAGAAATTCGACTTATGGAAGTTCGAGTTAGGGAAGGCGATTTGTATGAAATTTGCTCAGTAAACGCTATTGCCACTCGATTTTGTTCGAGTTAGAGAAAATTCGAGTTAGGGAAGTTCGAGTTAGGGAAGTTCGACTGTAAAGTTTTTTAAAATAATTAAGTTCATTCTAAAATTGGTTGGGCGCATTTCGCTCTTCGCGTGGCGAAGTTGAGTAAAATATACAAAAAATACAAAATTATAAATTCGAGAAAAAATCAACCAAAATTCTTGTTTCTAGCTTTAAAATTAAGAAAGTTCACTTTTTACCCGCTGAAAAATTGCGCTCTTAAAACACAATCTTATATATCTTGCTATATAATAAAAATGTACAAAGAATTTAATGTTGAGCTTATCTTACCATGGAAAACTAATCAAAACCATCAATTGCAGAGCACAAAAAAAGGGAAAAAGGCAACAACAAATAATAATGAAAATATTAGCAAGCCAATAAGAAATTGCAACCCAACCAATCTTATTGTATTCCAACTACAACAAAAATAAGCAGAAAATAATATTGAAGCTGAAAAAATTATGATGAAAGGCAACTTGCAACTGGCAACTGACAAAAAGGGCGGCTAAAGGAGACTGGAAAGGAAGTATCGAGGTAAAGCACCGATATACATGATTTTAATAATAATAATAATAATAGCAGCTTCTCGTATAATGAAAACTGGCTATGCCGTCGACTCGAGCTGGAGATGATGATGAAAATTACTACTTAGATGCTGTGCCCAGGTTAAGAATTTCAATCAGTGGCTAAAAGACTTGGCCGGGCCAACTTTGTGATTGCATAACTGTGCTGCGGCCTGCGTTGTTGTTGTTGGTGTTGTTGTCTGTCCCAGCGGGTGGTGCAGCTGCCGTCCAGATACACAGGTAACTCCACTTCCCGTCAGTAGCCAGACATTCTTTGTGTGCATTGAACTGAGCATCTTCGGCAAGCGTTTGCCAACAGTTTGCTGTTGTCAAAAACAACAACCACTTTGCGGCACTTTAAGCTCGGCATCAAGTTGGCAACCACAGCAGCAGCCACAGCCACAGCCCCATCAGAAGACCAACTCTGGCCACACTTTTATCATGCGTGTGGTTTTCAGCAGCGCGGTCAGCAGGTCGACAATAGACTGAGGACTGGGATTGGGATGCAATCCGGAAGATGAGAGCACCGAAGCTGGAACTGCATCCAGTAGCAGTAGTATATTGGCAAACTTTTCGTGTTCGACTTTCAAGTGTGGTACGGTGGCTCAAAGTTGTTTGTTTGCTAGCTGCGGTAGCAGCCAAGTGTTTATTTTGCGTGTGCTCCAAGAGCGTGTTTCCATGTTGCGGGGGACTTAAGAAATATCTGATCCTTGACTGCTTGCTTGTTAGTGTGGTAAATTATTCAAATTGGAAAAGCCGAGAGTAGTCAAGAAGTCAAGAGCGGTTTGCACATACGGCTGAGTATCATGACAAGCAAGGATAATCAAAAAAATGAACAACACTTTACTGTTCAATTGATATCAAATAAATGCATTCCAAAACACACACGTACACACAAGTAAGTAACCTCGAATATACGCCAGCACACAGCGTGATCAATTGAGAAAGCTCTCAACTGGTAAGAGAGCGGAAAGTATAAAGTACACTCCGCAACGAAATCGGTTAAGTTTTGACAAAGTAATGACTGTTCTAAGTATTTGAAATTGTGTCAGTATGGGAAAAATGGAACTTAGAAAAAAATTAAATTCTGTAAATTAATATAATTAATAAAAACTAATATTAAATGTAAATATAATATAGACGTTGATACTGTCGAGTATAATATTAGAATTCAAGTTTCCAGCAGTGTGACTAAGTAAAGGCATACTCGTATTCAAAAGAATCCCACCCAGTCAGTGTGTGTGAGATAAAAAGAAAAGGTCTGCTTTGCCAAATGGACCATTTGCTTGGAAAGCCATTTAGCAATTTTAAATAAAATTGAATGCGATTACGAAGAATTACAATTGCGGCTGGGGTCGCATTGTCTCGATAAAAACGAAGTGGTTTAGGCCCAGACTCTGTACCCTGAAAAAGGGCGGCATGTGAGCAGCGGCAGCAGCGACGGCTCAATTGAGATCCAAATATTCTACGGGGCTTGACTAACAAGCTAAATGACAGCTCTCACCCTTTCCGCACCATTCCCTCCTAGACACGGAATAGACAAGGCGAAATTTAAAAGGAGTCGTCGAGTCGGAATGGGAGTGTAATCAGTGTTCAGCTAGGGGAGGGCGGGGGCGTGGGCGTGGCCACAGACAAAGACAATTGAAGTTAATGCGCGCCCAGGGCGCAATGCGCCCACACACCGACCGGCCACGCCCCTTTGGGGACAGCTGCTGGCCATGCGGTTGCCATTGCCATTGCTATTTTACTTTAGGATTATTTTGTGATTTATGCGGTCTTCGAGTTGACATGCAGATTTAGATTAACAGCGAGGCGAAGGACATCTCTAGGAATTGCCAAAAACGATGCTGGGAAATTTAGTGACGATGCCATCGGAGCGCATATATTCTGGGCGGGTCAGAGAACCCCAAAAAGACCACGGGACCACTTGGCGTATGAGTGATATTTTAGTTTGTCGTTTGCGGATGTCGTTTGTGGCATTAAAAGATTTCAGATTTCGGATTTTGGATGCTTCCGCTGGAGCACGCATATAAGGGATTTATTATTAAAGCAAATTAAATACCACCCCCCAGATAGTTTGGCAGTTACGAGTTAGACTGAAAGAATGCGAAACATTAGCGAAAACGATAAAAGTTTAATTAATTATATGGACACAGTGTGACGCTGCTTTATTTGCTGAATTAATTAACCCAAACTTTGTGGTGGATTTATCTGTCAGCTTGGCTTTTAGCTATGCACAGATAAACCATTAAAATAATGAACTTTAGATATAAATTTCTATTAATTTGTTACTGTTATCTGTTCGATGAAGAAGACTTGGATAACATTTAAAATTCTCTCAATTTTCTGTAAACATGAAATATAAAAGACTAAGTTTATTTGTAATCTAGTTCTATTTTAAGTTCCTATTTTTTTCAAATAATTTGTTGTTTTTTGTTTTCTTTTCACAAAGAGACACTGGACACTCACATGGCTCAACTGTCGCCTTCTTTTGCCACATTTGCTACATTTGCCACAGACAATGCCTCAACGAAAAGCAATCATTCGCACAATTAGAAATCGTACTTAATATCAAATTGTTTGCAATTACAAAGCATTTTAGAGCACTGGGACTTGGACTGAAAGATGGTAGATGGGAGATGGGAAAGTTGGGAGGACAAGGGTCCAGAGACAATCAGCAATGCAGCGACACATGAGACAGGGTCAGAGATAAATTCACAATCGCACCCCTTGGTGGAAGGCAACCGGCATTGGAAAAACACAGAGCAACAATAAAGTAAAATCAAACAAACTGAACTGAAACTGAACCAAACCAAGCTGAAATCGAACAGAACTGAAAACAACAACAGCAACAAAATGTTTCAAGAGCCATCAAGTGAATTTGACTTAAAAATGGGCAAAAAATTACGGCAATTAAAGTGGCAAATTGTCTCGAAGAGGCAACGTTCAGTTTTCCAAGGTTTCTGTTTCTCTCTCTCTCGCTCACTCTCTCTCTGTCTCTGTCTGTCACTGTCTTTCTCTCACTTGCTGGCTCTCTGTTGGAGTCTATCATTTTTACTTGGCTATCGGTAGAAACACATGCATACATACATATACATATATTCATCACCATTATCGTACACGGACTTTGACTGGGCGATTGAACCCCCCTCTTCAGCCCCTCTTCACCCCCTCTTACACCTCCTTTGCCTGTTGCCTTCCTCAGTTGTTGATATTTCGCATTGTGAAATGGAGCCTTAAATGAGTTTTCAGTTGACTTCGCAAGACTCTCGCCCCTCCCACACTTCACCCCTCTCGCAATTCCATTTATCAGGCTGCGTTCTGTTCGTTTTCGGTTTTCGTCTGAGTTTTGATTGAAAACCCTTTAATTTTCTTCACAACGCTATTAAGAAAAGGATTACGCAGGAATACAACTAAAATGCAATGAAATGTACAAAATCAACTTATAATTATCAAGTAAAGAGGAAACCAAAATAGTCTAGGATATATATTAAAAGAAAGTTAAAGGTATTCATAATAAGAGATAGTTTTCAATCAATTAAATATCAATATAACTTTCAGGGTTTAAATTAATTTAACTAAGTAACAGATACCTTAAAGTAACGCTGTATCTTTAAAACAAAAAGAGTTAATTTGCCACAGTTTAATTTTCTCAATTTCTAATCTCTCCGCCTGCTTGTTTAATGTTTTTCTGTCCTTTAACATCTTTTGGCCAACATCTGCAGCAACTGCTTAGTAAGGTTCGCAAAACATTAGTCCAGTCAGCAGCTGCTATTTCTTATTATATCGACTTCGAAAATCTCAATTAACATAACTCACCTACCAATGGCCAATGTGCGATGCGATACACTAACTTGTCGGCATTGGAGGCCAGTAGATAGCAATGGACTCTGGCAACTTCCGGTGTCACGGCATTCGGAGTTCTGCATTCTCCATTCAGATGAGAGCAGTAGGAGGAGCAACGGGGCCATCTAGGAGTACACGACTCATTGTCAAACTGGAAATTGTGTTCATAAATCAGAAACTGTCGCACATGTGTGACACTTGCCCAAAACCAATGTGTGACCCTCTCGGAATATCCTCACTTCCCACTTCCCATCACTTGACATCATCCATGGGCCATGGCCCACGTTTATTGTGTGGTCAATTTGCTGCGTTCGTTGGTCACACTGACGATGGCGATGGCGATGGCGATGGCATTGGCGTAATTAGATTTTGGGCTGCTCGGGCGACCACACAAAACGGGAAGTGGCAGACAATTAAGGCAGCAGCCAAACATCCAGTGGCCAACAGACTCACAGCAATGAAGGAAGCATAGGACGGCTCAATTAAAATTTACAAAACTGATCGCATCAGCATCGACACAAAACCACAGCCACTGCCATTCCCATTCCCATTTCCTCCTAGCTGAATGACCAACTGTCCAAGTGTACAAAACACAAAAACACAAAAAAATACCAAAAACAGGCAAACAATTTAGCGACTATTAAGTGATTGCGAACACTCTTGTGTGTTGTTGTTGTTGTTGTTGTTGTGTGTTGTTGTCAAAAACTGGACCATGACCATTCATCAAACATATGTCCAACAATTAAATCGCACGCACTAAACCCGAGCGTCAACAGCAACACATTTGGCCACAAAATGTCGTACCGGGTTCCTCATAGATTGTTAAATGCTTATCTAGTTGTTGTGGCAGTTGTTGTTGATATCATGCACAAAAAGGGGGGCAGGAGGAGCAAAGGAAGTGTGGCCAAGTGTTTGGTCTGCGCCTCCGTTGTCATCTCATCCTCAGTTTGTTAGTTGGCTAAACTTCCGCACCACGAGAGAAGACGACAACGACGACAACGACAACGACGACAACGACACTGCATCCGCATGCAACTTTCTGTGTGAGATTTCCGCCTATTGCAGCTGCAAACCGAAGTAGATAAGGGGCAAGGGGCGGGGCGGGGCGGGGCGGGGTGTCTAGTAGTGGCACACACAGAGCTCTCTGCAGATAACTCCTTTGCTATTAATGCGCATCTCTGACTGTATGCGAATTTATTACGATTTATTACGAGATTATACAGCCACCCCGACTGCTGCAATTATATGGCCTAGAGCCGAGCACACAGCGCCCTCTGGTGGCCAGCGCTGAAGTCTCTGCAGACTGACGGTATGTGAATTGATTTGTTACTTGAAAATAAAATAAAAAACAAAATAAATAATTAAAAATAAAATAAATAAAAAAATAATAAAATTAATTTAAATATAATATTGTTATAATATTATTTTTGTGTATTCTTACAACATGTTTATAATGCTAATCACAAGGATTATAACCCTCTTCAACTACTCCACTGCACTGTGTCGATCATAACTCGAATGCTAATAACTCAATTCCAAATGCAACGAATACAGTCATCCCTCCCTCCCCCCACTCATTTGTCCACGAAGGTGATGTGAAAGTGCCACCCTCTTAACCCTCCGAACCCCTCGCAACGTCTGACTTAATTTTGGCGTCAAAACTCGCACTAATCGTTGCCATCGTTGCAGATGCATCGAGACGATAAGTCAGGCCGAACCTCAGCCAATCTCTCAGCGGCTGCTGCAATAAAAATAATCTCTGAGCTACTTCATCAGCCGCGGCGCGTGCGTGACTTCCACGGTTGCAGCGACGCCGACTGCAACGGCGACTGAGACAGCGACAGCGACTGCGAAGCTTGCAACGTGCTGACTGTGCCTCATTTTTGTGGCTGTAACTTGTTGCATAAGTGTTGAACTTTCACATGGCGCGCGCTTGTGCCAATTGTTTTTCCAATTGTCTGTCCGCCAATTTAAATAATCTTCCTATAAATCAAATGATTCAGACATGCAAAGGGTGCATAGATTAATCAACTACTTATTATATTACTCATATCCTCCATCAACAACAAGGAAAACATAAAATTTATTATGAAACTTATTATCTGAAGTTTTCAGACACTTGACCAGATCCATGTCTTACTTTACGACCGCAAATTGGCAACTGCTTGAATTATAGGTAAGCAACAATATTGATAAAATAGACTATATCTAACCGAAAAAACCTAAAAAAATGAATATAAATATTGTCCGGGTAAAATATATCTAATTCAGTTAATTATATTTTGACTAATATTTATGTTTACCTAAATCTTATATATTATTATTAGCTGATTATGCGAAAGCTCTCTTTATTATAAAATAGCTCGGAAATGTCTTACCCTGTGAGTCTCATCATCATTTAATTATAGCCCCTCCTGAAGATAGCAGACCAGCAAAATCAACGCTGGAATTAAACATGCAGCAGACACACAGGCGAACAAGTGAATACAAACAAAACAACCTCAATGGCAATGGCAACAACAACTGCAACAACAACAGCAGTAACATCAACAACTAAAACAACAGCAACTTTTGGAAAAACTGGCTGGGATGTCTGTGGAAAATGCGAAGCTGCAAGCACACACAACACAAAACTGAAGTGGCGCGAAAAGTGGAGGCACAGTTGCAGCAACAGCGCGCAAGCGTGCGGTTTTCCTTCAGTTTGAGAAAGGCTCCGCCAAAAATCAACAAAAGCAAAGAAAAGAAAAGCCAACTCAAATTAAAAGTCGCATTAAATAAATGAGAAACGAACGAAGCAGCGGCAACTCCAACAGCCACGGACCAAGTTTAAACAAAGCTCAAAGCTAAAGTTAAATTAAATAGACAAAGTTTGTTTTTTTGCGAAATGGTCGCAAATGGATATGAAAAAAATATTTTGAAAATTGTATACGAGTAATAAATGTGATAAGTGCACGAAATGAAAATAAAATACGCTAAAAATAACAATCATACAATTTGATAAAAGTCTGAAATTATATTATAATTATATAAAAATTAAACAAAATAGTTATCAATTCTAACTTTCAATTATTTCAAACGATCTAAAAAATCACAAGCTAATTACAGTTTTTTATGCAAATCGATACATCATTTAAATAAATACATCACAAGGCATAAAAGACAAGTTAACAACGTGGAAATTGGCGCCTCAATTGCGGCACTTCCGACGCCAACGAAGCGACAAAAGTTGCATACAAATCGTAGTAACAAAAAATGGCAACGGGCCACGTTAATAATGGCATCTGCAATAGTCTCACATGGCTGGTAAGTCTGGAATAAGTTGATAAAATGCATAAGTGAGAGGAGAAAGGGAAAACCCATTGTTGTTGTTAATGAGTCAGGCGTGAAAACGCCAAGTGATCTTTTTAGAGGCATGTTTAGAACTCTTAACTCATTTTTCCCAAGTACATCCTTATTTTAAGCATAAGGCAATTAGGCTGCCATAAAATTAGCCGGAAGTCAAGTTCATTGGCAACATTTTGGAATGGCCATCAAATCATATTTTTTATTTTATTTCTTCAATTTTATTCATTTCATTCGACTGCAGTTTTTGCAAACAGGCTTGATACCTCGGCCCGCATCATAAAAACGTTCACGGTTATCTAAGCGCAGGCTGTTAAATTCCAAAAAATAACCCAGACTTGGTACAAAAAACCAGAAAACTAAAATGAAAATAAAAAAAAACATAAATAAATAAAAAAAACATTTGCCAATTGCAATCGAAACTGGAAATTTGCAATTTAAATGGATGAAAACTTTGCGGCAATTTGCACATTTCTTTTGAACAATTTCTCACAAGCATTTCCCCCAGTGGCAGTTCCTGCTTCCTGCCCCATTCAGGAGTAGGGACAGGAGAAGGGGAAGTCTATGGTAAACTCGCCTCTCCCACGCCAAACAGTCTTTTGTGTGCATTGAACTTGACTTTGCTTTTCTTTTGCTGGCCACCGCAATATAAACACAAATACGAATGCGAATACGAATATGAGAAAAACTGGTTCTGAATTGCAGCCGGCCAACAAGCCAAAACGTCGAACTCTGCCACTCTGCCACTTTGCCACTTGCCACTTGTGACTTTGCGACTTGCCACATGCCACTGCCCCAGCGATTGCATGCCCAGCAACAATTAGTCAAGCTCTGCCCCAATATCTTTAACTATGCTGCACAGATTTTCCGTCTCTTTGACCCCAACTGTGGGGAGCGACAGTGAAAGCAAGTAGAAGCAGAAGAAGCAGAAGAACAGGAATAAAATTCTAGATTATAAGATACCCTGCAACGAGAACTATTGTATACAAACATTGTCAAAGTTTTCTTTAATTTTAACCTCTCAAGATGTTAAATTCTTTTGGGGCTTCTTCCATACGAAATTCGACAAAGAAATATATTTGTTAAATTATAATAAACTTGATATAGTTATATTATAAAATAAATAGAAAATTCAGTGACATTTGCATTTTATGTCAAGCTGATTTTCCCAAGAGCAAGTCTCCGACAATTGATGATAGATAGTCTTATGTTAAGTCTATAAACAACAGGAATAGAAATCAAATTTAAATGCAGAATCTGCATTTTGTCAGAGCAACGTTAAACCTCAAAGTCAATAAGGCGATTGCATTGGACTGAAATGAAATGTCGACAATCTCATGTCTCATGTCGTTCCTTGAGGTCATAAAAAATACTTAACTAGATTTCTCGCAGCGCATTTCAAGCGATAAAACTGCCACAGTAAGAACAACAACAACATGACCAGAAATAGCAAAAACAACAAAATACACATATAACAACAATTTTTTATTGGAGTTTTCTATTGAGTTTTAAAAATGCGCTCTCTTGTCCAAATGAAACGAAAGGACTTTTTAAAGCCACACGAGCAAACAACAACATTACATACATATATATATATATGTACATAAAGGGAGTATATATGTATTTATACTCCCATGAGTGTGAAGTGTTAAATAGAAAACACATAAAATTTTATTAAGTGAAGATGACAAGGCGCAGTGGGGAAAAGGGAAAGGGGCACTGACGTCAGCTAAAAGGATAACTAGAGCAGAGCTCGATTCATGCAACATGTAAAAGCTGAGGAGGAGGGAGAGTGGGGGGGGAGTGAGACACACAGGTGTAAGGGAGTAGCTAGTTGGCAAGTTCATAAAAATTCACTCAGGCGCACTTTTAACGACCGTTAAATGTTTACGCGGTTGAATTTTTAACGGCCGTTGACAGTTCATTTGGATTTTGGATCCGAGGGCTTTGTTAAATGGCCTTTGAGCGTATTCTCCCTTCCCCCATCCTTCTCTCCATTGCCAATTTTACTTGTTTTAAGGGGTTTTTTAAAAGCGAGAAAAAGCCTGAGAAAATATTAACTTTTCTAATTTATTGAATATCTTATTTTATCTTCAGAAATGTAAAATTTTAGCTAGTTTAATTATTAAAGTACACATACAAATATTATTGTAGGACGTTAGTAAAATAAATAAATAAATAAATTAAAATAAATAATGTTTAAATGATTAAAGTCTAAACATAATCATTACATATTCGCATTCATACGATTACTCTCAGTGTCCTTAGTTATTTTATAATGTTTAAAGTCCATTATGAAAATTGCGCTCAGCCTAATGAACCCCAGTTGAATGAAGCTTGGCCGACATTGCATAACCAGAGATAAAGTTAATACCATAATTGGCCTTACGTAAGCAATGTGTTAGTCGAGGCATTGGAATTGTGGATAAATAAGTTAATACCGCAGACTGGTCCACAAGTTTAATGACCATCAATGCAAAGCCAAGCAACAAGTTCAGCGTCGTTCAGTTGTCGTGAAAGTGGACACACATAAACAGCTAGACAGTTGGACATACAATACAGTGAGTCCCGAGAGTAGGGAACCCGCTGAGACTGAGAGTTGCACGGCTCCAACGCGTGCGCAACGGGTTTAATGGAGTCGAATCAACAGCCAACAGGTGCTTTTTATTTTGGGTGGCAACAACTTAAGCCAAAGCCAAAGCCAAAAGCCAACAGACAGCCAGCAGACGACATCCAAATGTGGCAAGTGAAAGTGGCCGAGAGGAGGATCGACAGCTTATTGATTTATTTATTAAATTCAAATATTTAAGATACATATAACTAAACAAAAGCTTATTGCATTTTCATTTTAATGTGCATCGAATTAATATGTTAATCATGCAACTCTCTATTTTAAGCTGCTGATCCTGTTTGCTATACATTTTTTGGTACTGGCCAATGCCGCGGATAACTGGCAACGTTTACCAACACTGGACACATTTGCGAGCTATGAGGTAATGCGAACAAATTTAATGACTTATAAGCAATTAACTTAAAACAAATGTTTGTAAAACTTGTAGTTATAATACTAAAAGTGAAAAACAACTTTGTTCGCGTTTTAAGAGTCGAAATATAAATCAAAAGCTGATCTTCAAACTTTAAGCATGTTTCTGATTCTAATGTATAACAAAAAAAAATGTAACATCACCAACATAGAATTAAAATTAAAAATATAATAAGCTTTTTTTTGCAGAATCATGTTTAAAGTAAAAAAACTTGTTCTAAAATTCAACGTTGTATTTGTAAAATTTTAATTCGTTTGTTTTCTTTTTATTTTTGATGTCGGTTGATAGTAATTCATATACCATACTATTTATCTGACATATTTTTACTATCATATGCTCTTTCTCGAAAATCTCCTCAGGACATGCAACGGTACTTCGATCAGCGAAATTTCCACAGCCTGCGGCACATTGACAATCCCACCGATGACAGTTACCTGGCTGCCTTTAATCAGCACAATGAGCAGCCCGCACACTCTTCCCACTCTTCCCAGTCCGATCATCCGAGATCTAAGCGGGAGCAGCGACAACTGCCAAGTGCTCCACGGATGCTGCGCTTCGAGCTTAGCGATGCCGTGGAACCCAGCGCGGAATTGAAGCAGTATCTAAGGCAACATCATGATCGTTCACTGAGTACTGAATCTACAGAGTCAAGTGGCAGTGAAAAGGCCTTAACAAGTACGACAGCTAATAAAAAGAAAGCTGGCAAATCGCGTCGCTCTAGAAGATCGACGGTTAATCGCCAGCCAGCCAACTTTAAGGTGCAAATGATTCCCTTCGAGGCGACGGATGCACGAGAACCGGATGCAATCACAGCCAAGCTGATAAGTCGAGCCAGAGCCCTGGACTTGGAAAGGCAACCAGCTTCGGTCCAGCACGGAATCCGTGACTCAGCCGCATCCCAATCTGCTGAACAATCCAAGCCCACAAAGTCGCGAGGTCGCAAATCCAAGAGATCCAAGAGATCAGCCGCACGGCATGTCATGAAGTTTGAGTTGGCGGATGCGAAGACATCCTTGCCAGCTGCCCTGCAACGATCCGGCAAGAAGATGTCGATGCCCAGTCTGCTGACCATGGAAACCCAGACGAACACTGTGAATCAAAACCAAACGACCAAGGAGGAAACCAGCATGGATGACAACCTGGTATCGTCGGGAGAAAGTGCAGCGGAGAGCAAACGCCTCTATGTCTATAAGGATGCACCCTCCTCGACTTACATCAAGGCGAAGAAGTCGACAATTGGCCTGCCCCATGAGGTGCACAAGGTCATCACGCAGCTGATCAAGGACGGACACGGGGGCAAGGCTTACATCAAGTATCTGCCACCGCAGAGTAGCAACTATGAGCACTTCAAGACCAAGGCCATCTCCTACAGCCACAAGCCAGCTGTCAATGTCAAATACGTGCCCGTCAAGCCCGTCGCACCGGTTCAGGTTCACATCCAACCCGTGCCCGTGATGGAGCAACTGCGATATGTTTACAAGCCCACCTATGCCAAGGTGTATCCAGTGTCACCCACCCTAGGCCAGCCAATTGTGGTGCAGGAAGCACAACTACCACATCCATCACCACCGCAACCGCAACCACAACCCGTTGTCATTGCCGAGGAAGTGCATCACACCTACAGTGCTGAATTGTCAGCTCCTCAGGCAGCCGCAGTTGCAGAATTACCTCATCCCCATCCGCATCCCCATCCTCATCCCCATCAGGCAACCAATTTTGTCCAACCACAGTTTCGTCCGTCCAAGCCAGATCCCCTGCAAACGGAGTCGAGTCCCATCTATGGCAGACCCATTGAGCAATACAACTATGAGATTCAATCGCAGCCAGCACCACAGATGATCAAGATCGAGTACCATGCTCCGTTGGACAGCATCAATGATCAGTACAAGCAGCTGCCCGAGTTCAGGGAACTGTCCACATTGATTGGCAAGTCGCCCGACGATCAAATCCACGGTCTCACCTACCTCTTGGCCAAGGAGATGCAGGCCAAGTTGCAGCGGCAGCCAAAGCAGCTGCTGGTCGCCCAAGTCCACGATCGTCCCCAGGACAACACGGCCCCAATTCAGTTTCATCCCGCACAGCAGGCGCCCGAGTTGGCCAAATTGAATGCTCCACAGATACAAGAACATGGCCCATTGGGCGTTCAGCCAGGTCGACTGATTGGCATGGCCAAGACCAAGCAGTACGTGCCCATCGTGGAGCCGGGCAACAACGATGTCGCCGAGCTTCCAGTCGTGGCTCCAGCCAAGCTGCCCACGCCCAATTCCTTTATAGACTTCACACCAGGCCATGGACTGTCCAATGGCTATGAGGGAGTGAGTGATGAGCATCCATTGACCACCGTTGAGCACCTCGTGCATCATCATCATCCCACTCCGGAGCACCACCACGAGGTGGTGGTGGCTTCACCTTTGCCAGCTCAGCTGGAGGCGGATAAGATTGCAACTGGATTGCACTATGTGCACAGTCACGCGGATAAAGCGGTGAGTTCTGAATATAATCATTTTAAAATAAAAAGAACTTTTAAAGGAAAGGTAGTCCTAGTCTTTTATATTAATTTATCTCAAAAAACAAAGACAAATCAGCGATAAATTATATTGATTTATCTCAAAAAACAAAGTATAGATAAAGAGATATCCTGTACTCTGACTTAAAGTACCACAGATTACAAATGATTTTGCCCATCTTTAAAATTCTGATTTAAATTCGTTTATTTAAGATAAGAGGGAAAAGGACATTCATAAGTATTTGATAAATCGACTCGGTTGCTGTACAAATATATATATATAGGGTATAATAAAAGAAAAGGAAAATAAAATAAAAAAAACACGACCACCGCACAGTGTAAGATTTTGCCAATCTAGGGGGACTTAATTCAATAGCAGTCGTTGTTTTGAAGCTATCGACTTGAAATTTGGAGTGAATGTTTGAATATCCCCAAATAAATTTTTGGACTAAAATTTAAAGTGGGCGTGGCAGTTTAAAGGGCGTAAAATTTGGAAAGACCAGGAAATTTTCATTTTTTTAGCACACAAACCGCATTAAAAAAAAAACTAATTTTTTTATCAAAAAAGTATCAGGTTAGTATTTTTTGTTTTAATTTAAGACAACTAAAAAATATTTTTTTAAAATTAATATTAAGAAAAAAATTTTTTTTTTTTTTCAAATTGAATATTTTTGTTATATACTCATGCTTTTGCTTTTAACTTCAAAATTATTGGCCGAAAAAATTAAAAAATGGTTTTGTTGCAAAGATAAATAGTTTGTTGAACGAAAAAATAAATTTATATATTTTCACAATTTTTTAAATTAAAAAAAAAAACAGCATGAAGTTGATAAAGGGCTGGGTAGAAGCTATTTTTTGCAAATTTTTTCAAAATCTGAACTGGAATCTTAACTTTCGTCACTAGGATAGACCATAAGATTAGAATTTGACGGTTTGAGGCTTAAGGCAAGACTTCAATCTTATAATCAACGTCTTTTATTGTGCCCTGAAGCCAACTTGCATTATTGGTCATAAATCTGGATATATCTCTCCTAGATTTAATCTACCTCGACTCAAATTCATGGCTCATGTTTGATAAGTGCATCTTTAACTTTATATAATCCATACCATTGCCAAAAATCATCGCTGCGTGCTCTAGGAGTGAGTTAAGCTTAACGGCTCTTAAGGTGCTTGACAAAACCTGGAAAAACTGTGCGCGTGTTATTGCACTCATTGCTAAATTGAAGTCCTCTGGGCAAAATATGGGCAAAATTTTATTTCTGATCCTGATTCAGAATGATATTCCCCAAACGATGTATGTTTTAGTTGATTTGAATACGATAGAGCCCAGCTAGTTTTTTTCCATCAAAAATAGAATATTGTTAAAAATTTACTTACTTTTTGGCACTTATTTCCAACAAATAATAAAAATTTTTAAGGCCACTTTTAAAATACCTTTATGTTGCTAAAAACCAATAATGATCCAATAACGATAGGAAAAATAAATTTGACTGCTCACAGTGACCATACGATCTTATTGAAAAGACTAAACTTTGTCCACTGTTGCTCGTTGTGCGATGCAATTTTCCATGCATTTCACATGCACCGGTTTAAGAACCGTTATTTTCGGAATACAAATTTTTTGTTTTGTTTTGTGCTTGTTTTCGCAACATTTGAACATTTCTAAATTGACTTCCAAAAGCTCATTGACCTTAAAAAACATTTTTTTTTTCAATTAAGTCCCCCTAGATTGGCAAAATCTTACACTGTGCACCGCCTGCTCAAATGCCAACAGGTGCAAATAAAGAAGTTGTCGTTCCTTATAAATTTGCTAAAAACGTTTCGAGTGTTTGAGGTGCTTCAAAGGAATATATTCACGTATATATATCTTTTTTATCTATTGGGTTCGCTATGTGAGACGGGACAGACAAAGCCGCAGCTCGCAGTTTGCAGTTTGAGCAGAGTGAAGTCTGAAGACTGTAGTCTGCATTTAAACGCATAGACGAAGTTGTTTGCATTGCTTTGTGGCCTTCCAGTTGCAGGTAGCAGACGGTAACTGGTAACTGGTAACTGGTTTGGATTTCGGGGGGATAAAGGTGGTTTGGGCTTGAGGGACCTGGCTAACGACATTGAAAATGCTTGTCGAACTTGAAAATTATTCGATTAAGTGCATTACCGGCGAGACATGGATCGGCAATCAAAATGAATTGCACACAATCCCCATTTCAATCCCAAACTCAAACCCAGCCTCAACTTCAGGCATTGGAGTCATTGAAGCTACCGAAGAGGGATGAGGATGACAATGAGAATGAGAATGACAATCAGGATGAGGTGAAGGGAGATGAGGACCTTGCTGCAGGCGCTCCATTGTTGTGACTGCGACATTGTCGTGTCTGGGGAGTTGTTGTTGCCTTTGTTGCTGCTCGCAATTGTTGCCCGGGCATATTTATGTATGTGTATGTTGTGGTGACTGTGCTCCTGCCCAAGCCAATCAATAGACCACACTTTCAGGCGCGCTAAGCCTTTTTAGCCCGCCCTCAGGTTGACAGTTGTGTTGCCCAGCCCAACTCGATTAAAATAATGCAATAATGAAATTAAAGTCGATTTGCTTAATGCATTTGTGAAAATAAGTCTCGTTGCTGTGAAGTTATAAAATCAGGTATAAACTTGATAGGGGGTCTGATTTTTGGCCTAACAACTTCAGAAGTCAAAATTTTTAAAGAACCTTTAGTAACACTAGTTTACAAAATCAAAAAGAATATTTGTTTTTCATGTCTCAGTGCACTTTTCTTATGGACTTTGGCATAAACACGAAAATCGCACTTAAGGCGTTTTCGAAATATTCATGTTTTTCCGAATTTTTGAAGTTGCTCTGACATTTTAGTATATACCACGAGATCTAATTAGCCGATGTGGTCAAAAAAGCACTCAAATTAAAGGTAACTTATCCTTTTACAACTTTTTTTCATAAAGTTTTGAGATAAGTTTAGTTGTTTAGAAGCTAGCGCCTTTAATGGCAGAGTAATACGGTCCCCCTGCTTTAATTGTTTAAAACAATTATCAATTGATGTGTGAAACATTTAATTAAATTTCTAAAATTTGAAAACATATGAATTTTTTTATTTGTATAGTTTGGCATTTTACAAAATCGGGCTATCGAAATTAAACCAAGTGTCAAATAAAAAATGCATTGGAGATTTAAACGTCAAGTACGTCAATGCGTTTCTTTTTTATGTACATCATTTCTGAAACAGCGAAAAAAAAATCAAACAATACAACACTCAACTTCTTACTTGACTTCCGGGCACGCCATCTGGTAGACGAACTGCACCAGGGTGCGAGTGGGACGTCCAGTCATGTAGCCTTGGGTCAGGTAGGGGACGATGCCATAGGTAGTCAATAGGCCAGTGCCGCGGGTGTCAATGTGGGCCCAGTCGGCGCAGGGCACCAGCTCATGGAGGATGGCAGCGGCCAGACAGGAGCTGGCCTCGCCACGTCCGTCGTTGCTCAGATCGTAGCCGGTCTCGTCGGTGACCTGCTTCTTGTAGTACTGCCACAGTGGCATGCGCCATACACGATCACCAGTGAGGGATCCAGCACGCTGGAATTGCTTCCAGATGTAGTGAGAATTGGAGAAGATGCCCGAGGCGCCGCCTCCGTAGGCGTTCTTCACTCCGATGCCCAAGGTAGCCACATCCACCACGAGGCGTGGCTTGTATGTCGTCTGCCCGTAGAGCAGTGGATCGGCCATGACCACCACACCCGCCTTGTCCACATCCCGAATGGCCATGGACCGCGCATTCAGCAGGGTGACCACGTCGCCCGGCTTCGCCGACATGCCCGACGGCATGTTCTCGCACAGCGGAATCACACAGGTCACGTTGATGGGCAGAGATAGGGCCGCGACGCAGCGCATCATTCCAATGACGGCGGCAGCTGCGGACATGCTGCCCCGGTACTCGTCCATGCCCTCGCAGTCCCTCAGGTTGATGCCGCCCGAGTTGAAGGTGATGCCCTTGCCCACGAACAGAATGGGCTTGTCCTCGGGCGCAGTGCCGCAGTAGCTGATCTCGAGCAGCACTGGGGGCTCGCAGCTGCCCTTGGCGATCATGAGGAAGGCGTGCATGCGCTGCATCTCAATCCAGTCCATGGTGCGCACCTCGACGGTGATGCCGCAGGGACACAGGGCGTCCACTGTCGCCTGGGCGAACATTGTGGGTGTCATGCAGTTGGCGGGAGCGTCGGACAGACGGCGGGCCAGATTCTGGGATTCCGCCTTGAATATGCCACGTGTCCAGCCATCCATGTCAGCCGAGTCGTACAGCTCCAATCGGGGCACGACGAGGCGGTTCTTCTTGGCCAAGTTGTCGGTGAATCTCCAGACGCCCAGGGATGCACCCTCGGCGGCCTGCTCGGCATAGTCCATGGCATCCACGGAGACGGTGTGGCAGCCCTGCAATTGCAGCGATCTGGCACCGACTCCAGCCGCAACGCGTACATTCTCCATGCCCTCGTCCAGCATCTCGAGCTCATTGAATCCAATTCCCTCGATTCCGACACCCACAACAGCCACCGAGCTAAAGTCCGGATCAACATTGTTGAACACACGGCCGCGTCCCAAACGTCCATCGATCTGTGTCTCGCAAACCAACTGCCGCAGCTTGCCTCCGATGCGATCGTTGATCTTCTCGGCGGACGAGGTGAACTTGGGATCCTTGTCGCCCTCCTTCATGTAGATGCCCAGGACGAGGCCCTTGCCGCCGCCGGCAGAGGCTTCGGCGCCGCAGGCGAAGCGGACGTTCATCAATCTTACCATGCGACGGAGACCGAGGACATTGCTAATGGTATTACGACGCATGTGCTTCATCTTGAGTTTCAATTGAATTTAATATTAACAATGAATTTGGAATTTTGGACGCGTTGGATAAATAAATGACCGGGCTATATTTTGGTATCAAAAATCAGTATAAAAAATTTGTACAATTTTCACAGAAATAAATTTTGGGTTTTTTTACTTTTATACAAACTCTCTGATGTGTGCAGGTTAGCAACTAAAATACTTGTGGCTACATAGAGCCTACAGCTTCTAAGGTACGAAAATCTCCTGAATTTCTCATGGCCGATGTGACTGAAAATTTCTATCAAGTTGCTACAAACGAATTTAAGAAAAATAAAATGACATACAAGTATGTCGTGAGTGTTCGAATACCTATATATATAAAACTCATTGTCCTGACCGACTGACTGACTGAGAATTATTGTGTAGGCCAAACGGTTAAACCTAGAAAGCCTGAAATGTTCACACAACATAGCTGAGGCAATTTTATCGTGCAATTTGCGAATTTCGACCTATATTTCCTGTAATCCACAGCGGAAATGTTAATGACAGTCAAGAAGATAGCGAATTATTATACAACTTTTATTTAATTTTATATTTATACAGAATCAGAATTTATTAAACTCCTATTAAAATATATATTATTTCTATAGAGATAATGCTTATCAAGAATAGAGTCCATTAGTCCTTAGTAGACCATTTTATTTTTAAATTAAAATATAACTATTCATATTTTATAAAAAAAGAATATTATCTTACTCCGTTTGCAATATTCTTTTTTTTTTATAACGTACAGAAACTCTTCCTATTTTACAAAAAAGTATATTTACGTATTTGGCATAATTCGGAATATTTCATGGAAAACAAAAGTTACATTACTTATCTTGAATTTTCTTTTTCTTATATTGATAATATTCAGAAGCTCGGCATATTTTATAATAAAGTATTTGAAGTGCAAAGCTGTTGTCTTTCAAGGTCTTTAATTGACTCTCAAGGAGTCGCTTTCATTTCAAATGATATTGACATTTTAGGGGGGAAATGGTCGGAATTGCAACATGCCATTAACAGAAGAGAGTGCAGCAAATATAACTTATTTGTGTCAGTTGCCTCAGTTGCGTCAGTCGCAAATCGACTTAAAATTGTTTTCCAGCCATTTCACGACGACTTATTGACATTTTGCGCATCGTTTTATTTGATTTTGATTTTGCTATCGCTATTTGAATTGCTGATTTCGTTAAATTTTGCAGCTCAAAGCAATGCAGCAACTTATATAAAACTGTTGTTAACTTGCCGTAAACAAGTGCAGATGCCGTCAACACCCATGGCCATCAAACTAGGGACAGACAGACAGACGGACAGAGGGCTAAATGATCAGACAGTCCACACACATTGTTTTACTGCCGTTTAGCATGATTTTTAATAGGCTTTAAGCCCTTTTCCTGTTGTCCAAGTTGGCACAAACATCCACCGTTGCTCGGTTTGGAATTTTGGCATGCAAAAAGGATGAAGGGAATCTGTCAGTTCCTGATGTCCTGATGCTGATGCCAGACAGACGGACAGACAGACGGACTGACAGCCGAACGACACTTGTTAGGCCCAAGTTTTGGGCCACAACTCCCAGCCCGAAGTTGTCTTAAATGCGCCGTTGCAATGCCTGTCATGGGACTTGTTTGACAACAGCTGCCACAGAAGCTGGAGACGGAAACGAACCTGCCATTTCCTGTCTCCTCTATCCGCTCTCCTGTTTCCTCTCTCCTGTCTCCTGCCTACTGGTTCCTATAGCCAGCTTGTAACGCGTGCGAACATGGTCAGATTTTTCGGGCATTTGTCATTTTATTGTGGTCGAAATGGTTGGTAATGGCCTCTCAGAGTGTATGTATGTACGTATAATTCTGTGTGTGAGTGTAAGAGCCTTCTGTGACCAGCTGCAGGTGCAATATTTTCTGAGAGGGGACTAACTCACATATTTTAATTCCATTTTTATGTGAACCCTTTTGCTGTTTTGCTTGCTTTTATTTGGCAACTTTTTGTGCTCGTGCAAGTGTTGAAAAGAGCTTGTCAAGTATTGGGTACAGTATCCACTCTGAGGGGGTGAACCTGGGTAAACAACTCTTTAATTTAATGAAGAAACATATGTGCATTGCTGGGGTTGATATTTTTGGGATTGAAAAGTACTCGACAAAAGACTTTTTTGTATTTTGGGACTTGTAAAAGGTTCAGCTACTTTATGGGATCCTTAACTGGAGTGGGTCAACGATTTAGCCAGCATATGTTGCCAATGTGAATTGTGGAGTGTGTGCTTTATAGCCATGGCTAATGGACTTACCAAAGTGTCAAGTGAAACAAATAAATATTTGTATTTAAAGCAACACTCTCAATAATCTTATTGTTAAGAAACAAATAATATCATAACTTGCAGTTCAATTTCTTACAATATCAGTTAATTTTCTGGTATTCAAAAAAATTGGAGCTCAAATATCAGAAACTTATCGCAAAAGTTGAAGCCAATCCAACATTGACTTTAAATTAGCTTCAGTTCACTCCCTCACATAATAAACCGCAGCTAAAATTCAGCTTTCAACTTCAGACTGGCTGAAGGAAAAAAGTCACAGCATTTTCATTTTGCCCCTCAGTTTTCCCTCTGTTCTCGCCATGTATTGACAGTCACATTCGCATAAAAATCACGTAGTTTGTCATTTTGCCTGCTCCTCTGTCATGTCTTTGCTTGGACGCATTTTATCTGCTTTTTTCTGATTATTTTTTTTTTGGTCTGCAGCAGCAGCTGCCACGCAATCAGACCAAGCACATTGCTGGCAAAGCCAACAAACTGATAACTCAATTTTGGTTAGAGATATGTACCCTCCCCCTCCCCTCTTGCCTTGCCTTGGTTTACTCCACCTCTTAACTCCAAATACTCTTTCTCTGATCATAATTCTGGCGGAAATTGCTAACAAGCGAACCAGAAAAACTGTGTGGCTCTGCGAATTATGTATTATTTTCCTCTTTTTGCTTTTTTCTTTTTTTGCATTTTAAATTTTTGTCTCATGTCTCGTTTGAAATTATACAACACAGATCTGTAACTAGAACTGGGTTTGAATTGTCGCCTAGCCTCATAATTGCATGTGAAACTTTTCAACTGTGACTGTGACTCTGATGTTGCCGACAATTGTGTCAATGACTGCCGTGTGGCACTGTGTGACAGTGGCTGCCAAAAGGCCCAGGATGAACACACTGGGTTATTTCTTGTCCACTCTAGGACATGGTCTGATCAGGTACACACACATATACACTCACAAACACTTGCGAGGGTTGATTCGCCAACTCTTACATTGTAAAATTGGTTTTTGTAAATTGTTTGGACACAACATTTATTTTCATTTAAATGCGATTTGGCTTGTTTTCAGCTCCACACCAAACGGTGTTGTGTGGCGGCTATGAATAACTGTATGTGTGTGGGTGTGTGTATGTAAGTGTGGGTGTGTGTGTGTGTGTGTGTGTGTGTAACCAAGCCAACACTTGTTCAATTTTAAATGAACATTCTGTTCTGGTTCTGCAGCAATTGCCACTGATGCACATCTGGCATGGAGTCTCTCCCTCGATTCCCCCTCCCCCTATTCCCCTATATCCCCATTCCAAATCTAGGTATTTTCCTGTACTTTTCAGCTGTCCCCCAAGGTTTTTGGGCATCGGTTGCAAAGTGTTTTGCAGCGCTTAAACGAATTGTGTGAATAATACAAGATGCACTGGGATGGCAGAACACATTAGTGTTAGTTACCAACACGGCTTTGTAATAAGCTCCAACTGTTAAAGCACTTTCGATCCTCCTACGGCTGTAAATGAATAAATGTAACAGGTAAAGTGAAAACTATTGAAAGACCAATTTACTCTCGTTTTTGGATTGATGCTTCGCAACAAATATTAAATACAAATGTACTTAATAGCAAGTCCTGTTCAATATATCGACGATATATATCGATGTATGTATTTAGTACATTACATCAAATTTAACAGACGCTCGAAATTGACTTAAGAAAATTGACTTAGAGAAAGAGAGACAGCGATATGTGCATTTCCCACAACTCTTAATAATAAACCAAAACAAAGTTATTTAATATTAACAGGGAATTGATACAAGTGTCAGAGAGTGAGAGAGACAAAAGAGATAGATATATAGAAAACTTGTTTTGTTTGGTTTTCTATACTCCTCACTCATTTTCGTTTTGTGCGTTGTGCATTAAATAAAATCAAAACAAAAAGCAATGGCAAGTTTGTCTTATCTCTGGGAACACAAACCAAACGACTCGAGTTCGAGCGACATATGTAGATATGTATTTTGCACATACGGGGCATTTTTCAGAGAATTTAATACAGCCGCTTACTACGACCTTTGCTTCACTGCTGCTGATCCGGAGGAAGAGTCCAGATATGGCAAGAAGAGCTAATTCATAAGAGCTGTTCATTTTTAATTTAGCTTGTCTAGTTTCCTTCGAGCCAGGAAATTCGTCAGTATTACAACAAATTTAATTAGCTGTTAGACAAAATAAATCATCATCAAGTCCTACGCAGACTTGTCAGTCTAATGATGACAACGAGTTCCGATGAGTGGGGAGTTTAGATTCCGGCCAACGGCAATCAGTTAACCACAAAGAGCACACAAATCAAGAGGCATCCCGGGGGTTGGAAGGGGCGGCATCAAAAGCCGCCGGCAGCATAAAAGCCAAGTGAAGAGAGGGGGAGCGTCGTTGTGTCCAACAAACGGTCAGATTAATGGGCCAAAGAGGCAGCTTTCTGAAACGGAAGAATCCAGAGAGCGCATAATGAAAATCAACAACAACAATGCTGATTATACGACTATGCAAAACAAAACAAGAGAAATAAAAGCACAAACGCCTCTAAGTGCCATATAATTTTCAGTGCGTCAAAGGCATTGCTCAGTCCCACCCCACTCCCATCCCCTATTCCCACCCCTTTGGCAATAAAATGCTGTGGCAATCATCGCCTCTGTTTCCTGTTGGCCACTCAAAGTGCGCATTTCCGTGCAGATTGGCAAAAACAAGTGGAAACGTGCAAAAAACGCGTCCAGTTACCAAAAGTTGCTGTGGAACTTATTATTATACTCGCACTATGACTGCGAGTGGGAAGAGAAAGGAAGTGGGAAGAGAACGGGAATGGGAGTGGGAAGAGAACAGTCTTACGCTTCAAACATCTCGACTTCATAGCACTTTGCAAAGTGTTGTGAGCTGCGTGAGCACGCGGACAGGAGCTGCTTGGCATGACAAGTCGCATTTTTCATCACATACTTTTAGGCTGCCTCAACTAAATAGCAAACTGTGAAAATGCAATAAACTTGTTTGCGCTCGACTTAAAAAATAAATTACAAATATTTACAGATTACAAATAAACTAAGAGACGTGGTTAGAAAACAAAAATGACAAAGGTAAAATATGAAGTGAAAATACAAGAACAAATAAATGATTAATTTAATTAAATTTAAATCAAATATAAAAAAAGTACAAAAACAATAAAAGATTCATTTAAATTTAAGAAACTCTATTAAGAAAGAGTCAATAACTTAATTTTTATGAAAAAATAACAGTTTCAGCCCAACTTAAAATACATTTAATATATGTCTTGCCTAGAAAAATGTGGAGCATCTAATTTGAGAGGAACGTAATAAATAGTAGCATTTCATAAGGCTTGAAATGACAGAGTTCCACTGTGCCTGTGCGTCAGTCAGTCCAGTCCACCCGCACTCAACTGAGCAAAACTAAACGAACTCACGTATTATGGCCTCAAATTGCATTTTGCACTCGACTCGGCTCACAATTCGCTAGCACTTTTGGAGAAACGTGTTAAATGCAAAATGTGTTGCTCAAAACTGGCTGAAAATGTCCAAGGCAAGTCCAGGCAATGTCTTTCGAATGCATTCCGTGTTCGACCAGTGAGAGGAACCAACTGTTTGTCATATTTTTCTAAAATCTAGGGATGTGCCTTTTTAATGCTCAATGTCCTGAATGGAATGAATACTACTCTACGTTCTCTACAGACGGGTGTCTGCATCTAATGGCAACTCAATTTACAGTCCAGAAAAATTGCATTGTCATCCTTGCAGCTTGTTGCTTGCATTCGTATAATCAGAGGAATGTTGACTTACAGTTGCCACAAAAGATATGTGTACGTTGGAACTATTTTTAATATGGCACGTGATGTGATTTTACCCTTGCACCTTCCAGCACAGCGCATTTTGATAGACAAACATGGATCAAGTCATGAACCAAGAACAGCTTTCAATTTCAAAGTGTGCTAAAAGTTCCCTTATGTCGCTTTTGACCAGCAATCACTGCTTTTTATCAGCACTGTAATTATGTACATTTCATCAAATTAAATGGAAATCTAATTATGCACTCGTAATAAATTACTTGTCTGCCAAGAGCAGATTCATTGAAAAAATCAAAGAAAATTTACATATTCATTGGCATTGCAATCATACTATACCCTTTCAAAATGTTAATAATTTTATTTGAAAGATGTGTGATCTAAAATTTTGTAATATTTATATTTGATATTTTGAATTCCTCGACGAATTTCTTAAATTTACTACAGTTAAATTTTATTGAAAAACATTGAAATTATTATTTAGCTGCAAATAAAACTGTTCAGCAATTTATATTTTAGTCCAGTTTATAACAAATTAAGATATCAAGTGTATTTGGTCTTTAGTAATCTAATTTTTCCATTTAATATGGTTTAAGCAGCTGTTTGGCGTGGTGAAAATCTATAAACATTTTGCAGTATTTTTAATGAAAGACCCTCCGATTTCTCGACTTGCCACACGGCCTGTTGAAATCATTTTTACACTGCATTAAAGGAAAATCACGATACAAATGTAAACACACAATGTTGGCTAATTACTGGGGCGTTAATTATTTCTAATTGAAAGTGGGTATACTTGAGTATTAACTAAAAAGGGTCGAAAAGAAATCAGACATTTTTTGAGTAGTTTAAGTCTATGCTTTAAAATCGTCTACTATTCTTGGAGACTTTTCTCACATACATATCTCAAACCTGCGAGTTGTGATTCAGCTAAGATTTGTTTGACTGAGTTATTCAAATGTTTTAACACTCCTAAAACAACTTGACAATTTCCCCATCCTGCACACAAAAACCTCAAAGCACATAAATCTGCCAAAGCACGCAATTCTTTGTATGAGAGTTTCCCGTACACTTGCCTCAGTTGACAAGAAAAATGCCAAGGCAACAACAATGTAACTTAATTAAACTTAATTTACAACTCATTAACATATCACAAAGTTTTGCCACGCCCATCATCCCTAGGCCGTAAAAACCACAAAAGCAGCCCAAAACATGTAGCGAAAGTTGTGACAATGTCGAGTCGAGATTCATCGAGATTCCAAAAGCTCCAAAGTGAATAGAAATGGTAACACACACACACACACACATAAGTGTATACTTGTCGACATTCGCACAAAATATTTTATTTCATCTTGAATGTTTACCAGCGAAATACTTACAATAAAAAGGCAACTCTGAAATTCGGGATAACATACTGTATACAAAAACAAATCTAAGTGACAGCTGCTGATGGGCAAGATTGTGATGGCAGAGGAGGGAGAGGGAAGAGGGAGATGGAAGTGATGTTGGCGCATTCGCTGCTTTACACACATATCTACATACATATATTGTTGCAAATTTCATTACGCTCTCGCCTGCCTCAATACAATTTACAATCACATGCATTACAAAGCGCCAACTGACTGACTGACAGTTATCCTCTATCAGCCAACAGTTCCATTGTCTGTTGCCCCATATTGAATCCCTAAGGAAACATTTGTGCTACCTAACAATAATTATGTTTAACATATAAAAATAAATACATATATATGTATATGCCATCTAGTCTACAATGAATGTAGATAGATAAGAGATATCTAGATATGCTTAAAAAAAATTTTTAAAAATGTTAGAACTTAGTGAGAAAGATAAATTTTACTTCATTTATTTTTTAAATAAATAAATTAATAAATAAATAAATTAAATAAAAAGTCTATGATTAAGTAGCATACATTTCCGACTGAGTAAAGTTTCCATTGGGTATTTTGTTAGTGTTGTCGGTTCTCAAAGCTGTCACCATTCGCCAGTCTTCACTGTAGACGACAGCGTGCATAATACATTTTCGATATTCGACATGCGCACGATTTGTCTATGGAATATCCATGTCGTATATATGTTTACCATACACTTATGTATATAAGTAAATGTACATCCGAACATGAAACTGACTTCAACTATAACCTAAAACGCGCCTTGTGGTGCTCTGTGCTCTTCATTACAGCTGCAGTATGCCTCAAAGTATGCCTTTGGTTATCGCATACGTGATTTCCATACCGGCAACGATTTTGGCCATAAACAGAACCGAGACTCGCACGGCGTGACACGCGGTCAATATCACATTTTATTGCCAGATGGACGCATCCAGAACGTGATTTATCATGCCGACGATACGGGCTTCCACGCGGACGTTAGTTTCGAGGGCGGAAAACCAGGACACTAAAATGGCAACCGGAAATCTAAACTTTTAAAGCAACCCTCCCTCCCAACTGCAGCGGGTAATGTGCAATCTATGAAAATGAGAATGAAAATAAGTGTAAGTTTTAGTTTAGTTTTAACTTTAGTCGAGAAGAAAGATTAAATAATGTTTTTCATTTGGTTATTATTTTCCTTTATGCATTCGGTAAAGAATAATTAATTCCCAATATATATTAATTATAGCTTTAATTACATTGTATTGTCTAATTTATCATATGTTCATTTACTTTATTAACATTTTGACCACTTTGTTTTCTATTTATAATTTACAATAAAATTGTTAATGTTGTTTATTTTTTACGTGTTGTTCTACTCATTTATTGTTTTACCATTGTACAATTTAAAACATACTTAAATGCTGATTAAAACGAAAGAAGAGGCACGTTCAGTTTCCCATACTTGGATTCCTTTATTGAATTGATAATTAATATACAAAACCAACAATGCTGTGAAGGTTCTATTTGTTGCAAAAATTAAATCAACTGACTATTATTTTAAAGAGCGTAAACAAGTTTATTAGCAAACATTGAAACAGTTAATCATTCTGTATGGAATATTCGAGTTATATATTTATTGGATGCACCCGACAGGCCAAAGAGAACGGGAAGGGATCGGATCATCACATCCGGTAGCTATTTGAACTGTTTGACAAATTGAACAGCTTTCAATGGAGAGGAGACTAGGAAAACCTTCAAATGGCAGATGCGTTTCAATTGCATCCATAATTCACTTTTTATGTTTTGTATTTAATTGTAATTGCTCAATGTCTCCCTGTTATTGTTATTGCTATTGTGCGTTAAATGCGTGTCGCGAAAATCAAAAATAAATCTAAAAAATAAATATTCAAGCCTTGTTGCTGACCTTCAAGCTTTCTGCCTGATTTTATTTTGATTTTTATTAATATTTCACGGCAGTTGTTTTTCACATTTGTGAAAATATTGGAAGCGAATATTGATGGCAATTATTTACGAGATCATCAATTATTTACGATAATAAATAAACTATACAGTTCAGTCATACAATTAAATATACACAAATTATGTTAAAAATACTATAATAACTAATCTTTCTAGTAAATTACCATAATAGGTTTAAGAATCGCATAATTAAAACTTTAGTCTAAGTTAAGGCAAATTACCAAAAAATGAAAGAATCGTATAATTAAATCTTTAGTCGAAATTAAAGCGAATTTGTAAGCCATTTGGAGAAGAGAAGCCATCATTCATCACGAGTGAAGGCTATAAAGAGGCACTTGGTTTGCGGAGTCAAGGTGTTGTACACTCGACATTTACCGCTTGATTCGTACATCATGCATGGCTCAGTTCAGTTTAGTTTGATTTTTAATTAATTTCTGCTTGAAAATCAGATCGGAATCACAATCGAATATCGAAAATTAAACGTTTTTTATGCCGAATCATTGAGGTGGCATCGACTCGAACATGTTCCGGTACCAAGCCTGTGGCATAGCTTTCAAATTTGATATCCTCACAGTCCAAACAAAATATTTAGAGAATCTCAGTTTTAGTCATGAAATCGCGCAATTGGAATCCCAATCACAATCACAATTGCAATCACAATCACATGTGGCTTTGTTGCTACCATTTAAAGTTCAATGTTGGCAACAATTGTAGAAACAAATTTGTGTATGCCTGTATCAACAGATTTGCTAGTTGTTCGTTGTTCGCTGTTAGTTGTTAGTTGTTCTCTTGGCTTGTTGCTGTCGCTGCCAATTTGCTACTTTACGACTGCATTCAAAGTCAACGGCTACAACATCCGCACCTTTAACTCGTTGCCATTGCCAATGTGGAGTCTCTTTGGCATTTTTTTCTTCTTTTTTAATTTGTTGTATTTTTTAATGTTTTCAGTTATTTATTTTTTAGGTATTATGGTGCTTCAAGTTGCGGCACTCATTAGCCAATTTAGGTGGCATACAGTGCAACTGTTAACGTGTCGAAAGGCCAACGAAATCATCATTGTTATTGGAGAGGACCAATAACATTCAGTTTGTGGTTAAATGCTTAAAATTCAAATCCCAAAGCTGAAATTAATTAAGGTACATAACTTAAATTAATAATTTAACATATTTTTTAAAGTCTGCTTGTTTAAGTTTAAATGAGTTTAGCTTATCTAAAAATTTTTTGATCGAAACAATTCTTTATACAAAACTCAACTGTATCTACAATTTAACTGAATATTACATGTCAATAGATTTAGAATAAAAATACAAGATAAACTCATAAATAAAATGATCTCTGCCGTTTTTATGCTATCTCAACCGAGTTAATGACTACGCTTCTCATATGGAAGCCCGAGTGATTGACATTAATTGCCAGGTCAAACTGAAACTGAGGCTGAAATATTACAGAAATTGCAGCAACTTGCAACAATCAAGTTTGAGTGCAACGGATTGTTATGCAATTGCTGTTTCAACAAAAATAATTAAGCAATTTTTGTCTTAATTAAATATTTATCAAGAGTACAACAGAAATACTTGTGAAGGTTGGATCCAAGCAAACAAACATAACAGCAACCAACGATGAGAACCAAGTGCATTATAATTACACACGGAATTATGGTTATTATATTTATACAAATAAACAGCATATAAGCCGTGGTAAAAAATTCGGCGGCCATAAAAAAATATATAAATGTATAAATATATGCAACGCCCACATGTCTGGCACTTGAAAAACTCTCAGACCACGCCCAGTTTTATGGGCATATGAAAATAAGAATAACAAGTGAGAATTTTGTGGTTGTTGAGCACTTTTGCTAGACTGCAACATATCCTGCTTTTAGTTCTAAGAAGAAATGAGACTTGTTTTATACATTTCAATATGTATGCACTTAGTTTTAACATCCCCTTCTCGGCATATCGATGGTTAGAGGGTATAAAAACTTTTGGCTGCGATAATAAAATCACATTTAAGTTTGACGATAAGTTGTGACCATTAGCTGCTGACTTTGGCGCGCTGTCATTGCAAGTTAAATGCTTTAGATTTTCCATTTCCTTTTTATTTTTTCTTTGCTTATTTTAGCCAGCTCTTTTGCCAAGTTATGGAGCTAACTATGGCCCTGTGGCTCAAATGCTATCGATAAGCCTGCTGCGGTGGGAGTCATCATGGCAATTGGTTTTGGCTTTGGGAACTTGGCCCAGGGGCTTGTCATGTCTGCTTTTGACATATGGGTGCAGATGGGCCTTTCTAAAAGATCGCTGTTTAAGTTAGGTCATTAGACATAGAGCACATAACGTGAAACAGCACAAATGGTGACTGATTTTGATTAGTAAATTAATTTGACTGTACAAAATGAATAGCTCAAAGATTATTTATTATTACTAGAATAAAATTAGTTTAATTAGGTATACATATAAAAAATTCTTAGCTTAAACTGAAATTCTTTTCGCAAAGTGTTAGCCTTCGCATGAAACGCTTTAAGCTGTCAGTCAGATTGGGATGACTTCATCTTCATGTGCCACTGACAGCAGCAGCGAGATCAACAAGAGCATCACAAAGTATCTATGCAACTGCAGAACAGAACAGAATAAACAACGTAAACAAGTCAACGCCAGTTACGGCTCAATCACTCAACCAGACCGGTAAGAGAACGAGTCTTTGCAATCGCATTTGGTAACAGCAGGAGAATGTCGTGATTTCCTTTAGGTTGCTAAATAAAAACAAACAAGGATAAATGATGTGAAAGGCAGCAGTCGCCGCCTTCATCGCGGTACCAAACAGAAAACAGAGAGCAATCACAGAAAATAGTAGAATGAAGCTTGGGAGAAACTTAGAGAAAGACGCGCATGAAACCTTCAGACTCCGGACACTGAAGTCGTCCTTCGTACTGCGTCCTTCGTCCTGCCGGAGTCAGTCGCGTATGTGCGTTAAATTGATTAAATGTGAAATTGGAATATGCAAATGCAGTCGACACTCTCTCTCTCTCTCTCTTTCTCTCAGAGGGGCGTGGCTGCCTACTGGGCGTTGCTGCTAAAATGTGATTTATGTTAGGTGCTAAGTTTTTCCACAACTTTTGGGTGCAATGAACACGAGTGCAGCGACTCAAGACGCTGCTGCCAGTGATGACAATGCCAACGGAAGCTAAAAAACGAAGCAAGCTAAAAATGTGTGTGAAGAAAATCGATTAATTTGTCTGCCAAAAAGAACAGCGAGTGGGAAGTTTCATAGGGAACCCTGTGGGATACCCTGTATCTGTAAGATAATTTATTCTATGCTTCAAAAATAATCAATTCTGAGGTCAACTGTTTAAGCTCTTAAATGTCTTTAATGTTAGTTAACAAATGACTCTCCTCATTAACTCGATTCTTAGATTTACCTTTAAATAGTTAAGACATTTTTAGAATTTCCCAGTATTGTTGAATGCTACTTGTTTCTTGTTTGGAACTCAAACAAAAAGCATTTAACCCATTTGTAAAAGGCAATCTGCTGCCACTCCTCACAGAAATATGCAAATCACCTGGCGCATCTGGACGACGCTTTGATTTCAACCACTTCTCACACCAGGCAACCAATTCCAATACCAATAGCAATTCCAATACCAATTCCAATTCCAATACCAAAACCACAACCACCAACACCGACAAAAGCAACAACAACAACAACAACAACAATGGTAGGAGTCACTAACGCTTTTGGCAATAAACGCGTCAATTACATAGCTGGCTATTCTAATTCACTCATTTTTAGCCGAAATAGGTGCGCCCGCATCGATGTGCATTTTATTCGGGTTCTTCAATTCCAACCCCAAGCCAACAATAACAATAACAACAACAACAATAACAACAACAACAAGAACAACAACAACAACAGTCAACAGGTGATTCGCCTAAATGTTGCACGAAATGCGCAAAAACAAAGTTGCGGAAAATCGAAAATGCTGCTGCATTACAAATTGAATAAAGTATTCTACTAACAGATACCCAATATATTTATAAAAATATAGATTAAATGAATAAAGCCTTTTAAAAACCTCTGTGATAATGAGTAAAAATATGTTTAGCTAAGTATAAAAGATATATAAGAGTATAGATTAAAGTATTTAGCTTTAATTTTAGTTTTTATAATTCTAAAATATATATTGTCATGTATTGCGAAATCTAAAAATGTTACATCTTACCTAAATCTATTTCAACAGCCAATGTAATTACTTATGTAATATTCTATTATATTGCAGCATCCTATGTTAATTAACATAATTATAACCGAACGAGCCTGTAAATGAAACTAAACAGAGCCAAATAAAGTTAGTTGTGTATTATCCCTTGAACCATCATCATTTTTGAAATGAATGGAAATGAATTTCCTAAACATTCCACATCATTTAGTATTTGAAACAAATCCACTCTCTTTTAGTTTTGATACAGGGTATAAAACATTTTTAAATGCTTCAGTGACTGGTGACCGAATACAGAATTTTTGTCTATTCTTTTAAATGTTAATTTGTGCAACACCGCAACGATTCAATAACCAATAATAACAACAGCAACAACAACAATGAGGAACGTCAAATTTAAAATGTCATCAGCAACATATTTTAGCCAACTTTTTTGGCATTTTTTTTTGTTGTGGCACATCTGCTCTGCTTTGAATGTTTTAGCTACAAAATATTTTGTTAGCTTCCGTTTCAGCCTTAAGTACGTCACGTTATTAATTACGGAACGTCGCGACTTTCGTATTGTTCAAGCATGAACACAAGGGCATTTAAAAACAATGTGTCCCGAAAACACCGATCGAGTGACGGGACACTGAAATTTGACCTAAGCTAAAACACACACAAAAATGTAACACAAAATGCACTTGTAGTGCATTATAATAAAACTATTTTTAGACGTATGAGAACGGCTGGAAAGGAAAGATAGGCATGTGTGTACGCCACACGCGAACCCAGCTATCTGGGGGTCCTTCCAATGACTGGAAGGAGTTAGACATTAAGATTTTCATGTTAGTTACGTAAGGCTAAGATTTTAAGAAATAAACTCAGTTCGTAATTTGTACTCAAACAGCTCAGTTGTCCATTCATTTTGGTCCTTCGAGCATTCTGTTGTTTTCCCCCACCAGTGGTAAGAAACACAGAAATAAAAACCAGCGCCTTATAGTCTTGTGTAGCTAAAGGTTGCTGAATAATTTATATAATCTCTGTTGTGTTCAATATATGAACCCAGAGTTATAAAATTGTGTATCCGAGGAAGAAGCCGGATCACAAAAATAAAAACCTTTGTTCTCCCCCATCAGTGGTAAGAGACAAGGTATAAACAAAAAAAAATCTTTACTAATACTAAGTTATAGTTAAAGTTGCGTTTCCGAGGCAGACATCGGAAAATTATTATAGCGTTTCTGAGGCTTTACATCAGAAAGTGAGTTTTTATGTATAATGTAGCATACATTATATATAATATACGTATAAAAAAAGAAGCAGTACCAGCAGCTACAGCAGCAGCAGCAACTACAGAAGCAGCAGCAACAACAATTGTAGCGGCAGAGGCAGAAGCAGCAACTACAGCAACAGCAACGACGGCAGCGCAGCAACGACGGCAGCGCAACAACAACAACAGCGGCAAAAAAGAAGACGGATGCCCGAAACTACCCTAAGGGAAGCTGCTCCTGTCGAGCAAAGGGATACACCAAGCCTACAAGAGGCACTGGAAGTGTATCCAAACGCGGGACCACGCCCACTCACAATAGCTGAGTACAAGGCCAGGCAGCGATCAGAGCCCGAACCAAAGAAGAAAAGAAAACGAGGCGGAAAACGTATAAAACTGCTACAGCAGAGGCGGCTAACCAAGGATCTACTGAAAACACAGGCAACGGAGGAGGAGAGGCAACGCTACAAAGAACATCTGGCCGACATTGAAAAACAACTTCGCACTCGAGCGAAGTAACGCAAAAGAAGCCGCATTTATGCGAAGGCCTCTCTTGCCCCTAATTTTAGTTTCTAAACTCAAGCTGATGCGCGAAAGTGCTGCTTGAAAACTACTAAACTCTGTTAGGCTGTTACTAAAAACATATGATTGGCAAAGATTGTAAGCCAATCATATGCAACTAATCTAAAGGGTTTCCATATAAAAAAAAAAAAAGTTGAATAAATAGTCAATATGCTGACAGAGAAGACCATTAAATTTTTGACGTGTCAAGCGTCGTTAGTTGAAAAGGTAGAGAAGTTAGAAGAGGAAATTCTTTCCAGGGACTCAATCCCGATATTAGAAAATATAAAGAAAGAGTTTTGTGATAACCATAGTGTGCTGCTGAAAATTGGAATAGTTGATCATGACTATTTCAATAAACGGCTATACGAATACACATTAGGTAGAATTCAAAAGTTAATAGAAGAAGTTTCGTGTTCCAAGCAGACATTAGATCCTGGAACTCAAATAATTCATAAATATGACGACGATCACAAACCTTCATGCTCCAAGAAGATATTAGATCCTGGAACTAAAACCCTTCACAAATATGACGATGATCGCAAACTTGCGGATGAAATCGACAAAGATATTGAACAACTAAGAAAGTATCTGGACGAAACATTTATGGCGTTAGCTGATTATGACACTGAGAAGTGCGGCATAAGGAGAGAAAAAATTGAATATCTTTGGAATAAGATAGATAGTAAAGTGCAGAAGTTAGCCAGTAAAGGCATTTCATGCAACGATGACGTCGCCGATTTGGAGTTTGACGTCTGTAGTTTTGTAAAAGCATTAGACAAGAAAATTCAAAGGGAAACAGAACTTGAAATTCCAAAAGCGCAGGCACTAGAGCATTTTTGCTATCTGCAGGGGCTGGAGAGAAGCCAGTATATGTCAGTTACCCGCCAGCTAAGAAACAGCGAGAAGAGGAAGGGACGCAACAAGTAGCCTCAAATACAAGTGCTAAGGCCAAAAAGGAGGTGAATCTTAAAAAGCTCACAGATGTTAAGAAATCTGACTATCTGTTGGGCAGGCGCATGTGGATGTTGACTGAGGAGCGAAAGAATGAGCTACCAAAGCAACAAGTTAGCAAATTGGAAGAACTCGATAACAGAGACGTATTAGTTGAAGATAAAGAAGATAAAGCCCTCAGTGGTAACGCCAACGATTTAAAAAAAGATGGGAATGACTGGCATTTTATCCCCCCGGCAGGACCTCACTTCGGAGGTATTTGTGAAGCTGGGGAAAAATTAATGCAAAATCATTTTAAAAGTTTAACACATGAGAATGAGGCAGTATTAAATTCACGACCTCTGTGTACAACTGAAAATGAAGCAAACTATAAAGAATTACTAACTCCAGGTTATCCTTTAATTGGTAGACCAAACCTAGAGGTGGTTGAGTCCATAGCCGATGAAAGAATCGGTAGCTTGGACAAGTTGAAATTAATTAAAAAACTAAAAATAGAATTTTGGGTTAATTGGAAAAGAGAATCGGAAAATATCGAAGAAGGGCAGATAGTCTTAATTAAATCTGAGAACTACCACCCAGCAAGAGGGCCCTTAGGAAAATTAGAAGTTATTCATAAAAGCAGAAATGACAAAGTGAGAATAGAAAGGATTAGAGTTCAAGAGGGGATAGTTACACGATCAATTAATAAAATAGGCCCTCTAATTGAAATTAAGGAATCCGCAAATAACTCTGAAAAAGAAAGAGTCACGCGTAATAGGCCTAAAGAACCGAATATAGGAGTCATGCTAATACTGATGCTATTCTGTCAACTTACAAATGCAACTTCATTAGGCAACGTAAAGAAAAAATGTGTAATCAAAAACATTAATAGTACAGCTTTGATATATTTAGATCCGATGGGTGAAATCGAAGTTATAACGTCTTCTTGGGATTTAGTTGTGTTTTATGACATGGACACATATTTTTCAATGATAGAGCAGGGTACAAATTTAATACAAAAAATAAGAAGTGTATGTAACAGATTGCATGATTTTGAAGATCACTGTAATTTAGTTCTTAATAACATATAATGACTTGGAAGAAAAGAACAAGTTATTTATGGCACACAACCCCACGAATGAAACGTGCACGTTTTAAATTTATATGCTCATTGTACCAGATATTGTTTGGTATAATAGATGCAGACGATAGAAAACAAATTGAAGAAGATATTATCAGACTTTTAGATAATCAGCATAATATCAACGATTTAGATAAAACAGGCATATTGACTATTTATTCAGATTGTACTGTAAGAATATTAAATGAAATATTAATGAACATTATGGCGTTCACTTTGAAATCTATGAAACCAAAATAATATGGGACCCTTTAAACTTCGAGTTAAAGGAACTTAAGTTCCATCACATGTCTGGGCATCTGTCGCTCATTATTGGCATAATAATAGTATTAATATTAATTGTATATGCATTAAGAAAAGTAAATGCAAGAAGAAAATGACAAGCTATCGCCTTTCCAAGCCCTGTGTAAACTGTAAAAAAAAAAATGTTATTATATAATATATTATAATATAAATATGCAAAAAGAAACTATCAGCAACCATAACCCTCATTGCCCCCCGGCAGAATGTTCAAGCATGAACACAAGGGCATTTAAAAACAATGTGTCCCGAAAACACCGATCGAGTGACGGGACACTGAAATTTGACCTAAGCTAAAACACACACAAAAATGTAACACAAAATGCACTTGTAGTGCATTATAATAAAACTATTTTTAGACGTATGAGAACGGCTGGAAAGGAAAGATAGGCATGTGTGTACGCCACACGCGAACCCAGCTATCTGGGGGTCCTTCCAATGACTGGAAGGAGTTAGACATTAAGATTTTCATGTTAGTTACGTAAGGCTAAGATTTTAAGAAATAAACTCAGTTCGTAATTTGTACTCAAACTGCTCAGTTGTCCATTCACGTATTGTGCACTTTTAAAGTTGATGCCAAGTTTCTTGGGATCCCAACCTCATCCCCAGCCAGATTGGAATGGCGTGGACTTCGTCAACGTCGCCTTGGCACTTGACAAATGATGGGATTTGAGAAAACTGCAACAGCAGTTTCAGTTTCGGATAACAAAAGTTGCCCGAGTGCGAATTGATGTCAAGTTTGTGCTTCGGTTTTGTATCGAAAATGTTGATTATTACCCGCACTTATATAAATCAAAGCATTTGCTCTAATTACATTTCTTTTTATTATTTAGATATTTTATTACTTAGCATGGTAAAGGTATACGCACTTCGGCTTTAAAGAAAAACTCATCTTCAATTCATAATTATTTTGAAACTCAGCCAACCACACACACACACACACCCCACACACACACCACACACACACACACCACACACACTCTGGCCTCATAAGTGGGCAATAAAATTATAACAGCCACAAAAATCAGTAATCAAAAATAGATTGCTTTTAATTGTTATTTAATCTTTGCTTGTCTTTGGGTACATCAAATTCGTTTTGGTTTATTTTATTTGTATCTTCTTTTTTTTTGCCCAACATATCAAGGTTAATTGGTATTTGAAGAAGTTGTTTTTTGAATACATACAATACATACATACATATGTTGTACTTGCGCACCTGAACTTTTTGACATAAGGAAGTGCAGGTTTTTTGATTTTGATTTTGGAGTAGATTGCGAAACGGAACAAAATGAAACGGAACTGTTTGTGGCATGTGGCATGTTGCACGTTGCACGATGGCAAAATCAGAAACCTCTAGACGATAGACGACAAAACTAAATATGTTGCAGGCAATAGATAAGTTATGATTTTTAGCATGAAGCTCACGTCATAGATTGAATTTTGGCATCAAACATGGGATGCAGGGAGGAGGAGGAGGAGGAGGAGAGGGGGGTATAGAGAAATCTCTACGTGCTTGTGCAATTTTCACTCACCAGGTTTTGTCACGTTTCTGGGTTGAAAACTTGTTGGGGGCTCTCAATGTTCTCGGGATCTGCAGCTTTCTCAAAGGGCAACAACAAACAGAACCAACTTTGAGTATGACCAAAGCACACTCATCTGACATTCACAATGACATTTTCAAGAAGGGAAGGAAGGGAAGGAAGAGATGCGGTTCAAAATTGAAAGGCAGTCATCATAAAATTTAAATATCAAATTTTGTGCATTTAATGAAGTCATTGCGGGCGTTTTTACAAGTCTCGGCAACAGTTGGAGCCTACGGCAATTGCTAATACCTAAGTAAAAACATTTAACAGAAAAAAAAATAAATAAAAAAATATCCAAGCAACTTGTTATACATCCGCCAAGCTACAACTCGCTCCAATGATCATCGTGGGTTCATTTATCAACTCGTCAGTTGATCATCATCATCATCATCAGAATCAACAATTGTTTCGGCTGCTGCTGTTGCTGTTGATGATCTGCAACATTTTTCACATCAACAGCTCGTCGCTGTTGCTCTCAGTGCTGAGCAGCAAAGAGCTTAATGCTCTCACTCTCTCAATAACTGTTGAGTCATTCTTAAAAAGAGCGGGATAGAGAGAGAGAAGAAGATGATCTAGAAGTTCGCTGCTACGAACCTGCCTCAATTGTTGTAGTTGGCGTTTGTACACAGAGCTCTTTTGTTACTTTTCAATGCAGTTGGCAACGCGATCTCTGCTGCCTCTGTCGCTCTGCCGCTGTCGCTGCCTCTGCCTCTGCCGAGACGAGAGCATCGCTGGCTGCTGCGACTGCGCGTTGATTATAAAAAGCAAGCGCATCTCCATTGTCTAACCTAATTCAAATCGTGTACTTTTGCGCGGTACTTGTGCTCTCTGGCATAAAAAAACAATTACAAAACAATTGGTACAATTGAAAGTGAGAAGCGTGAACTGAAAAGGACACTTCAAGTGCGTCTACGTATGTGTAAAATACGCGTGTACAAAAATAATATATAAAAATACAATCAAAACATAATTGTTAAAATAGACAATTCTTGTAATTGAAAGTGCAGTTTTATTATAAAATAAGAAATATTTTATTAATTATTAAACAATTTATTTACTATCAATTTAGCGCCAATCTATAAATATTACACAATTAAATTGGAAATAATTCAACGCCATTTATATATTTAAATTCAACAAAATGATGTCGTTCAAATCGTTTGTATTGCTAGTGAGTATGAACCAAAGGAATCATAATAATATAATAAATAAATTAGCATAGTAATAAATATAATGAGTTAATTTAGAAGCTTTAATAAATAGAAATTAACAAGCATTATGCAGTATAATTAATTTATTGAGTATATTATCATTTTCAAGTTGATTTATGACAGATTCTTCAACTGGAAAATCCTTCAGAGTTTGGCCAGTAAAATCCTAAGCCTACATAAATCAGCCACAAACAAATCATTTAAGCTTTTGTTGACCCTCCTCTTGCCAAGGCAAATTACGAGTGAAACAAAAGCTCGCACAAAGGACAACAAGTTAAGCTTGTTATAATGTCAAATTTGTTTATAAGGATGCTGCATACGAGTACGAGTAGAGCACATGTCCTGTCCATGTCCTGGCCATGGCAATCCTGGGGCTGATGGACACGCTCTGTGCTCTGTGAACTTTGCTCTCTGCTGTCATTTTTCTTCCGGGCAATGGCAGCTTAGCTGAATTTTTAGCAAGCGGTTTTCCTTTTCGAGTTATGTGTGTGGTGAATTGCCGTTTATGACATGTCAGACATTGTAGCTGCTTCAAGAGTTGAAATAGATTGTATCTGCTTATCGTATACACCGAAATATGCATAAAAATGGACAACAGAATTACTTGACTATTTAAAGAGGATTCAGAATATACCTTAAAAGTTAAGACACAAACTTGAGATACTCTTTGAGCTATGCTTACAGGGTATAAAAAAGCAAGAGGGTTGTAAAACCACTTGGCCAAAACTACTCGAGTCTCTGGCAAATACACAATTTGGCAACACTTGGCGTCAATGGTAACAAAAACAATTACATAACTTTCATATCGAAAGCCTTCCTTAAGTCAGTCAGTCAGTCAGTCAGTCAGTAAGACTGAAGTGGCAAAGCAAAAGTCCCAATTCGAACAAATTGCAAATAATCAAAGATACTTAAGAGATGTGTGTAATATATTTACATGCAAGTGTGTGTGTATGTGTGTGTATGCTCGAAAGGCATACTTATAGTAAGTTACCTCCCACCAATCCACAATCCACACAAGATGTGGCATCAGCTGGCAACAGCTGCTCCACAAGTACACCTAAATCAGTAGTAGCAACAAAAAAAAAATACACTTAACCACTTCACAGTGTATCCAGGAAATAAATAGGATGCAATCATTTTTTTGGGGCTAGTTCTCGCTTACACAATCCCAAAATTCCGATTTTATATTGCGCGTTTGACAGCTGCGTCTGATTATAGATAATGTGTGAATACGTGAACGAATTTGGTAACGAGTATGCTACACTGAAAGAAAGAGAAAAATTAAGGAATTCGGTATAAAATCACTTCCAATTTCTTAAATTGATTAAACTCTTAATTTAAGTACAATATTTCATTTCCTTTTTCCTCAAAGATTCTGATTTTCTTAGCTCTATATAAATTTGTTCAATAAAATCAAATGTTTAAGGATATTTGGATTATTTTAATGCTGAGTGATTGCCATTTAATCTGCATATTGTGTTATTTTAATCTCATATTGTGTTATTTTAACAATAAAATCCAGAATGCATTCTTCAAAAGTACATGCAAAAATCAAGAATTTAATAATTTAATTTTAGAATGATTTTCTGTGTTCCAGAGTAAGACTTGAAAAAATGTAATATTTTATTTATACGGTACATTCTAAGTATTAAATTGATTAGCTAGTTCGTTTATTATTAATGTAGTTGTAAAAGCAGGAAATCTATTAATTAGTTTCATCAGTTATCAACTAACATGCACTATAACTTTCACTTGTTCCTGTTAAAGACACAGCTTAATCCCTTTAAGATTGAAGAGCGAGTATCAGGTTAAGAGACAGGACCAGGAATGTTGCAAATAAAGCAGACTTAACTGCCAGAGGTGACGGGGGAATAAAAAAGGCGTGCTAAATTGTTGGTGCGACACTCGGATACGAGTATTACATACACCGTCGACTGTCTGTCCCTCTTTCTGTGTGTGTGTGTGTGTTTTTTTTTAATGTCTGGGCTGCCAAGTAGATAACTAGCAAAGCTGGTGGAGACTGGAGACTCGAGACAGGAGCCGGGAGTAGGTAGTGGGGAAAAGGGAGTCTAGGTAGTCGTCGCTTTGCCAGACGCGTGTAATTTGCCGCTTGTAACTTTTTGACTTTTGCACTGTTCTGTTTTTGGGTTTTCCCCTTTTTTTTAACCATGCTCGACACGCCCAAAAGTAGACTGCGTTGAGTAGTAACCTTTACAGTTGAGTTGAACAGACATGCAAAAACCAGATCATACAACACGAATATGGAAAGGCTCCAGGCAAATTTCAATCGTTAGACAGGCCCGAAAAACCAAATGCTTGAATTGCCAACTGCCAAACATGTTAAACATGTTCATTTTTGTCTATCGACTGTGGGCAAAACAATGATGCAGAAAAAGCCGCAGCCGCAGCCATAGTTTGTAATGAAGGGCATATCGTACTCGAATTAATATGCCCAGTTCTCAGTTCTCCATTCTCCACTCTGTTCTCAGTTCTCAGTTCAGCTGTTCATTTTCGCACGCGAAGAAAAACGCGAAAATGATGGACGTCAAACGCATCCGCAGTTTGAAGCTCGGTGCTCGAAACGCGGCACGCTTTTGAATTTCAAATGACAGAGATAAAATATGCATCGTTTGATATTTTGGCTGATGATTTTGTTGATGGAGCCGTGAAGCCAATGCCAATGGCTGCCTTGCTCCGGCTGGAGAATCTGTGTAATTTTCCAATGGAAAAGCCAGCCAGGCGGCAGACACATAGGCCAATGCTGGCTTTTGATTACGACTGATGCTGATTCTGCTTCTGATTTTGATTCTGGCCACAGTCAACCAAAGTCAACCCACAGGCTGATGACGATTCAAGTGTGAACGATTGCCCAATTGTACGCCTGATGATTGTCAGGTATTTCGAAAATACCCTAACAAGCAGGCAATTTGATTTATCTATGAAAGATGAGCACTTATGAAAATGTTTGGAAAATCTTTTGCATTACAAGTTTGACTGTAATTTAAGTAATTAACTTGGATTTCGTTATCTGCATCATTAGTGGCATTCTCAGAGCAACTAGTAAGCAATGTGCTAACATTAATAATAATAATAGTAATAATAATAACTAAAGTTATGGAAACATGCTGCGGTTTTAATGTGATCGCAGAGACATAAGAAAATATGCACAAAAATATTTCGGACTTTGTCTTCTCAAGATACGACGATAGGACAACAGCTGCAATTGTTTGGCCGGTTTTCATTGTCTTTGGCAATGTTTAAAATAAAGAAAAAATGGAAAATAACAATGGCTGTTGATTCTGCAGAATGGGCTTTTGCGGTATTGGTTTTTTCTAGCGAAACCATCTGGGTCTAGGTATGTGCGGTAATTTAATTAAATCGAAGCATCAGCTGATTGCAAAACCTAGCGTAGAAACCTAGCTAACTGGCAACATGTTCGAGCAACACACGAAACGACAGCGGCAACGTTGTGGCTAATTTCCCAACGTTCAACGGGGCGTATGCACAATGAGGGCTGCCCTCAGTTAGGGCCTCCCTCGAAAAGCATTTTTAATTGCATAGTTGGCCGTTAGTGTTGCTTTGTACTTGATTCTCCGGCATCCCCCTAAGCCAATGGCCAACAGCTGCGCGGAAATCATGGCTAGTTAGTACTAAGAATATGCGGAAAATGTGATGAGCATTCAAGTAAGGAAATTCTTTTAAATAGCCTTTTTGATAATGCAACAGAAATAAGCACAGAAATTTAACTAATTTACAAGAACTTAATTCGAATCTCTTTTGGATTAGTTTACAGGGTATATCCGCATTGAGCACTCGCTATAAGAGAACCCATTACTGTTTGAACAAGTTTTGTTTTGTTACCCCAATAATTGGCGAATTCGCCTTCAGTAACTACTTGAGATATTTGCAACACCTGATGACGACTACGACTGTAATATATAATTTGCAAGATATTTTTTTATTTTATTATTCCTCTTGCTAGTAATTTGAATGCGCTGCCGCTTATTTTGACTTTTTTCTTTTGTTTTTGTTTAGCTCATTTGAAAACAAAGGTTAATATCTGTATAAGATCGCTGGCGGCGTAGATTTTATGAGCGTTTTTATGTCGCGTTTACGGACTGTGGCTTATGGCCAGTAGATTCAGGTTAAATAGGGTTAATGTGGTCCATGAATTATTGAATGATATAAAAGAATTTAAAAAATGATTAAGACACGATACAGTAAAGAATAGAAATAAAGGAAACGCAGAGAGTACTCGACTACGAGATACTCTTTTCGTGCTGAAATTTAATATAAAATAATTAACTGTTAGTGGAAAAGTTTCTTGCATACAAAAATGTATTAATAATTTTATAGTAATTTTTTATCAGAATTGTCCCCTTTTGAATTGTTTGAATATTGTTTGACAATATATTTTAAGATCATTAAATTCCAATTTTAGGATAAAACAAAGAAATATTATTTTAAAAAATATTATAAATGTTACTGTCAATTTATTGAGTTGTTAACATTGATGTCAGTATTTCTTTTATTAAACTGCAATCGAAATTAAAATGCGATCAGATTGCTAAGAAATTGATAAGCCAAAGGCAAAGAAAAGATTGCTGCACAAATTCCAATAATCCATATAACAAAATCAAAAAATGTTATTACACATTACATGTCTGTTACACATTTTAATACCTATAGTATATACTGAGCATAGGGTATAATAAATAGTAAATAAAAACACAATCTAAGACAGTTTAAGTCACTTCCCATTGCACATACTCACTTACTATATTCACAAGGAGAGGCCGTTGCGGTTTTTTTGTTGCCATTCACATGGCCCATTAACTTTTATTTTGGCAAATTTGCATTTCAATGCCCCAAAGTGGGGAAACAAAAACAAAAACAACTGCAGCAAGCAGCATGCAACATGCGATGAAAAGGTCAGCCAAATGTTTGTTATTTTATCGAGCGAGCGGCATCGTGTGTTGCAAGTTGCAAGTTGCAAGTGGCAAGTGGCAAGTTGCAAGTTGCAAGTGTATGACGCTATCTCGCATCAATATAGAGGAGTTTTGTTCAGCGATTGCACCAAAAAAAAAAACAAAAACATACTTTGTTAACTTGCTTAATTGCTGGGAACGCTGCAAATTCCATAAATGTAAAAAAAGCCAAGACAACGCATGCATCTACATATTTATAGATAGACCAAGAGATAGGCCTGGCCTAGAGCTCGTTAAGAGCACATCTTGGCAACGTAGGCGTTGCAGAATGTTGTCTTGGGTGCCGCTGCTCAACACAACAACACAATGTGGCAAGAGCGAGTGAGATACTTGCCACTCAGCTCAGCTCTGGCTTACATTTTAATAATACTTGTGTACCTAATAAACATGCAGATTGATAAAAAAAAAAAATATATAAAAAAAACTATGTTAAATACAATAGAGTTGGAGCCTGGAAAATGTCATGAGAAACAATCGCTGTATTAACTACCGGAATTTAACTCACTTAAGTCACCTGGTCAATTAAATTAATTATGTTTAATACACGGTTCTGTACTTGCCTCCCGGCTAACGTGGCAAAAGGCACTTTTATAAAGACATTTTATTGCTAAAAATTTAATTGTCACCATAAATCTAAAGCCAACTCTGCCAATTCCGATTCCGTTTACAATTCCAATTCCCGCTGCTTAAACATATTCAGACTTGAGTGTAAATACTAAAAGAGTAACCGCGCATAAATCAATTTTCCAGCCAACTTGACATTTAGCTACAGATGCACTCAATATGCAATTGTCATAAACGTTTGCTTTTTGTCTATCGTTTTTTATCTTATTCTCCTTCTAAACGAACATACACGAGTTGAGAGTATTATAGAGTTTTTTGTATCGTGCCTAGAACTCGGTCGTGATCAAATGTGGATGCAGACGAGATAGTTGAGATGAACATTAGCTTTTGCTTCTTACGAGTACTTATAAAGATTTCTGCCAAAAATACCAATTTGGAATACAATTTGGTCTTTGATATTTATGGAATTGGCATAACATATTAAAACACGAATAGGTTTTTTTTTGAATCTAATTTCTTTGTCATAATTGTATTTCGTTTAAATTTCCAATTTTAATTGTGAGTGTTTACAATGCGAAAAAACATGAATAAAAACCAAGGCGTGATAAAGACGCCGAACGTGTCTCAAACCACTGCCCACCTGTAATTATTTTTAAACATTTTCATTGATGGTTTTTTTTTGTGTTTGCTGTTCAACCTTCAACTTGACGCGCTGCTGACATGAAACACGAGAGTTACCTGCAATTGTGGAATTGTTGTTCGCGTCACGCATTTCAATAATTATGCTTAAGCGCGCAATGTAAAACGGGCTGACAAAATTTACTTCCGCTGATTGAGCTGATTAATAATGGAAATGTTTATCACAACTGCCTGTAACTATCGATTTAATGCAATTCATTAAGTTAATGAATAAAATTAAAAGCTCAGAATTGTAAATTACAAACAATGTTGTTAATCATAGTAATAATTTAAGGAATAATAATAATGAAATGTTTTGCAATTGCTGTTATTACTTATTATTTACATTTAAATATATTGAACTGGTCATCAAACAAATATCTCGTCCCACTGTGCAAGTCTAGTAACGACTCAATTCTCCCCTGCAACTGATTTGTGCAAAGCCAAACAAAACCAGAGACCAGGCGATTTTCAATGCGATTTGTTGTTATTGTTATTGTTGTTGTTGTTGTTGTTGGCATGCAGTTTAATGCAAGGCTTTAGTTTATCCAGCTGAATATGTATGTACTCGTATATCTTTATCGTTTTACCTCTTTGGCTGTCGTCGGAGTGCGGTAATTTGTTAGACGCTCTTTGACTATGCATTTTATTTAATTTACACCCAAATTAATTTTTTTTTTTCGGTTCGTCTTTTTTTTTTTGGTTGTTTTGTCTCTTTTGTTATTTTATTTTATTTTATTTTTGGTACCGCTTTTCAACTGGCGGTAATTGCATTTGGTTAACATGCGAAATTGCCGCTGACATGTTTATGGCGTTTATCGAGTTTTCGGTTTGTTTTTCCTATTTTCTTGAAGCTTAGACCCGCTTGAAGGTTGGGACCACCCTCAATGGCTAATGTTCGAGTCATTACCGAAATTCGCACAGTTAAATGATTTAAATTTGTAAATTAAATCTTAGCTAAAATGTTGATGAAATTTAATAATGCTTAAAATCAATATTAAGGTCAATATTTATTTACTTTTGTATAGGCATTTATAGTAATTGAATCAATCATGCTAAAACGCATAAACATATTCTGCTCTGTAAGAATCACTGATAACCTCAGTTAAATATTTGCACCTGGGGCTCAAACTTGAATCAACCGAGAAGCACGCGTCGCATGCTCAATTAACAAATCAGCAAACAATTTGAGGCGTTTTGTAGTCATAGACTAATGATCATTAGCTTCAGATTTATGTATAATACAACAGTTCTTTCTATAAAGCATTAACATGTTTTATGTATGCACAGATACAACTTTCGTTGCAGTTGCAGTTAAGAACATTTCCGCAATCCGCAAACTGCATTTATCAAATGCAAATTGAAAAAATAGCTAACGAGAAGCCTGCTGACAGGTAAAACACAGGTAAAAAACTTACAACTGGTCAGTGTTTAGCTGACCAACTTGGTCAATTTGATGGACACTTGACTGACTTGCATATGTCAATTAGCCATGTTTGGATCATTCAAAAATTACAAAAAATATATACATATAAAATGATGACGCTTTCAGTTAGTTGCAACTATAAATTTTGAGTCCGCAAGTCCGCCTTAATTGTCAGCTAACCTCCGCCATTTCTTGCCCTTTAGTCCAAGTGGCTTTTTGGTTTTTGGAGCCCATTCCAAATACGAGTAAATTGCAGCAAGTCATCGTCAACTTTATTTTTGTGCACCTGCCCCAGAGCAACTGCTGCTGTTGTTAATGTTGCTGTTGTTGTTGCTGCTGAATGTCAGGTGCGATCTTATCTCAGCTTCTATTTCTATTTGCGAACGTTCACTTTTTTTGCTTTGTTATTCTTCTTGATTTAATTTAACCTTTTTTAGCGCTTCTAATTTAAAAGCAAGAAATGCCAAGTTTTGGTTTGTTTTTTTTTTGATTGTACTAAATATTTGTGGTATCTTGATGTATTGCAGAGTTTATCACTTGCTGCCATCACCGCATATGCTTACGCCCAGGTGGCGCCGGGCTCAAATGCGTATTTGCCGCCCACCAAGAATGGATACGATTATCCGGAGCCCAATAAGCCATTCGTAAGTAAACAGTCAAAATACAAACTTTAAATTTAGTATCGCAAAAAAAATGTCGAAAAATCTGCAACTCGATTTTCGCAAAATCGATTTTCATTTACTACTCGATTAAATCTTGATCCATAATTTGGATTTATATCACAACTTTAATTGCTATATATTCTACTCATCTTTGTCTTCAACCCTTTAATCCTGACAGCAACCCAGCCAACCAGGCAGAACCCCCGGAAATGGTCCTCGTCCCCCACCATCTCCACCACGCAACATTCCCGGTCAGCCAGCCGATGTAAGTACTTGTTATATACCCTACTTAAATTGATCCCAGTCTCAACTCATCGTATGTTTTGCCACCAACAGGATCACGTGCATGTGCCCGGCATGCCGTACGAGTTTGAGTACGCTGTCCAGGACCCAGAGACGGCCAACGACTATGCCCACAAGGCGTCCAGTGATGGCGACGTGGTGACCGGCGAGTACCGTGTCCAGATGCCCGACGGACGCACTCAGGTGGTGCGCTACACGGCCGACTGGAAGACCGGCTACCATGCGGACGTCAGTTACGAGGGCGAGGCTCAGTTCCCACAAGGACCCGCTGCCGGAGGTCGCGGTGGTGGTGGCGGTGGTGCCGCTGGCTACAAGTACTAAAGATCTACACTCGCATCACGTTTTGAGTTAAATGTGTGATGTCATTTTTTGTTGTGAATTCCATTTGAAATGTCTAAACTTAATGGTATACCAGTAAAAACTATTGATAAATTTGTAAACACGCATTTTTTTATAACGGAAATCAATTATTTTGCAGGTATTTTAAAATTTAGCTAATTTATCGATTAATGTTTGATCAAAGGAACAATCGATAATCGGACTCCAACTAAGAAACGAACTAGATGAACTACAATCAAGAAATTAGTTACTCATTGCAGTATGTTGATTTCGATATTTAGCATTCGATATTTATGCAAAAAGCTTATTTTTCATATCCTTGTATTTTATTTCTTGAAATTGGTCTTCTTTTTAGGAAAAAACCCATTCATTTAACTTTAAAAAAGCTCCATGAATTGGCGAAAAGTTGACATCGCTGATTCCATCCTAAAAGCTCAATCAACTTCGAACACATGAACCTACTCGAAAAAGCTTTTGAGAGCTTTAAGTCGCTAGAGCTGCAGCCCTTGCCTAGAAATCGCCTGTCAAATGGTCCATAGAGAACAACAGCTGGCGCTCAGCTGTTAGCAGCCGTCACATCTGGCAAACGTCAACAAGGTGAATGCGCAGGTGCGAGAGGAGGTAAACAAACACTTGTGGAGCCTCGGCCGATGTAAACAAAGCAACTGCGCGGACGCCGCAAATGTCAACGCAGGCGCTGAACAGTGTGGGAGCAGTGCAGCGTACGTCAGATGCGTGTGCACAGCAGTCGTCTCGCTCGCACGCATGAGAAGCAAGCGGTGAAGTCATCGCTGACACAGAAACGTCAGAAGAAACTTGAAATCAGCCATCAACCAAAAACAGTATACAGAGAAAAGTTTTTGCAGAGCTCCAGAATTTTCACAACGGCATCGAGACATTCAAAAATATAGCAATTAAGAGTAGGAAAATATTGAAAAAATCACAGAAAATGTGCAGCGTCTGAGAAAAGTGTATAAAATTGATGAAAAGTGCGAAATGATTGTGTGTTTGGCGTGAACGAGAGGCAAGAGCCTTAATTTAAGGGGGCTAACGGAATGTCCGAGTGTGTGATAGTGTGGAAAATTGTGGGCTACAATTAAATTAGGCCGGATCAGGATTTATGTCGCGGCCCAGATCAACGCTGCCATTGCCAGTACAGCATTATGGCGAGACCAATTTGGGCCTGGAGGCGTCTCTGCCTGAGTCTTCTATTTGTGTTCATCTACTGTGCGCCTGGCGTCAATCTACTGCCTGGCGAAAATATCAACTACAATCTGTGAGTGCCCCCCTGCCCCCCACCCACTCAGAATGTATCTTCGAGTCATCGAATCATTAATTTTGATCTTCTCTCGCAGCGTGCACTCGTGGGCGGACAAGCTGGGCTTGGAGCTCTTTACACTGGGCGATTTTATCACCAGGCGCAAGGAGGTGCAAGAAGTGAGTTGCCATATTGATTTTTCCACACTGCTCCCTCCCATCGCTTCTTGTTGACGTTTGTCGACGTTGACGCCGACAGCGACAGCAGCAGCGCAGCGGCGCGACGCTACGTTGTATTTGGGTTAAAAGCTGACTGAGTAGGCAATTATATATGCATATATATACAAAAAAATGTTTGAAGCACCCGGCTTGGGTCACAACATTCCTATTCCTATTCCACCCAGACCCCTGCTGGTCAATCCACATCCAGTCATTGTCTCTTCTATGAGGTCAGTAGCTGCTGCTGCTGCGTTGGATTTTTAATGAAATTGCCAAATTAGACGCCAAGATAAATGAGACACAAAATATACTGGCGAGATTGTCAAATAAGAAGCCGTTGACTTGTATACGAGTTCTTTTAACTCTGGATTTATTATACTAATATTTCTGTAGCTTTTAAAAATCAGAGTAGAAAACAGATTTTTTTTTAGAAATATTCGAAAATTACTATTAATTTTGGAGCTTGAACTGAAAATATGCAGATCTATCCGAAGTGCATACTTTGGAATTTTTATAAATATATAAGCAAAATATGGCCGGATTGGGTTCCAAAACGTTCCGAAACGAATTTTTCCGTAAATGTGTCAGGTACATGTCTCATAGATATAGTTTATCCTGTCTCATTTATCCATTTTAACAAGAAAGGAAAGTTATTCTTGACACGCCGAAGAATTGAAGAATTGCTGAACCCTGTATACAATTTTTTATAGATTGTTTATATGACAGTTAAATTTTTAGCTAAATTTTATCAATAATACAATTGCAAATACTGGCAAATTTGGCTGAGATATGTGTAGAAATAACAACAATTTTTATACTAAATCCACATCAAATACACTATAAAATTAACTTAAAATGTACTGCTTGTCGTCTCCAAATTTATTGCCCTTAAATGAACTATTGATAACACTTGAATAAATGCTTACAGAGCTTCAAAGAGGCCAAAGTGGTGCCGCGACAAGGTGGAGCACTTGTCGAAATGATGGCCAAAGAAATAGAAATGATGATGGATCTCAAAGTGAGCGCCGTGCGCGTAAGTAAAACTTTCAATTATACATTTACATATTTATTAACTTGATTGTCTCCTGCACAGCGAATTATGGATACCGCCGAGAACACAGCACTGTCACATCAAAATGATATGGCCGACAAGATGTTTTCATACTACAATGCCAAAGAGATGGCGGAACCGGGTGAACCGACGCCACCACCTCCCACAACACCACCGGATATGGATGATCAGATTGGCGAGCCACTCATCTATGTTCCGCCCAAGGTGTTGGTTCTGGAACCGAGACCAGAATTTCATAATGCATCGGTCAACTTCAGCGTCAGTTCAGTTCACGTGCCAGTGAATGTGTATGATCGAGGTTTGAGCTATGATTTCAATCACAACAACTACTCATCATTCTCTCTTCTCTCTCTCTCTATATACTATATATCTGTATCTCTGTATACTGTAACTGTTTCTCTCTTTGTTAAGCACACTACGATTCTGTGACTTCTATGTAAACGCTTCCATACACGAGCACACACAGCGCTATCAGAATTTGTCTCTGTCTAGCTGCCTAAAACGTAGTCTTCATAATCTGTATCTGCATCGATCATTGCATAATTAATTAGTTACAGATTGTTATTGATTGCTAGTCGTATTTCAATTGTTAACGTTTATCGTGTGTCTTTGTTGAGCCTTCTTGTTTTTATCGTTTTGCAATTTCCAACCGCTTGTCACAACCGCATACATGTTCCATTCAAAAACTCAACGCCGCATCCAGCGAACTTAACTTGGCCTAAATAATCGACAATAAAAATTGAATAAAAAAGTTTTATGCCAGAAATTCTTTGTACATTTTGAATAAGATTTTTGCATATTTTTTAATATTCTGGAAAATATTTTAAAACAAATTTCAAAAATTCTAAAATAAAATTAGATTTTCTAATTTTTAAAAATATTTATTTATTTTTAAAATTATTTAACCATCTTTTTCGCTGATGCTGCGTTGTGAATTATTTCTGGGAATGTGTGCGTAGGCGCTGTGATTGATTTTTCCGACACACGAAATGCTTTGCCAAAAACCGTACAACACCCAACTATAAGCCACGTTAACACTTGATCAACACGCCCACCACATTGCCTAAGAAGCACACACACTTGTTTACACATAAAAATATGCACTGCCTTTTGTGCTCTGTTTGAAACGCCTCACAAAATATCAAATCTACAATTTCTGAGAGTCACTTAAGTCTAGGTCTTAATTTGCATCCCCAGTACAGAAATAGAAAACTAATGAGATTCTATATAAAAATTCTTCCCGTTTCTTTAACATCATAAAATCGCGGACAATACAACACAAAAAATATAATAAATACACACAGCATCGGATGTTATAAAGGCGATTCAATGGTCGGAGAATTTGGATCAGATATTTCGTGATAATTACAAAAACGATCCAAGTTTGTCGTGGCAATTTTTTGGCAGTTCGACAGGCTTTATGCGTCAATTCCCTGCATCGAAATGGAAGAAGGACGTGCCGGTTGATCTATATGATTGCCGTTTACGCTCTTGGTACATGGAGGCAGCGACTAGCCCCAAGGATGTTGTTATCCTAATGGATACATCTGGTTCAATGTTGGGACAGAGGCTAGATATCGCAAAGCATGTTGTCAATACCATACTCGATACGTTAGGTACAAATGACTTTGTGAACATCTTAACCTTTGATAAGGAAGTCAAGCCAATTGTCGGATGTTTCGAGGACACACTGATTCAAGTATATATACAATTTATTATTTGATTATCATTTGGAATTAAGTACATCATTTTAAAAATTATCATTCTAATTTATCCCTCTCAAAAAACAAAAAAAAACTGAAATCAATGCGGCACAACACACAAAATCCCTCCAAAATCCAACAAATACATAAATTGGAAAACAACAATTCGTAACGCAACTTCGAAATTCATCCAGGCAAATTTGGGCAACATACGTGAACTGAAAGAAGGGATTGAATCGATTAAACCCACATCGATTGCCAATTATACCGCCGCACTGACAAGAGCTTTTGAGATCCTGGAAGAGACGAAGATTAATTCGCGCGGAGCGCAATGCAATCAGGCTATTATGATAGTCGGTGATGGGGCACCCGATAATAATGAAGAGATCTTCCAGTTATACAATTGGCGTGATCCGCCCTATAGGCCGGTGCGTGTTTTCACCTATTTGATTGGCAAAGAGGTGGCAAATTGGGATGATATACGGTGGATGGCATGCGAAAATCAGGGCTATTATGTTCATCTCAGTGATACCGCTGAGGTACGCGAAATGGTATTAAATTATATACCGGTAATGGCAAGACCACTAGTATTGGGTAGGCATGATCATCCGGTCATTTGGACGCAGGTCTATGCTGACCTCGAGGTGGGTAATACTCTGTACTCTGGGACACCCAAAACTCCATAACCAAATGTCTACAATCGTATCGTATAATATCCATCTAGGAAACAAAACTCTCCGATCATTTGTGGGACATCAAACAGTGCGAGGAACAAAAGGCGGATGTCCTCGAATTCCGACGAGTTCATTTCGATATGTTGCAGGCCAGCGAAATGCATAAACGTGAATATCGACGCATGAAGGAGGTCAGTACGAAACTTGATTAAAAACTTTAATTGCGGATATTATTTTATGGAAATTTATATTTAAATTTATATTTTTATTATTTTAGACCTGGAACCAACCAGTAGACTCCAATGTCTATCAATTCATGACCACAGTATCAATGCCAATTTACGATCGACGCGAAAATGCGGTAAGTGAGGTCCATAAGATCAGATCGTGCCCGGGTACGAAACAATTTCAAAATCAAAAAAAAAGAATATCAAAAGTTAGCACTGCAAAATTTTTAGCGAAAAATCTTATAAATGACATTCCGACGTCGCACCGCAGACAACGTTGCATTCATTATGCTCCCTCACCATCAGAACTACAATATTAATAACCAATATATTTATATATATACAATAAAAATATAAACCAGTACTCAGACAAAGCAAATTTCGAACCATATATCTAAATACTCACTATGTTATACAAGTATATTAATATTTTATGCGTTATATATATATAACACACAACAACAACAACTACTACTACTACTACTATCAAAACTATACACAACTATACCACAGAATATCACCGAAGAAGTTTTAATAAATGAAGCACTCTGGGAATTGCAAACACGTGAGGTACAAACTATAATGCCAAATTCTAACAAAGCTAAACAAAATTCCAAATGAAATTTTGAGTAAAAAGTATTTTTTAATGCTCTTAAGCGAAAGTTTTATATACGCCAATTTAATCGCATATATCGTATTGAATTCAATATCTTTAAAACTATATATATCAATATATATATGTATAAGAATAAAGTAAACAATTTGTTATACTTTGCGCTACATTACATGCATACCTATTCCATATTTAACCGATCTAAATACTTATGTAACCAACTATACCTAACTCGTATATAACTCTAGCTAACATGGTCTAGGACCATGCTATTTTATTAGCTACTTTTTTGACATTATAGTTGACCACGTACTCGTACTAGGTACAATCAACAACAACATATATATAACAACAAAAACAAGAAAAAAATAATATATTACAAAATTCAGTAATTCAATTCGATTTGTAAAGTACATAATTATATATAGCATACATATATAATTTTCTTTCTATATTCGTATACGTACCATTAAATATACATATAGATATGCCTAGTTATTTAAACAAACCTAAAAGTATATAGAACATTTTATCTAGCATTTTGTGTAGTTCAGTTAAACATTTGTTGTTTTACGTAAGAAACAAAAAACAAAACATAAAAAAATTAGGTTAAAAAAATACCTAATAGAAATCTCCCAATCAATGTTAGGGTACCGTACTCATTGATGTTTTAGTAATAAATTGAAAACTTGAAAACTTATGCTAGTGCTGAGGCCCTATAGAGCACACAAAACATCCAACAACAAGGACAACACAACAAATATAACAAATGTATCAATCCAAAAAAACACAATCAACAAGTACACTGAATTAGGAACCGATAATTAAGTTTTTATACCCTTCATAAGATCTGCCCAACGGACGGTAATTAATTATTAATTAATAGGCAGGCACCTTATTTCCAGCTTAGTTAAATATATACACATTACATTATGCCCTAAGTACAAAAATTTTGCTTGCTGCTACGCCCCTAGGTGTGATAAAAACCTAAGTTGCTTCAGATTGTAGACATTTATTTATTAAATTCAAATTACCACTACAAATTCACAGCGCATTAATCTAACGACCGATATAAATCCGGCTGCGAAAATAAATCTTCAAGTTGTGAGTAAATTGTTTATAAGTCTAAGCAACAACAACTACAACCAAAACAAAAAAAAATCAAGAAAAGAACGAAATTATTAACTAAAATATTTTTTATTTGTTTCGATCAACGTCTGTGCCGCATGTAATAATTTGTTTAACAAAAAAAAAAAATACCAATAATATTGAATTTTTCGCTTCAAATTAAGCACCTCGTGACGTTTTTCATTTCCTCACAGCATTCACGCCCATTTCAATATTTCAATTAACCTTGTATTTATTGTCGCTGCACTTCGGTTTTTTGGTTTCACTTTCTTTTATGCTAATGTCCGACAACTGCTTGAAATTCCACAATTTGTATATCTTTAATTACGACGTAGACCGATTCTTAAACTTCTTCCAATCACTACTAATGGGCACCATATATATATATAATTTCTTAGGTAACTGTAACTGCAAATACCCAACTAAATAGCTGTCTTTAAGAACTGTAACTTTCTTACAATTCACAAGCCTGGTAACACTCACTCCCTCTTAAATGCTCAGTTAAACAAATGCAATATCTCTCAGCTAGCTTACACTGCCAACCACATCTACCCCACACTTGACAGTCACTGTGTGAAGGGTATAAAAACTGTGCTAAAAGATACAACACCAAACTACTCAAGTACAAAATACACACATACTTATGACACAATCTCCAGTCAAAAATGTACTTTCAAAATGCGCTGATCAAAATAATTTCTTATGCAAATCTTATTTATTTTTATCTTCACACTTTGTAAACAGCTTTTTTGACTTTTTGAGTTGATTTCTTAAATATAACAAAATTGTAAATTACAACTTTTTAAAAAATTTGCTTTTTTTTCTTATTCTTCTTATTTGTTTCCTATGTTTACACACTTTACGCTCTCATACGCTCTTAGTACTACTCTGCTAGCCATGTAATTAGCCTAAAATTTTACAAAAAAAAATCAACTAAATATCATTTAAAATTAAATTTGCTAAAATTGTTTGAAAAAAAAAATACAATTGCAATCAGCTCTCTTTACTGTATTTGTAAGTTCTTGCGTAGTAAAAACAAATGCTTCTCATATTCGTATTTGCATTATACAATTTTCTGGTTTTCGATTTTTTCTTTTCGATTTCTTTTTACGCCAGTCAAAATGAATTTTTTTTTGTTCTGTACTAGCAATGCAATTTCAACTTAAAATTTAAAATAAATTCATTTTCAGTATTCAGTAACATGCCAACAAATAAATTTATCTGTACTCGTACTTGTATTTGTATTTGTGCTAAAAAAAACTAAAAAATGCATATAAAATTCAAACTTGTGTATTGTTCTGATCACTCACATCACGATCATCTTGTTAAATATATATATTTTCTTAAAATCTTTGCTTGTGCACAGACAAAAATCGCCAACATTTTGGGCGTGGCTGGCACCGATGTACCCATAAATGAAATCAAAAAGTTGCTATCGCCGTTTATGGTAAGTTAAGGACTAGTAATATTCCTGAAATTCTTAAAATAATCTAATTTTTCATATAGCTTGGCGTGAATGGCTATGCGTTTATAGTAACCAACAATGGTTATGTACTATTCCATCCAGATTTTCGTCCAATTGTAAGTACTTTCGTATTAAATATCATGCAAAATACTTAAGATCCTATTTCCCAATGCATAGTTCCAAGGATATATATTAAAACCAGCTTACAATAGCGTTGACATGATTGAAGTGGAGCTACTAGATGACGATCGAGTTGCCAGAGACTTTAATCCAGTACTGATGACGGTGGGCTTTAATAAATAATCATTTTATTTACATTAATATCATTTAAAATTACTTATTCTGATAGATACGTGATTCGATAATCAACCAATCGACTGGCAGCAAATGGATGTTGGTTAAGAATCATTTCGATGAAATGGTGAGTCAGAAAAAGAAGTATGTGTTACTTTTATTTTTAATGACAATGTCTAAACTATCTCTAGAAACGTGTGGCTCGCGTCAAGCGGCAGTATTACTGGACTGCCATCAAAAACACACCATTCACACTAGTTATCACATACCCAGAACGGTATGGAGTAAATCGCATGGAGCCACGCACCGAACAGGACATACATCGCACTTATATTACGGGCAAAAATATACGCAGCTTCTTTGATGGCAAACGCTGGAAAATCCATCCAGATTGGTAAAATTTTAAAATAAATTGATTAATAAATATATATTTAAAATAACCTCATTTTTTTCTTAGGCTTTTTTGCAAGCAAACCAATAAGACATTCAGAACACCAGAAACTGAACTCTTATATTTTGTAGACCGTATGTCTGAGCCTGGTTGGCATTGGCCATCGAGTCGAAGCGCGATGCCCCCGGAACATGCGGCGGCCATATTCTGTAAGTAGACCGCAATCGAAATTGGCCAACAGCAAAAGAATTTTGTTTTTTGAAATCTGCTTCTGCCGATTATATCAACTAAGTTTATGCATATTGTGTTTGATGTTCTGTTTATAAGCTCGATCAAATTACAATCAAATTCATAATGAGTGAAAAGAAACTGCGAAAAAAAAAGAAACTTTCAATAACCATGCAAATTCACAGCTAACAACGCATCAACTGGCCGTCATTCATCAATCAATGAAAAAGAAAGATACTATTGTGAGTAACGAAAACCAAAGTCAACTCAACTCAAGTCAAGTCGTAACATCCAAGATCCCCACACAACTACAAAGTGCACAAATCAGTAGCACCAACACATAAAAAAAAAAAATATGTTTGAATCATGCACCTTGCACTTTTGCACCCACATTCCGTTCGTAAAAAAGATCAAACATTTTGGCAAAATGAATTGGATAAGCCTAAGATTAATATTGTCTGTATAATGTATTATTTTAATTCAAATAGTCTTTAAGTAGTTACTCGTATTCTATGTATTTATGTGTGTGTGTATGTTGCCACCAGTTAGCTGCGGAATTTGCACCAAATATTAGGAAAATCAAATGGATTGCATGAGTTAAACAAGAATTTTAAGTTAATTATTTAACATTTTTATTAAAGTAAATATGAAATCAGGTCTAGTGTAAAAACTGCTTCCTTGTGCTACTTTTTTTATATATATATTTTTTATTTTATTTTTTTTATTGGCCTACTTTAATGTGCAACTTCTTTGAAATTGCAGGTGATCGTCAGTTAATGCAATCACTTGTCTTTGACGCACGCGTCACCAAATGGTTCTCGAACAACACCAGCTTCAATGCCCGCGACAAGGATGAAAAGAGGTAAGCTTGAACTTTTGGCTGGCACTGTGCAGCACACTCGTATGTTCCGGCTCGACTTGACATCCAAATACAGTCAACGTCATGCCAGCGTATGTGTTATACTACTTAACTCAAAATCTCAAATACTGAGGCAGCACATATTAATTAACAATTATAATTTGTGCGTTTTTTGCGCCTTTCTTTTTTCTCACTTTTATTTGCATATTATTCCGATTTTTCGTGTATTGTTGTTGTTGTTTATCTCTATTTCATAATAACTTTATGCACCCAACAAATGAATACTGAATATACTGCAATCTTGAACCAATCTTAAACCACATAACATAATGCCTTTCATAATGTCTAAATCGATATCGAAATACAAATACAATATATACCCTATATATCTAGCGTAAGCGCATCAAGCCCAATAGCCGTATTAATGGGTTTGTTGCCAAGGTAAACAGAAAAACTCGTCTTAAATACTTTCTTATAATCACTAAACATATATTCTTACATGTGTTATATGTTTTTCCGACATGATATCATTATAAACATACTAATACTCGAATTTCTGTTTTAACAGACATGAATTTAAACAGCGATTTGGCATCACTGTCGCCTTTCTGGCCACGCACAGTGGTTTGACCCGCTGGCATGAGTTCCACACGAATATGGCGGAACAACCGGGAGTGGGGTAAGCCATAAGGTAGAAATTATTATTTTCCAAATACTACAACTCTTGAGATTCCAGCGAGAGCTTCAGTCAGAATAATAAGCGCGCCATTGACGAGATTTGGTACAAACGCGCCGTGGATCAATATTTTGTGCACAAGGAGAGCTTTGTATACTCCGTGCCCTTCGATGCAGGCGGTAAGTTCAGTAAAATACAAGTATTTATCAAAGTTACCTATCTATTATCTATTACAGAGGGTGGCCAGGAGATTATTGTGACTGCCAGCAATGCCATATTTCATAATGAGAGCTCCAAATCAGCACCAGCTGCCGTTGTCGGTTTCCAATTTCAGCACTCGGCCTTCTACAAACTCTTTCACAACATAACTGGCAATGTAAACATATCTTTTTAAAATTTACTTAACCATTTAAATAACTTTGAACTTATTTGTAATAGGCCTGTGCTGTGGACGATAAGGACTGCTATATTTTGGATAATAATGGATTTGTGATCATTTCGACACGTGTACACGAAACTGGCCGATTTTTTGGCGAAATCAATGGTGCGATTATGAAGCGCTTGGTGGAGGAGAAGGTGTACAAACGTGTCGTTGTCTACGACTATCAGGCGGTATGCTTTGAGTCGAAAACCGATGTCAATGCTTCCAATACGCTGCTATCCGTAAGTAGCTAGAATTAATAAATAAATAATAAACAGATAAAAGTAGATGCGGTATACAGGGATAAGTTAAATCTAATGCTTTGTTAGAAGTACGAATGATTCAAGTACGATTTTTAAACTCCATAGGTGGAAATATTTTTATTTTTGGACCTCAGTTTTTTGGCTAAACGTTAACTAATATAATTTTTTAAGCAATGTGTGTGCCTTCAAGTATGCAGTAAAAAAAATTTAATATCTATTCAAATAAGTAACGAATATCGTATAGTGGGGAACTCGACTATAGCCTTTCCCGCTTGTTTTTTTTCTTTGTAAATACTTACTGTTAAATATTTGTAATCTTTATTTTTTTGCAGCCTCTGTTTCATCTGTTGCGTATGGGCAAATGGCTGCTGCATACGGCGCTGTGGTATATTGTACAACTGATGAGTTTGGCGCCTGGAATTGAGGCGAATGTGGAAACCGTATATATGAACCTGAATGGCACCGAACCGAAACCGGAGCTGATAGATGAGAACATCAATTCAAAGAACAGTTGGCTGAAGTACATAACATTGCATCGCACACGACTCAAGTCCTGCGACATGCAACGCGAGCTATATACCCTGTATAATGAGAAGGATAACGTTGTCTACAATATGACAGCGCACGCATGCGAGCGGCCATTTGTGGTGTTGCCAATACCAAATAGTAATCTTATACTGCTTGTCATCGATCAGTTATGTCCGCGTGATGTAGCCCTGGTACTCACCGTTAACCCGAAAGCGGTCAACTACCCGCTGGCGATAAATGAGACCTTTTCGTGCTATAAACATGCACGAGAATTTAATCGAGTGCGCCCTCAGAGTTGCATTAGTCGCCATGCAAATGTAAGTCACTCTTATACACTCTTAGACTCGGTACTTCGCTTCTTATACTAATACTCTTATACTCTGAACTATGACTCTTATAGTAATACTCTTATACTTTGAACTACGACTCTTATACTAATACTCATATACTCTGCACTACGACTCTTATACACTTATACTAATACTCATATACATTCTGAACGACGACTCTAATACACTCTTATACTCTGAACTACGACTCCTATAATCTGAACTACGACTCTAAAACTATCTTATACTCTGAACTACGACTCTAATACACTCTTATACTCTGAACTACGACTCTAATACACTCTTATACTCTGAACTACGACTCTAATACACTCTTATACTCTGAACTACGACTCTAATATACTCTTGTACTCTGAACTACGACTCTAATACACTCTTATACTCTGAACTACGACTCTTATACTCTGAACTACGACTCTTATGCTAATACTCTGTATTACGACTATACACTCTTGTACTCTGTATTTCGACTATTATACTAATACTCTTATACACTCTTTACCACCACTCTCATACTAATTTGTCGCTCTCGCTCTCTCTCTTTCTTTCGTTCGTGTAGGAGAGCCACATCAAGTTGTGCGGCAAGGGCTGCACAATCTATGCGAATCTCACGCTCCTGCTGCTCAGCCATGTGTTGAGTCGCTTGCTTTAACGGCGGTCCCATTAACTTTAGCTAATTTTAGGCAATATACATACACATACATATACTGGTATATTGATAACGTTTTTTGTATTATACCGTTGTTAAAATAGGGGGAGTACGATTTTTTACTATACTCATTAACGCTTAAGCGCTCTTAATTTTTTTCCACAATTTGTTCAAATTTAGCCATAAGGTGAAAGAAGTCTTGCATATGTAGCTATAAAAAAAACCAAAAAAAAAAAAGAAGAAATTTGTTTCAAGGCGTGTGTTGTGTTTTATGTTAACTATGAGAATAACTAAGAAATGTAACAGTGTGTGCTGCTTATAATGACCCAGGTGTATTGCGCTTTATACTTAGTAGACATTTTTCAATTGACAAAACCAAATATCTGCGAGTATACATATAATATATAAATTTATTATTATGCTAATAACCTACAACAAATCCAACAACGGCCTTAATCAACTCATGAAAAACCAAAAATAAAAATGTATTGTAAATGCCGCTCGCAAAAAATAGGCTAATAAATAACTGCACACACTGTTCAAACCGACTACTGCCCATGTTAAGTGTGTGTGTGTGTGTGTGTATGAGTGTGTGACTGTATTTGGATGCATGAGTGTTGTTGAATGTGTGTGTGTGTGTGTGAGTGTGTTATAAACCTAATTTAAGATGGCCACATTTGTAAGTAACACTTAGCTAATTATTATGTTAATAATACATACACCTATCGATTAATGCGAACCATAATGAACCATTTAATACATCACATACATACATTAAGTGTACTCAAAACCAGGTATATTAAATATGTATGTTTAAGTAGCTTTTGTATATTTGCTTAGCTTAGCCAACTAAAGATACAACTATACATAATTTAATATATAATAAAAAAAAGCAGATAAACAGAAATACTTACTTTTAAAAAATTCGTTATAAAACTAGCGTTAAAGCCTAAAAAACCATATACATCATGAGCAAAATCCTAAAGATACCTAATTCATTGTTTTTTATATAAAGCATATATACAAAAAATAATAATAATATTACTAATTGAAACCTAGCATAACCCACAAGTACCTATTATAAAACAACTTTTTATTAAATACTACTAACTAAACTTGATACGAGCTACGAGCCAAAGAACTGAGCAGAAGCAGCAGCGTCTAGAAAATTTAGATTATAACAACAAAACATAAACATAATTAACTAGTTGAAATTTACCAAATAACGTGCAATATTCATTAAAATCAATTTTTAAAGCATTTAGACAAACTCAAATACCAGCTTTACACTAATTAAAACACACTCAGAACTCAATTTTGCTCCCGATCTCAATATAAAAGCTTTACATTGCAAATTTTAAGTACTTCCTGTTTTATTGATATTATACATATAATTGGAGTATAAACCATACCAAAACCTACGTTGTTCAATGGCTACAATTTGTTATTTACTGTTTACTCTAAACATAATAATTTCTCTATTATTTGCCTGTATTTAAGAAAACTCAATAAAATTGTCCCATTTCGTATGTTAATTAATTTCGTATGTTAATCTATTCAACAAAATGTTAAATGTAAGCCAAAAATTGGATATGTAAGCTATATTTTCTCAATTTCACAATAAATTATAGCAACTGGTTCTGTACCATTTTCATGTCGAATGGATAAGAATGTTGGAGTATACAAAATTTGACTTTTTTTCTGTGTATGGTGGGCTCAACAAGGTTCTAAGTTTTAGTTTTATTTTTGAAAAACAATTTTTATTTTGATAAAAACTTTAAATAAATATAACATGACTTGGATAAAGAAATTAATATTTTCATCTCTATTTACTTTTAAATGAGGGTAACAATGTAAGTACTTATCGTAGAGCAATTAAATTTATATAAATGTTGGATTAAAAGTTATATTTAAATAACTAATAACAAACTTTAAAATGTTTAACCACAATTAGTGGTTACCAATCAATGGTAAAGTTATTGGCCACAATTGCGACTCACTCAATCACGATCGTTAGTATATAAGCTTCGCACAAATATTATTTAGTTGCAGTTTATTTTCAAATCTCAAGTAAAGAATATTGTGCTTTTTTAGTTTGAAAATTGTAAAAAAAAAAAAATAAAATGGGGATCACATTCCCATTACTTATTGTGACAGTGCTTATTTGCAGTAAGTAGGGAGCATTCAAAGAATTTGAACAAAAGAATATTCCAATAATAAACTTTAAAATATCAAATATTGATTTAAAATACCCAATTCTTTTTTGCGAGATATTTTAAAATATATAAATATTGCCAGATAATTTTATTATGTTGAGATTATTTTGAATATGTTGCTTTTTACGTTGCGACGCGTTGCTAGATCGAAAATCCGATGAAAAAACCAAACGAAAAGTCATTTTGATCATGGCTCAAACTTAGTTAATTTCGTTCAAAGTTTTTTTTTTTTTTAGTATTGAAAAATTCAAAATTTTAAACGTTTAATCAACTCTTTATGTCATTATTATTGTCATGCCCAAATGAACAAACAAATTTGCATTGGAAATACTAGGTTCTGCTGTTGCATCAACAATTTCTGACGATGTGGATAAAGAAGTCGAGGCAATTGTCCTTCAGCCTGATCAGTTGTCCTGCAGCACCTGCAACTTGCTGTCCCTGATAATGAAGGAGAAGTTCGAGTCCATCAAACGGGAGGACATGGTTGAACGAATGCTCCATTCATGTTACAGCCTTCAAGTCCTGTCAGAGACTTGTGCCCATATAGTGACCAATTACTTCGATGACATCTACGATCTTGTGAAGGAGCAACTCCAGTCGAATGACATCTGCGCTATATCTGGAATCTGTGCGGATGATGAATTACAGATAGAGTCGAAGGAACTGCAGTCTGAAAGGAAACATGATGAATTTTACTGTGTGGAGTGCAAAAAGATTGTGAAACATGTGCATGAGTCTCTTATCAAAAACCTAACTGAAGCGCAGTTCAAGAAAATGTTGATGGGTTCATGCACTTTGACTCGTAACTTGAAAACTGAATGTCTTCGAGTTGTGGATCAATATTCCCATGTTATCTATGGTATGCTAAAGAGCAACTTCTATACTGAAGGTGTCTGCTTGCTGATTGGAGTCTGTGATAAGAAAACAGAACAGAATGTGGACTTAACGGATTTCACTAACGAAGTACAGCAGTATTTAGAATCCGACGAGGATCCACAGATGCCTCAATGCTTACTGTGTAAAACCGCATTCAGAATTGCAAAGAAAATAATATCAAAGCACGCAAGCAATGATCAAGTGAAGGACGCTATGAATCGCGCCTGTAACAAATTGGGAAAAGTTTCGCAAAAATGTCACGACTTTGTGAACAAGCACGGCAATGGAATAATTCGATTTGTGAGAAATCCTCGAGTGATATGCTCAATGATTGGAATGTGCTTTCCCATTGGCCAAGAGGCAATAGAATACGAAATAGATGAACCTAAGAAGGACGAGGATATGCAATTGATTACAGATGCTCTGACCAAGGATTCGGAAAATTGTTTTCTCTGCAAAATTATTATCAAAAGATTGCAGAAGATGGTTAAACATCATCATGACATCAATAATGCGCTAAAAAGCGTATGCCATAAGCTACAGGATCAAAACCAGAGGGATAAATGCCAGAACATGATAGACAAACACACAGATTTGATAGTCGATTTAGTGTCTAAGAATGTGGCACATCAGCAAATTTGCAGAAGCCTGAGCATGTGCCTATTGCTTGAACAGGAAAATGGTGAGTAACCGATTAAAAAAGAGAGTATATTTAACTTCATCAGTTCTCTGTGATTTACTGCCTGAATCAGACAGCGATAAGTTGGAGCTGGATATGCCTCAGCCTGTTATTCAAGACGATATAAGAGGATTGCCCAAATGCAGCATTTGTCAGACAGCGATGAGAGCTTTGAAACAGATGATTCACCATGGGGGCAAAGATGAAATCAAAAGGGCTCTGGGCCACGTTTGCCAGAAGGTGGGAAAACTGCATCATGCTTGCGAGGAAATGGTGAATCGACATTCCGATCAGATTGTCGATCTCCTCACGAAACATACGCCCCCCAAAATGATTTGCAAGATGATCGGTATGTGTCGCACATCGGACTCACAAGAGGATTGTAAGTATTGTGCATATATTTTAGACATATTTACAAAGTTTTTATTTCTTTTTGACCATAAGTTGAAATTGATGAGACACCAAATACTCAGATGTCCGTTGATGTGGAGGTCACAGCCTCGCCCAAATGCTTCCTATGCAAGAAGATGATGTCGGCTATGCAACACATGGCACAGCACCATGGAGATCGGGGCAGTATTCAAAGGGCTATGCAAAGAGTCTGTTCCAAGCTGGGAAAATTGTCGGGAAGGTGCGATAGAATGGTTCAGAGGTACGGGAATCAGATTGTAGATCTGATGGTAAAACATGTAGGAGCCCAGCGCATATGCAAGATGATTGGCGTGTGTAAGAGATCCACTTTCCTAGGAGACTGTGAGTATTGAATACAGAAAATACATAAGGAATTTAACTTATCAGTATTTTATTTTTGTAAGTTGAGGAAGAGTTTTCTGATTCCATAACCGGAAACTCCATCAGTGAATTTTGGGAAGTATTCGTCATCGATGAAATTGTGGTGAATGATCAACTTGAGGGACGAACTGATCCTAAGGAAGGACCTCTCTGCATTATCTGTGAGCTGCTGATAGCCAGGTTTAAGGCCGCAGTAGATACCAAAGGCAAACGGGATGAAATTTTGAAAAGCATCTTTCACACCTGCGATCAACTGCCCAGCTTTATTCGGGAGCCATGTCACTCCATTGTCCAGGGTTATGGTTACGCCGTCCTAGGTCTGATTAGTAGGATACCGTCTCATGAAGTATGCCATATTCTGCAGACAAGTGCCTATGAGACAAACAGCGATGATCTTGGTTCCCTTCAGGACTTAAATGAATTTTTACACACAAACTGAGTTGATTCTACATAATACATTTGTATTCCACTTATATATATAGCCACATTATACTGTATAGCAATCACTTATATCACTCTATTCCAAATTATATATCTATATGTCACTATTTTCAATCCTAGTGTTCTGTATATGAATTATCAATAAATATAATTTGAATTTAAAACATAAATTTAAATGTTTATTAATATCATTCATTTAATTTTAAATATATATTTCAGGGTAAGAACTTATCTGTGAGCAATTAATCGGAAATAAAAATTAGATTGAAAGTTATATTTAAACAACTTATAAGAAACTTTTACCACAATCCCTTAGCAATGGTGAAATACTTGGATGCGGTCACTGACTCACTCAATTTCAATCAGGATCGTTAGTATATAAGCTCCACAGCAACATTATTCAGTCGCAGTTTACTTCCATATCTCAGGCAAAGAAAATTGTGTTTTGTAGTGTGAATCTGTTGGAAAAAAAATGCGATTCGCTTGCCCCTTAGTCTTTGTGGCAGTGCTAATTGGCAGTAAGTAAAGAAACTTCAAATAAATTTAAATATTTTTAAATTTAAAAAATAAATACTGAATTAAAAACAATGCTTCTTACAAAAGAGTAACTATCCAATTTGTATTTTGAATACGATGAGGGTAATAAAATTATATGAAGTTATATAAAGATATCTCAGACTCAATTACGATATAAAGTCAACCCCTTTTAGGACCAAATAAAGCTTTTATCTGAAATAAAGTTTTATTATAATTATGATAAATTATATTTTAATTATTTATTATATTTTAAATACTAGGCACTGCTGTTTACTCTAAAAATGTTGGAGTCTCAGAAGAAAGCAACTGCGAATGGAGCTCCACAAATTTGTGCTACAATCTGAGGTAAGATTCAAACAAATTTTCACAACTTTTTTGGTTTCCACCCAAAAAAAAAGTGTCAAGTTTAGTCACATTCCATTCATAACGATCACAAATGTAAAATCAAACTATGAAAAATTTAAATATTTTCTACCTTCTTTGAATACATAAATATGTATGTATTACTTTATTTTTTGCATTATAAAAATGTGCATTTAGTGCGGCGGATTAGGGCTTATCCCCATGCAAAATTACATATATATTAAATATTATACATATTTAATTTATTTATAAATATCGATAAAAAATTATTGTGATTTGTAATAATTTCTTTCAAGTAAATCATTTTCATCATAAAGTTTTTAACCACAGCCACAACTTGCAAAATCTGTGACTAGTAAGTAAGAAATTATATATTATATATTAGCCCGCAGCTTTATTGTAATCAGGATGCATACATAGGTTAATAATAGCATTTTATTTAATCATCAATTTGACCACTTGATTATACTTTCATATTATTAAAGACTCAACTCAGTTTACTCTTATATGGAATTAAATCGAAATCATTTTAATTCAATTTGTAGCAACCAGTATGAACTTGATGGCAACCCAATGACTGACGATGTGGATAAAGAAGTCGGGGCAATTGTCCTTCAGCCTGATCAGTTGTCCTGCAGCACTTGTAACTTGTTATCTTTGATAATGAAGGAGAAGTTCGAGTCCATTAAACGGGAGGACATGGTTGAAAGGATGCTCCACTCATGTTACAGCCTTCAAGTCCTGTCAGAGACTTGTGCCCATATAGTGACCAATTACTTCGATGACATCTACGATCTTGTGAAGGAGCAACTCCAGTCGAATGACATCTGCGCTATATCTGGAATCTGTGCGGATGATGAATTACAGATAGAGTCGAAGGAACTGCAGTCTGAAAGGAAACATGATGAATTTTACTGTGTGGAGTGCAAAAAGATTGTGAAACATGTGCATGAGTCTCTTGTCAAAAACCTAACAGAAGCGCAGTTCAAGAAAATGTTGATCGGCGCTTGCACTTTGACTCGTAACTTGAAAACTGAATGTCTTCGAGTTGTGGATCAATACTCCCATGTTATCTATGGTATGCTGAAGAGCAACTTCGATACTGAAGGTGTCTGCTTGCTGATTGGAGTCTGTCATGACAAAAGAAAAGAAGATGTGGATTTAAGTATTGAACTTCAGTCGTTTTTAGCCTCCGACGTAGATCTACAGATGCCTCAATGTTCACTGTGTAAAACCGTATTTAGAGTTATAAAAAAGATAATAACAAAACACATAAGCAAAGAAGATCTGAAACACGCTATGGAATTCGCTTGCGACAAATTGGGAAGATTTTCGCACAGGTGTCACGACTTCGTGGACAAGCACGGCGATGATATTATCCGGTTTGTGAGGAGTCCAACCGTGATATGCTCCATACTCACGATGTGCAATCCCATTGGCCAAGAGGCAATTGATAATACAAAATACCAATTTCTACCACACAATACAGTTCAAGATTATAGCGAAGATGTGCAGTTGATTACAGATGCTCTGACCAAGGACTCAGAAAATTGTTTTCTCTGCAAAATTATTATCAAAAGATTGCAGAAGATGGTTAAACATCATCATGACATCAATAATGCTCTAAAAAGCGTATGTCATATGCTAAAGGATCAGAACCAGAGGAATAAATGCCAGAAAATGATAGACAAACACACAGATTTGATAGTCGATTTAGTGTCTAAGAATGTGGCACATCAGCAAATTTGCAGAAGCCTGAGCATGTGCCTATTGCTTGAACAGGAAAATGGTGAGTAACCGATTAAAAAAGAGAGTATATTTAACTTCATCAGTTCTCGTTATTTGTCTCTTTAAAAATAGTTGAGCTGGAAGAGATACTGCCTGAATCAGACAACGATATATTCGAACTGGAGATGCCTCAGCCTGTTATTCAGGAGTACTCGAAAGTCCACCCAAAGTGCAGCATTTGTAAGGCAACGATGAATGCTTTGAAGGAGATGCTTCAACATGGGGACAAAGATGAAATCAAAAAGGCTCTCAGCCAAGTTTGCCACAAAGTGGGAAAGCTGCATCATGTTTGCGAGGAAATGGTGAACAGACATTCCGATCAGATTGTCGATCTCCTCTTAAAACACACGCCAACTAATAAGATATGCAAGATGATCGGTATGTGCCGCAAGTCTGCTTCACAAGAGGATTGTAAGTACTTATTATACATATATTCCAGATATATTTTAGAAAGATTTCATTTCTGTTTGACCATAAGTTGAAATCGATGATGAGCTGTCGGAGGAACAGAATGATCAGAATGCTAATGTTGTGATGTTGACAGCCTCCCCCAAATGCTCCATATGTAAGAAGCTTATGAAGTCTTTTAAAAAAAAGATACAGCACTATGAAGATAAAGGTAGTATACAAAAGGCTTTGCTAAAGATTTGTTCCAAGCTCGGAATCTTTTCGGAAAAATGCAAAAAAATTGTTCAAAAGGACTCGATTAAAATAATCGATCTGCTGGTCGAAAACATGGCAAACGAGCGCATTTGCAGTATAATTGGATTGTGTAAAAACTCCAATCCACAAGAAGACTGTGAGTATTGAGTATGTAAAACACATAAATTTAACTAAACAGTATTTTTTATTTGTAAGTTGAAATCGAAGATAACGTGGCTGAGGAAGTGTTTCCTGATTCGAAAACCATCTGCGAGTTTTGGAAAGTATTTGTGGTGAATACAGAATCGATTGATATACTTGAGGAACCAACTGAGAATGGACCTCTCTGCCTGATCTGTGAGCTGCTGATAGCCAGGCTTAAGGCGACAGTGGATACCAAAGCCAAGCGGGATGAAATCGTGCACAGCATCCTCTACACCTGCGATCACCTGCCCAACTTTATTCGCGAGCCATGTCACTCCATTGTCCAGGGTTATGGTTACGCCGTCCTAGATCTGTTAAGCAAGGTAACTCCGCATGAGGTGTGCCATATTCTGCACACAAGTGAATATGAGACGAGCAGCGATGATCTTGGTTTCTAACAAGACTTATTGAATTTCAGAATACACTTTTAACTACTACTGTAATCACTTATATCACTCTATTCCAAATGATGTATCTATATGCCTTTTTTTGTGAATAATTTTAAATATATTACAAGTTTATTTTCTTTTAAACTACACACATTGTATTTGCTGACTAAATTTAAATTATAGAGAAGTATAATTAATGCCAAATTACCCAATCTAAATCTGGTTGAGCTCCTCATGTAGAAAGATCGTTGCAATTCAGATTTTCAATGTACCATTCAATAGAAACGTACCAAAATCTTCAGCAGAATAAAACTAACGAGTTTATCATTTCAATTTTCTTTACGCTTAACAATTTATTTTAACATAAGTTGTAATATTTAATACAACTTTCTTGTATTACAAAAATTACTTAAATTAATAATTAAACGATAATTTAGCTAGACGTCGGCTAGGGTACGACTTAATTAGCTTTTTCAAGTTCCATTTAAAATAAATGTATCAATTGTATTAATTTGATTGATAAAGTTTAATGTTATTTCCTGTCAAGATTACGAAGTGTTCAAAATTGTTTAAAATGGTATACTACATATTTATAGCATAAACAAAACTATGATCGTATTGTACAATACAAATGTGTAAAAAAAGAAAAATTATGTATTTTTATTATATATGTATGTATATAATAATAATAATAAACAGCAAGTCTCTCTCTTGAATCTCAATTCACAAAATAAACGTCAAAAATTAACGATCAGTATTATGCATATGTCAAATGAAATGAAAAATGTAAACGTCCTTGTACCATTAAATACATATTAGCACGCATTTTCACAAAAAAAAAACAACTGGTTCAGTAGTCAACACCACTTGAACCATTCTGTTGCATGCGAACGGATCGACGTCGCGTCAGAATGCGAGCTGGGGCCACATTCGTTGGTGCCACTTCCTCTGCCACAACTGGTGCCGCTTGATCCAGGATATTTGAAGTAATTGATGTTGCAGTTGCTGCAGTTGCCTCCTCGCTGGCCATGCTGGCCACCGCATTGTCCAGCACCAGCGGCGTTGCTGTCACCAGACCCAAACTTTGTTCCTCCTCAAGCTGCGAGTTGCGTCGTGTTGCAATGCCACGCAGCTTGGACTTTTTGGGCGGCAGGATACGTGGCGCGCTAATTTCCCGCATTGTTGGCACCACCGCCGATGCCTCCGGAACGCATATAGCTGCTGCATTTTCCTCCTCGTAGTTGCGTTTTCGCGCCAATCTCGCGACAGCTGCACTTTTACTGCCATTGCAGTTGCTGCCTTCATCGGGTATTATGAGCTCTGGGGTAACAGTTGGTTGATCTTTGTTGATGCCGTTGTAGAAGTCAGCAGCGATTGTTGTTGCTGGTGTTATTGTCTCCAGACAGGCATTCTCATCAATGGTATCCAGTTTACTACTGATAATGGCTGGCTGGAACTGGTTATTGTTACTGTTACTGGTGTTTTGGCCATTTGTGACGACAGTCGCTGTCGTCGCCGCATTCTCGATGGTCTCCTTTGGACTGTTGGCGGAACTCGCTTGACGCAGCTGTGTATTTTCCTTCTCCAGCGTCTGAATCCGATCGCGTGTTGTCTTTAACTCTTGTTGTAGAAATAATATAGTGCTCTGCATGCCCTCCACATCCTCATCCAGCTCTTGTAGAAAGTCATCCAGCTCTGTACATATAGGAAAAGTAATATAAGAGTTTGCATTGTGTATAAATTTGTAAGCTCTTACCTGATTGCGATTTCTTAACTTCCTCACTGAAGCTCTTTTGCATGGCCAATTCAGACTCCAGTTTCGCCAAGCGTCCATTTGATGTCATTTTACCCAACTCTTCGTTCTCTTGGTACAACAAACGACACTTGGCCATGAGACGCTTTCCAGTATTTGAGTCTGGTGTAAACTTCCAGGCTGAGAGCTCATTTTGTGTCTCTTCTAGCTTTGACTTGGTGGCCTTTAATTCCTTCTTGAGACGTTCAAACAGCAAATTGACAGCCGGATCGAGTAGAGCAGTGCGAAGGGCCAAAGCTGTCGGCGCCTGCTGTGCCTTGTATTCAGCAATTTGGCTCTGTTTAAATTTAATATTTAGAATTAATTACCGCATTAAGATTAATTTAAAATCGAATTTAATAACTAATAACTAATAAACATATACTTATGTGGCATTTTAAAACGGTATGTCTCGATGCTTACCACATAATCCTGAAACTCTTGCTCCTTGTTAGCCAGACGTCGCATGAGAATCTTCTCACGTCGCTGGGCATCGGCGCATTGCAATCCCAGACGCGTTTGCTCCACCTTGAGATTTTCAATTTCATCTGCATGGGCATGGACCATGTCGAAAGAGCAAAGTAAAACAAGACAAGACAGAAAAACGTATTAATGTACGGCCCAGCCATGGGACAAAAAGGGCAAGATCAGTAATCGATCGTATCAAGAAGAGTAAAAAGCATCAAATGCCGCAGAAGCAGTTCCAAATATACAAGTTCTTAAAGGTCAACAAAGTTGCACAACTTTTGTGTGATCTAAATATTGGTTGTAGTTGTGGTTTGTACGTAGATACATATATTTTTTTGTTTTTTTTTTGAGATTTTTTTTTAATGAACTTAATACGAATTCATACCAATGCGTTGCAATCATTCGTGTTAGTTCGTGACATTTTTGTACGTTGTTGTTGCGATCTTGGTGTTGTACTTGTAGTTGCTGTTGTTGCTGATACCGTTGTTGTAGTCAAAGCCATCGCCATCTCTCGACGCCGGATCGGATCGGATTTTTGTTGTTGTTGTCACGAACGTTGCACTCGCACACGTTTAATTCTTGCATTTAATCTTCGCTTCTTGCTTCTCTTGATTTTGCCTCAACATTTACTCAACACTGGCTTGCACTTTAAACTTTGCATTCTTGATTTGCATTTGCATTTTCATTTTTTGCTTGCTTTATAGAGAAGACACACTGTGAAAACAACAAACGATTTGAAATTTTTGTGACAAAACTGAAAAATATTTAGAAAAACACTTGCAAAAAACTCGACGCGCGCACTTTGCTTTTGTTATTTCAAAAAAAGCTCATACAACATCATCAAACATTATTTGGCATTTTCCAACACTCTTTCTCTCTTTCGTACGCTCTCATAAGCTCTCTCTCAATAACCAAAGTTCATCGACTCGCTTTCTTCTTGTTGTGCAAACACACAATTTATTTATTTATATAGGTATTTTTTTTTTTAGCAATTATATATGTATTTATTTATGCGTTTTGCCGTTTAACTTGGTAATTACGTTTTAATTTTATGTTATTGCTGTGCACGCAAACAAACCGAGCGTCGTTAATGTGTGTGTGTGTGTTTAGATTTGAATGTTTTGTCCAACATGTTTGACCCATATCGTAATTGGGGTATGTCAAATATTTATTTAAAAGAGAAGGGAATATATAATAAAATAATCAAATCAATAAATAAAATAATATTAGTTGATAAGAGTGTAGTCATTTTAAAGTGAAGGTATGTAGAAATTTATTATTTCATCGCTGATAACAAAAAAACCTAATTTACACACACACACATTCGCACACAGCGCGCAATTTGTATCGATTTATATTTATGTATTTATATTTCTTGGTTGTAATCTTTTATCATTATTAATAATTAATTAACCATTTAGTTCATTTTTGGCCACAATTTGCATTTAAATTATACACTGGCAAAGTTCTTGGCTTTTTTTTATTTATTTGAATAGCACAAATATTGAATATTACATTTATATAATTTGATAACAATTTCAAATATATATTTTTGATGCACTCGCTCAAACGTTTTTATTTATTTTGGAACTCTTTTTTTACCGCTTTGTTGAATGGCCAATAGCAGACGCGTAAACATTATTAGCTCAACAAACAAAGAGAATGTGGGGGTAGATAGAGAGATAAAAACAGAATCAGAGAAAGGAAAACGCGCACGCTCAGGGGCTCAGTTGCGAGTTTCGAATGCGGGCACGTAGACAAATTGAGCAACGCTGTTGGCAACGAATGTGGCCAAAACGCAAACTGTACACACGGTAGAAACTCTTAAGACGACGAAGATGATGACGACGATAAAAAACGTAGACACAGAAACGACGAAGTAGAGAAATTTGATCAATGTAAAAGCTATAAGCATTTTATTTCTTTAATACACTTGTTACACTTTTCTTATGCAGTTTTTTTTAATATTTATTTTATTAATATATTTATTTTATTATTTTTTTTATTTTATCATTACAACTGTTCTTTGCACAACACTTTTCAGCACTTGAATGATCTGATCTTTGATCTGATTTATATTTATTATTTATTTATTTATTTTTCTTTTTGCATTTTACTATTTTCAAATAGATTATATAGTTCAATTTGCACTCACATTTTTGTTATACACTTGACTTTCATTATTTTAAATTTTATTTTTTATCAGCTGTGTTGAAAAAATAGCTTAACAACTAAACAAAACGCCAAATTCTGAATGTTTCAACGAGTGTTCGCTTCAATCAATTTTCGAGTTCGATCTTGTATAAAACCAATAACAAGGCACACGTGGAGTTCTTTTTAGTGTTTTTCATAACTCATATTTGCACAAAAACTCAAACGTAGGCTGTAAAACCCTAAACCCTATGTGGAAGGTTTGTGAAATGACTAAATAATTGTATGCATTAGTTATTTCACGCTCCTAAATCACATTCATATATTGTACAAAAAAAAATAACAACTAAGGAAATTATAAAGTTGACACAAATGTACACTGATTTTTGTTGTTTGTGGTGGATTGTTTGCAGGAGTATATTATATACTATGTATATATATGTTTATAATTTTTGTTTTGCATATTTTCATAAATAATAATTTTATACCTTCGAGCAATCGTCGCTGTTCGGCTGCGGCGGCAGCTTCGGCAACAGCGGCATCATGTTCTTGCTGTTGTTGTTGTTGCTGCTGCTGCTGCTGTTGTTGTTGTTGTTGGTGATGGTGGTGTCGATGCTGCGGTTGTAGTTGTTGTTGCTCATTCGTTTGCTGCGCTTGAGATGTAGTCGAATGATGATGATGATGGTGATGATGATGATGCTGTTGATGCGACGTTGGTAGCTCCTCGGAGCCAGAAGGTGTCGGCGATGCCGGGCCAGAGGGGCCGCTATTGCCACCGGGCCCGATACCAGCGTTACCCCCAGCACCGCCAACAACACCACCACCCCCGCCGCCGCTGCTGCTGCTGATCATGTGCAAATTGTGATCATATTTTGTAGACATTTTATCGTAAGTGTTCATCAAGGGTCTCTGATCGTCCATAGTCATTGCAGCGACACTCATAACTCAATACAAAATCTCTTAATGGGTCCTTTGCCTGTACATGGGCATGTACACACTGGAAAAACACACAAAACTCTATGCTCTTTATCCACTTTATGCCAGTGGAGCACCTTTTTCTCTCTATCTATCTCTCACACGCACGCAGTATTTGTATTGGGGCGCCTGCTTGCTCACCAATACCAATGTAAATCTTTGCTGTAGACGACGCGAGACAAGCGAAAATTTTTTTTATTTGTTAGCTGCTACTTTTCAAATGCAGATTTTTCCTACTTCTTACGTATTTACAGCGATGAATTATTGATAACTTGCTGGATTGTTCATTTATTTGCACTTTTTCAACATTTTTATATGGTTATAATCACTTTAATTACGTTTATTTAGTAATTTTGCGTGGAACCGTCGATTTTACGCCAGTTGAAGAAAACGTATGAACAGCGCTGCCAGAATTTAGCAACTAAATTCAATATGGTGGACCGATAACAATAACACGCGATATATAGCCAAAAACGAAATGGTAACTCTAATGCGCAGCTGGTCACTCTTGACTGCACTTGTTGTTTACGTTTTTTAAAGAAGAAGATTTTTGTTAGTCAGCCCTGGTTCATTTTGCAAATTACATAAAAGAAATACGACAAAAAACGACAAAATGTTCCGACAAATTGCTGGACCAGCGTACGTCAAGTTATTAAACGCCACGCGAAGCACAGCAAATGCGTCAAGCGCAAAAACCGCGCTCGGCGGCGCGCTGAGCACTTCTTTGGTGCGCCAGCAGCAAACGATGCCCGTCGTAGATTCTGGAAAGGACAATCTACCAAAAGCAGGCTACTCCCCCTTCGGAACGAAGCAGGCCAGCATGGCCGAGTGGTCGCTGGCGAGATTGGACGATCTGCTCAATTGGGGTCGCAAGGGTTCCATTTGGCCCCTGACATTCGGTCTGGCCTGCTGCGCCGTGGAAATGATGCACATTGCAGCACCAAGGTAAGAAATCAATGATTATATTGCAACGCATTAAGAAACTCATCACTTGTGTATTTCAGATATGATATGGATCGTTATGGTGTTGTGTTCCGAGCATCACCGCGTCAAGCGGATGTTATTATCGTGGCTGGCACACTGACCAATAAAATGGCACCGGCTCTGCGAAAAGTCTACGATCAGATGCCAGAACCACGTTGGGTCATCTCCATGGGCAGCTGTGCCAACGGCGGTGGCTACTACCACTACTCGTACTCAGTTGTGCGCGGCTGCGACCGCATCATCCCCGTCGACATCTACGTGCCAGGCTGCCCGCCCACGGCGGAGGCTTTAATGTACGGCGTGCTGCAGCTCCAGAAGAAGGTGAAGCGCATGAAGACCCTGCAGATGTGGTACAGAAAGTAGATCCTACAATACAATTAAATAGATACAAGCGAAAAGTGTTAAATAAATATTGCGTAAAAATGTAGCTAAAATCAAATGCACTTGTTTAAAGATGTCGCATTCATTCTCTAATTAAATATTTAATAGAAATTGCTACAATTGGCGTTTTTGCGCCAAAACTGGCTCTTATTTGTCCTGTTGGCGCAATGGCACTTATTTTTTCGAATTGCCTCATTTTTTCATCAGTTCAGAATTAGGAATTTGTATAGTTTTATTTATTTTTGTTATTTTGCTGTGCTGCTCGAACAGTGTGTCCACATTTAATTGCAATTGCGCGCTAATTTTGAAATGAAAATTAGAAATTTTCAAAAATCAATTAAAAATTAGATAAAAACAATTTCAATAAAACAACAAAATACAAGATTTTGTAAAATAACTAAGTTCAATCTAAAATTGGTTTGGTGCGATTTGCTCTTCGCACTTTTGCAAATGCGAAAAGTGGCCACCTTTTTTTTTTTTGGTAGTCTTAGACAGGGCTGCCACCTTTTTTAAGTCAGGGTTGCCAGATGATATTTTTTGTTTGTCAGTATGTGAGCGATGGGCAGCTATTTGGTGTGAGTTTTAATGGCCGCCTTACCAGACAATGGAGAGAGAGAGAGAGAAGTGATGATAGCGGCGCTGCTCATGAGCGCACGTCATGTGTTTTGAACGCCGATTTATTGCAATTAAATGTGGACACACTGTTCGAGCAGCACAGCAAAATAACAATAATAAATAAAAATAAATAAAACTATACAAAATACCTAATTCTGAACTGATAAAAAATGAGCCAATTCTAAAAAATAAGTGCCATTGCGCCAACAGAACAAAAAAGAGCCAGTTTTGGCGCTAAAACGTCAATTGTGGCAGCCGTGGTTGCAATAATAAATAAACAGCTGTGCGATGGCCGATTTGCCAGAAAATCTACAAGTGATTAAATTGGAACCTCCTGGCACGCCGGAAAAGTCCAACATCAAGGAGCGCCTCAATCTGCACGTGAAGCGACGCTTGCAGCAGGAAATTCCAGAAACCCCACAACACAACGACATTGCTACACCCACAACTACAATTAACAAACGTTGCAAGGCAACAGCAACTTTGTCACAAACCAAGGAAGGCCAAAAATCAAGGAAGCCTTATCAGAAGCGAGTCGAAAAAGCTAAAACAGATAGCAGCAAATGCAGCAAAAAGGGTGAGTGCAATGATAATAAATGTATATCAAGCAGTTACTAGCACAAATATTTGCAGCACAAACAATCTGCCCCGCAGCGGATTTGGAAACATTCGAAGAGGCCGCAGATCATCACGACGCCGCTTCGCCCGAAAATACGGACTTGAAAAGCTCAAGCCGCGATCGCTATAAAAATTCGGATATACTAAACATTGTGTTGAACAGAAAGAAGCGGGCACTGATGCACGATCCGCAAGTAAAATTATTCTGGTCTCAAATTATGTCGGCGCTAAAAGAGTAAATTATGAAATCAATTTAAGTTTAAAAACAAACATCATATTGCTATCATAGGAAAGATCTTCAGCGTGTCAAAGAAAACATTTAATCAATAGTATCTTAAAAATCACATTATGTATATTAAATATTGTAATTTAAAAGTTGTAATATTTGAATTTGGTTGAGCACAAATGTTACCACACTTGTGCCTTATTAAGTGCGCACGCTCCGAGAATTTCAGCTTCTTGAATCTCGCCGGCCGTTGCTGCGGCTGCTTTACCCGTTTCCACCCGTTAACGGCACTTCTGACAGCTGCAAAATTTTTGCAGAGCCGCTCAGAAGGCAAATTGACGTTTTTGGGGTTGCAACGTTTTTGTGTCGCGTAATCGAACAATTTGTGTGACTTAAATGTAAAATATACTCAATAAAATATAATAAATTCAAGTGTATTCCTTAGTTAATAGTTTATTTGAGTCATTACAATTGTTTAATTATAAAAAAAAATAGATAAAAGCTTTAAATAAGTTGCCATTTATCCATGTTAGATAATAACCGTTTAATGTTCGTGTGTCGTTAGCTATCGATTAAACTAGTTTTTTTTTTTGCTCTCTTTTTCTCACTCTCTGGTTCTCTTTGTGTACCTCTCACCACTGTGACGGCGGCTCTCTTTCAGTTGTTAACTCGCTGCGTTTTGACTTTGTGCTTCGTCCTTGCCTTGTGTGCATGAATTTGCGCTCAAAGTGAGCTCACCCACAACAGACACCCACTGTGAGCCCTTCTCGGATGCTTTTCGCTTTCGTTCGTTCGTTCGTTTGTTCACTCGTTTTCGTTTTCGCTTCCATTTGCACTTGGAATCAGCTTCAATAGGCCTTTCTCAGCATACGCTCGTTCATTCAACGGTCCTTTCAATTGAAAGAAATTCGCAACGACGCCAAGTTGTCAGAGACTCGTTAAATAGTTTTCTCCTCTTATGTAAATATACAAAAAAATATATAAATAAGGTTTATTAAAAGGTTTTTATAAAAACATCTAATAATGCATATTAATCTAATATGTGCAATATTATATAAGTGCGCAAAGCAATGTGAAAGTAAAAGTTACGTGAAAATTAAAGTGCAAAAGTGATTACAAAACAGTTCGAAGAGAAAGTTCATTGGAAAATAACACTTTAATAATATAAAGCACTGAAATATGTATTAAAACAATATACAAATATATTTTAAATATTCATATATATTATAAGTGATGCTCAAAAATTTAAAACAAAAAAATGTGTGAAAATGGAAAAAAAAATATATATATTATATTTAAACTTAGTCCTTCAGGCCACAGGAGCCCCAAATATATAACACGTTTTAATTTAAAATATATAAATAATAGATGACATTAAAGTTGCCTGAAATTAAAAAAAAAAAACAATTTTTACAAATTTCCACTTGATTTTGGCTGTTATACAACAGGATTACTAATATCTACTCCAACTGTCCTCGCTTTCAACATTCCTTCCATCCCAACCCAGTCACAATAATAAACAACAACAATACCAACAACACTCAGCTTTTCGCATGTCTTTAATCACCTGGTTTACCCGTTCTACCTAACTACCTACCTACCTACCTACCTATTTTTTTTTTAATAGCTAAATCGATATTTCCCGTAAAACAAAAAGAACAAAAACTGAAACCTTTTACTGACATTTGCTTTGCTCTATGTTAAACGTGTGTGTTACTATTACTAGTATTACATAAGCCACAGTAAAAGTAGCCTTACAGAAAAAAAATGAAAGAAAACCAGACATTTCTTTACAGGAAATGCCAAAAGTTTGTTAACGGAGACAACACATGGCATGGCATGGATAGCTAGAAACTGAACTAGGTCAGTTATTGAATTTTCACAGTCGCAGTTCCAGTTGCAGTGTTACGTCTTTCGCCCACACTCAGAGGTTGAAAATTAAATGATTCGAAAAAAAAAAATATAAATATAAATATGAAACATGTATCGTGTTGCTTATCAGTCAATTTAATTTTAGTCCTCTCAATTTAATTTACACTCGACATGGGCTGAGCATGACAAAGTGCCATAGAAACAACAGCACTAATAATAAATACAAGTATCTCAAATAAGTAGTACACTGATGTATAGTATGTGATTGACGGCCTGACTGACATGACAACGGCCCCTTGGCTACCTTATTGATTGCCACAGTTTTTCTGCTGCTGCTCTTTCCACACCTTCCACCTCCCCCTATTGTACCAAAGACCCAAATCTTAACTGAGCACCACTCGAATCATTTTCTGTCATACTCTGATCTGATAGTATCGGAGTAAATTGAGTGACTTGCCACACGCTCAAGTAACAAAGTGCAACAAAAAAATGCAAGTGGCATGTGCTTCCTATGGATTCCGTCGGTGCATTGCGCTTTCCTTGTGGCAGGTTAAATGGGCACTGCCTCAGACAGACATTTGTGGTGCCAACCTCCCTACCTCCCTCCCTCCCTGTCGGTCCCTGGAGGGCACTTTGCACCCTCTTTTTGGAATTACACACTCCAAGCTGTAGTTGGACTATTTTAGCCAGGGCTTCGTCATTTCTCAATTACGGAATAGCGGAAATCAAACAAATTTCAATCAGTTGAGCGTTCTTTCTGCATCGTTTGCATATTATATAAACTGTTGCTAGTTCAAATAACATAGAGCCAGATTTAGATTCGGTTTACGAACCCTAAGGTTTTGGTTTAACTCAATTCAAAAATTGTATTTTTAATTTTCTTTATTATTTCAGAATGTTTTAAACTGATAAAAGTGTTTTTTAAAAAATGTCTACAGTTTTTAAGAACAGTTTTATAATTAATAAATATAATTTATTATCTATGGATTTCAATTTGGAACCTCAAATAACTGTGCAATATAAAAAAATTATGAAACTTATGAAATTTTTTTCCGAACCGAACGTTTTGTTTCAAAAACCCGATCCGAACCGGTTCTGATAGGTTGAGTTCAAGTCCTATGTGTAGCCTGGGATATATGTATGTAATTATAAAATGGATCAACTTACAATAATCAATCTTTATCAACAACAAGTCATTGAAGTAATTAATTCTTACGGAATCAGTGTAAGCTCGTTCATTAGCCAACTTCTAGTACCTTTTACCTGCCACATAAATATAAAACGCCAACGATATTATACAATGTACAACTGCTGCTCAGTGGGAAAATCAATTTCAAGCAATTGGCTTGGCTGTGCACAGTGAGGATGACACACAGTAAACATACATATGTACATAAAGGGCAGAAGTACTCGTACTCGTACCAACACTAGTAGCAATCATTGCAATCCAATTAAGTGGCCAACATAAAGCGGCCGTTAGGCTTGGGCTGATTTTTGAGTTTGTGGACTGTGACTCAAGCATTGAGTGAGAATTACGAATACAACACACTCACTTTGACATTTATGATCCACAAATTTGTGGACCACGAATTGGGCCGTGTTGTGTTAGCCATGAAACCCCCTCTTTTTAGCCCACTTTTGCTCTCAGTTGTGCCAACAACTTTCTCTCTTGCTCTTTCTCTCTCTCTCTCTCTCTCTCTGCCTTTAAACTTCCTCTGCATCTGCATTTTTTCGTATTATTGAGAGATTTTACTGCCCTCATTGCAATTTTTGTTTTCCTCTTGGGTTTTCACTTTTTTTTAACCGCTAGATAATTGCTTCAAGTTACGTTAGGTTAATATCTCTTTAAATAAAATGATGTTCGATTTTAAGATTAAAATATTTATAAAAAAAATATTAAACTGAATTAATTCATTTTTTTCTTGAAACTCTTGCAGCATGAGAATTTAACACAACAAAAATAAATAAATAAATTAAGACAATTCAGTGAAAATTAAATTTAAATAAACTACTACAAACAAGAGCAACAACAATCGGAAAAGCTTGAAAATGTCGCCTTTTATGGAAAAAGTGCTGCTGTTGTTAGGCGTACTGTGCTGCATACAAGGTAAGCGACCAAGTTTACGCAATAAAAGAAAATGGGAAAATGGGCTTTTCTTTTTGTATGTCATTTAACTATTTAATGTGATTTTAAGTCGTATTTGAAAATATGTAATGCATTTCCTGCCTACAGTATCCACTGCCCTGATGTGCTACGACTGCAACAGTGAGTTCGATCCCCGTTGTGGAGATCCATTCGAGCCCTACTCCATTGGCGAGGTGAACTGCAGCAAACAGGAGCCCCTGGAGCATCTCAAGGAGAAGTACAAGCCCATGCTGTGCCGCAAGACTGTGCAGAAAAGTAAGTAAATTAATTTTAAAACATAAAAAATAATTAGTGCATACTTTTAGGCATTTAAATTTCTTGAAACTAAAATCAGCCATTACCACCTTTCTATTTGTCCGATCTTGATGCGATTTAGTGGGATGATAGCTAATAATAGTAGTTAGTGTTAATTACCAGAAGAAATGGATTTCTGGAGGCGGAAAGGGGCGTGAAATTTTAAGCAAACTTGATCTGTGTGGAGTTTATAGTAGTCTGTGTCTTTGTAGGGTCGGAGATACTTCGTTCTCCTTGTAACATACATTTCAACGAATATCCGAATAACTTTTACTGATTTTTTAAGTAACGGGCCTAAACATGATTTATAATCAGAATTATAATGCTTAAGACAGTTTTATCTCTACTAATAAATTGCAACTTTCAGTTTATGGCAAAACTCGCGTCGTCCGTGGCTGTGGATATATTCCCGATGACCGTACCGACAAGGAATGCATAAGGCGCTTGGGCACCCACGACGTGTCCGCCACTTACTGTGCCTGCACCAAGGAACTGTGCAATGGGGCTACATCGCAGAAGCCGCTGATCCTTGCACTGGGTGCAGGATTAATACTGTTCATGACAAGACAAAGCATAGGAGCTTTTAGCTCATAAATATACTCATATTGTGTTTCCTTTCTATTGCTTTTATAATTTTAAAATTCATATATTTTTAAACCAAATGTTTTCTGTTCGACATTTTATTCGATTTATCAATATGGCAAAATACTTAGATAACCAGTTTCAGTTAATTATCTATAAATCTTTTCGTAAGCGTAAAAAGTGAGAAATTTAATAATAATAATAACACATATAATTTGTTGGGCTCATGAAATAAAAAGAATTGAAGAGTTCCTCAAATAATGAAATTGACACAAAACAACAATTTGGGCGGTAAAACCAATTATATTATTTTGTACTTAATAAGCTCATATTACTTGGATATTAATTTTATAAATATGTTTTTCCAAAATAAAAAAAAAAAACGAATAAACAAAAAACTGCCAGTAAACATCTCCGCCTAATAAAAAAGATATTCATGTCCAACAACAACAACAACAGGCTTAACATCATTTGTATTATCCTTAATTGGAAGATGATAATTATTTAATTGTCCACACAATGTTCCAGAAGAATTAAATGTTAAACACATTTTCCAATGTTTTTAAAATTAAAAATTAAAAGTGCGAATATACTTTCAACTACTAAATCGCAAGGCAACCCCGAAAGGAATTTTTCAAACCAAAATCTTCATATGAGATTTAAAAAAATAATTCAAGTGAGAACGTTAATAGAAAATAGTATTTACAGTAACTAGGACTCAAAATCATCCAACAAAGAAAAACAATTGTAAGTCATTGCAAATTAAAATAAAAAGTTATATTTCAACTAAAAACGATAGCAAAAAACAAATAGCATATGTGTATGAATGTATAAAGAGCAGAAAACTTTTTAAAAACAAATAAAATATTCATTAATAGATAAAAAAAAAATATGAAAAATTATATTTTGTCCACTTTAAGCTTCATACAACTAAACATAAAATCAAAACAAAAAAAATAATTAAATGAATAAAAAAAATAGACAAGTAAATAAGCCTAAAAATCTTCCTAAAAACAACAATATTTAAATACATCGTGTAGATAATTTTTGGTATTTCTTTGATTTTAAGAAATTCAATTTTTTGAAGAGCATTTCATCTGCCCTTAGTAATCATATTGAGTGCTGTAATTGACAAGTTGATAGGCACAAATCAACAAAAAAAGAAAAAGAAAAAATAAACAAAAAAGCCACACACACTACACGGCTAATAGGCAAGGAGGTACAGTCATCACAAAATAGGCAAGGAGGTACAGTCATCACAAATCATCAGTGTAAACTCAACAACAAAACACTAGCCAACTCATTGATACAAAATCGAAACCAAATACATTTCAATGCATTATTTTATGTAGACAACAAATTTTATTAAAAAGCATACATACAAATGATATTTATTTAGTTAAATATTATTCTATTTAAAGCTAAAAACAACATTGTGAGAATATGTAGGTAAACTTAACAAATAAAAAAAAATATTGAAAATAATAAAAGTAATTGAAAAAAATATTGCATCACTTAATATTTAGTTAAACCTTATTGATTGAATAAACAATAATGAGAAACAATATTAAAGATCATATAAAATAACTCAGAATATTATTTAATAACGGTAAATTACATTCCAAACACATTCTTCGCATTGAGAAAAGTAATAAACCAAAAAGAGAAAATAATAATAAATTATATATACAAAAAAATGTCATTGTGAATCATATCACTGAGCTTTGCTTTATGAGTAACGAAATTCTGGGGTAAAACTAAAAAATAAATAAAAATGAAACTACACAACATAAATGTTAATTCAAGTACACATGAAGCTAACTACAATGCAAAAACAAAAGCAAAAAAAAATCTCAAACCTTAAATATTTTAAAAAATGATTTAGCAAAACTAACAACAAAGTTTGGTTGATCAGAAAAATAATAAATATATTAAACATACATACATGATAGTCATAAAATTCGTTTCGAACGTAAAAACAACACCAAAAAAAGAAAACTAACACAGTAAAAATATGAATTGTTAAACAAAAGAACACAAAGTTGCATAATAATTATTAAAAAAAAAAATAAATAAATAAATAAATAAAATGTGTTTTGTCTGCGCTGGCTGAGTCGTGAAAATTATAATATTTTATATTTGGTTTATGAGTTTCTATGCAAACCCAACCAATATATATTCAAAAACCAAAAAAAAAAACACAAACATTTATGAAAATTAAAATTGATAATGAAAATGAAACGCAAAAACCAAAAACGAACAAGAAATCCAACAACAATTTACAAAAAACATTATGTGAACTTGTTAATTTTTAGCGTTTAAGTCTGTAAAGCTCCGCTTGTAGATGAAAAATCAATAAATAAACTAAATACAAAATTGAATATGATGGAAGATGGAAAAAAGTTATAAACTTTCACAAAACAACAAGAAAACAACAAAACTTGTTGCTACTTTCTCAACTTATGCAGTCGTAAAATGATGTAATCAATAAAACAGAAAACACAAATGTTAACTATGATTTAGTATTACATATAATTGAACCCTCAAACTAAACTAGGGATACAAGCTTATAATTAACATATATTGATGCACGTGGGATCCTGTGGCCTAAAGGACTAACTTCCCAACGTGAGCAGATTTTTTAAAAATTGCTTAAGAATATATTAATGTATTTTTTTTGCAGAATATTTTATCCAAGGGTGTTAGGGAAAATTGCATTCTTTGCAATGGGTTGCTTGGAGCTACGCACTATTTTGATAAAGCCATCTTCACCCCACCTAGGGCCAAAGGAATTGAGACATAGCCAATAGTCCAATTTTGTGGCTTCATCATGGCCATAACCGACCACAACCAGAAACTGGGAGCTACTCGCCTTGGCCCTGGTGGGTGGCACATAGACTCCACTGCTGTAGTGCATGAATCCAAATGTGGCCGGATTGTACTCCACAATCACAGGAAATGAGCTGGAAACGAAGCGCTTAATCGAAGCATCATCGCCGCCAATTATCGCATATGTCGCCAGTTTAATGTCGCCTGTAGGCATCGGGGTTGGCGTACACATACCCTGGAGACCGTTTTCATGAGTCATATAGTCCATTTCAGTTAGCAGACTAGTGTCAGTCTGTTGGGTTAGATAGTCAAAGGCCTGTTGAGGCACCTGCGTAGTACAAGCGGTGCTCATGCCAGCACAATCGATCAGATGCTGGGCTGAATATTCCAATGGATCCTTATCATTGGACAGGGCATTCATTATCTGAATGGCCTTGGCCACAGCATAGGCCCAGCTGCCACTGCACAAGGTGCCCTGATCCTGGGCCTTCACATCGAGGCCATATTCGGTGAGGATATTGAACTCATCGACAACTGCATCTTCCGTTTCAACAGGTGTCGAACTGTTAGACTGAGCAGGATACACGGCCTGTGGTAAACGGGCCGCAAACGTTATCAATCTTATATCCGAAAACTGATTGATCTTAACGCGATAGCTGCTCGCTTTTCGTTCTTCCAACGCATTTTGCTGAGCTACCAATTTGGTGTGATAAGTGAAATAATAGTTGGCATTATTTCTATCCGTACTGCTTGATCCATAATCCTTTTCAAAATCAATCTACAAAAAAATTAAAATTTGTTTTTTATTTATCCTTGAAATTGTACAATTAAACTTACCATGTACTGCTCGAAGTCTTTCAAGTCCTGTCCATGATTAAAAGAATAGGCGCCTGTAAATAAGGCACAGCAGAGAAACAGCTTTAACATCTCGAAATTATAAGAAATACTAGTTAACAATTGAGCATTAGCTGCGCATTTATATAGGCGCATCCATCCACTTTCTTTATGATTAGACAAGCAAATAGAAGATAAAAGCCACACCACGAAACAGTGCAAATAGATTTCTAAATACTCACACTCGTTGTACTCATAAATGCGGCATTAAATTCACGACTATCGTTCTTTGGGCCCACTACAAATGCTTAATTCGCACTTGCCTAATTATGATATACACGTTTAGTACTCCCAACTTCCTATACTACACGATGTATATATAGTATGCCTCGGTTTATGATATATGGGCGTGCCTTGTTTACACGCCCCACTGACGTTGCGTTCTCGTGTGTCTGTTAATTTGTAATTTCCACTGGCCTACTTCAATCTAAAGTCGTTCTGCACTGCATTGGAATTGGAATCGGTACTCGTATTTGGCAGCAATTGTAGTCGCAACCTCATAAATATTGAAGCAGATAACCATTTCTATCTAAAGAATTGCCGAATTTCCCTTTCAAGGAATTTAAGATCTTCTGATTATCAATAAACTAGTTTATAATAAATGCCAATAATAAAATAAGCAATCATATGTGACCTCATAAATAGTATGTCAACTAATACATCAAAATTATCATTCTGTCACCCTTGTTATAATCTTGTTGATATTTCTTAGTTTCATTATTAAATTAAATATATCTTAATTAGACAAATCAAATTCAAATTGATAGCTCATAGTTCATTAATTCATAAAATTCCAGAAATGCATTTTACCCATCAAATGATTTGGAAATACATCGTTACAATGATTTTAAATTTGTGTATAAATCATCAAAATAGATAAAAATAAAAAAAATTCACTGCATAAATTTACATATCTTTCTGTATAATTTATTTTGGTTCGGCTGACTTTAGTTAGAGCAGTCAAAGTGAAGAAGTCAATGAGTCAAATGAGTTTTAAAATGCTCTACATTTACATTATTTTTATACCAGGTGCATTTTTTTTCGCAATCCACCTAATTGATATCTGGGTTAATAATAAAAAAAAAATTATTAAATTCAAATTAATTAATTAAGAATTTATGAAGCTTTCGAAAAAGTGTCATGGGGTAAGTATATAAAAAGTAAACATTTTTTAAACGAAAAAAAAATGTTTTTTTAAAATTACGATTTTGCGATGTAGTTTTACATCACTAATTTCATCTTTCTTCCGTTTGCCACAAAGCCCTTGTTGTATCTAATATACTCTACGGATTTCAACAATCAAGATGAATGATTAATTTGCATTTAAAGCGAAGAGCACAAATATATGAGGAATTCAAATATGAAAACATTTTCAAAGCTGAAGTTTATATGCTGAGCAAGTTTTTCCCTCGATTCGTGGATTCGTGGATCGCTTAGGCAATGGCCTATAAAACCGAAGCGTCTATCGCCAGCGCGTCTTAAAGCATTCGCAGCCTCCGAGCCAACGGCATCTTTACCAAATCATCATCGGCGACAAAGAAAAAAGAAAACAAAGTTAAAAAAGGTGATTAGTATTTGTACTAAACTCGAATATAGAAAATTTGTAACAGTTTAAACTTTAAAGTGTTCAACAAGAAAATTTCCTGTGACCAAAAAAATAAACATACTTAAGTGAAAATATAAATAAGGCAATTCTAATTTGAAAATAAACATTTATTACGTAAAAAAGAATGAAAAGAAAGTGAATCTGAATGAGTGATTATAAAATACAGATACATGCTTTGGATACATTGAAATTTGGGGAATCTAATAAACCAGTTGTAAAAAGCTTAAGACTTCCTCGTTTTCCAGCAAAACAAGTTAAAAGTGTTCAATTAAGATGCGACATTTAGTGCTTACATTGTCTTTGGTTATGCAAATTTGCACATCTATGTGTTCAAGTTACTATATTATAATAATCATCATCACAATTATGGATACTCAAGCAAGACAGCACTTTTAAGTACGCGAGGGTCGCTTCCTCAATTGTCTATGCTTACGCAGCTGGGAGTCTGAGCACCTTTCACCCTTTCATCAAAATCCATGTGAAGCCCCCACATAATTTGTGCAAAACTATGAGGATGATTATACTAGAGCTTATTGAAAGAGAAATTTATGTGTGTTTTTGTTTTTATGTTTTTTAGTGTTTTGGCTACGGAAATTTCACAAACAAAGAAATGCATAACAATCAAATTCGGTCTTTTATGTTAATTTTTGATGAATATGTAAATATAAATAAAATACATTGGAAAACATAGTTAAAAATTAATTACACTCATTAAAAACTCATTCAATCGATATTCGATGATAATATGCAATAGGCAAAAGCAACGGATGTCCATTTTCATGGTCGAGTCGAACTTTGAATGCCCTTCATAAAAGTTTTGAATAAAATGATTTAAGATTTTTTTGTAAATTAAGTCAAGTTATCAAGTTTTTAGCTAAATATTAATTATTTCGATAGAAGTGAATAGGGTGAATAAAAACTTTTAATAAAAAAATAATAACAGATAAAACTAAAAAATAAATATCAGTTATCATAATATTTGTAGAATTTGAAAAATACATTTTATATGTTACTTAATTTCGTTGATTATGCTTGTTGAACATTTTCAAAATGAAAGGATCAGGTGATCAAAGAAACATTCTGAAGGTGCCTTCATGATTACTAATATACATATATATTATATATATTTCACCTCAAGTTCAAATGATTTAAATCTTATCGCAAAAACGACAAAGGTGTAGTTCTTGGAATACATGAAAGCAGACAATCATTTTGTTTATGGTATGGCATATATGTAGGTATGTATGTATTTATCATTGAAATGAGTTGTAAACCCGATTGCGATATAGTGAGTGTAGATTGATAGATAAAGATAGAAATGCATATCAAAATTAGACACAAACTGAGAGTTTAGCTCTTGTCTTATAAAAACGGTTTAGAGAGTATTACAAATGATTTTATTTCACTATTTCTACACTGTTATTTATTCTCGCAATCATTACATCATTATATCATTTTATAGATGGGAATGTCCAAAGTGAAGATATTACAGTGTATTTTGCTGCTGGGCTGCTTAAATGCTGTGTCATTGCAGACACTGCAGACATTCCCAAAACTCTGCGATGTGCGGGACTTCGATGACTTTCTGCACAAAACGGGCAAAGTGTATCCGGATGAACGGGAGCGAGAGTTTCGCGAGAGCATCTTTGTGGCCAAAAAGTCATTGGTGGATCTCACGAATAGTCGAGTGGGCAGTTATCGTCTGAATCTAAACGCATTCGCTGACATGACTCGCAAGGAGATCGCCACCCTGCTCGGCTCCAAGATCTCATATCAGGGCGAGTAAGTAAATAAATCCAATCGGAATATTTTTTGTAGGAATTACAAAAACAGAAAAAACAATATAACTTTAAAAAACCAAGTAAGTATGGTAAAACGAGGAATCATAAATAAAATTCAACTAAGAAATACATATATTCAGAGTACACAAATTAGGAAATTAAAACGTATTCTTGAATTAATTTATGTGTGATCTTGCTCCCTTATAATATAGTTTAAAAACTTAAACATAACTAAATATTAATTTTAAATAAAATATTTTTTATTCTGTCATTTCCTAATTTTTGTTTCCCAATTTTTATTTCCCTATAAAATGTTTAGTTTTGTTTTCCCGATTTTTATTTTAAAATTGTGGTATTCTTTGTATTATTTTTGACGTTCACATTTCCTATGTAATACAGTCTATTAACTCTTTTTATTTCGCAGAGAGTTTACTGCCCGTCACATTAACTTTGTGCCAGCCACAAGTACAGTGAGCGATAATCTGCCCGAGGCGTTTGACTGGCGCGAGAAGGGAGGAGTGACTGCAGCCGGATTCCAGGGTGTTGGATGCGGCTCATGTTGGTCGTTTTCCACAACGGGAGCACTGGAAGGACATCTATTTCGTCGCACTGGGGTTTTGGTGCCCTTGTCCCAACAGAATTTGATAGACTGTGCCGATGACTACGGGAACATGGGCTGCGATGGTGGCTTCCAGGAGTATGGCTTTGAGTACATTCGGGATCATGGCATCACACTGGCCAACAAGTATCCCTACGAGCAGTACGAGATGCAGTGCAAACAGAATGAAACAGCCGGAGTTTATCCACGGGAGAGCATCGTTAAGATACGCGATTATGCCCGCATCGATCCGGGGGATGAGCAGAAGATGAAGCAAGTGATTGCCACCCTTGGACCATTGGCGTGCTCCATGAATGCCGGCAGCATCTCCTTTGAGCAGTACGACGGCGGCATCTACGAGGACGAGGAGTGCAACCAGGACGAGGTGAATCATTCGGTCGTTGTCGTTGGCTACGGCAGCGAGAATGGACGCGACTATTGGATCGTCAAGAACTCGTACTCTCAGAATTGGGGCGAGAATGGATTCATGAGACTGCCTCGCAATGCGGGCAGCTTCTGTGGCATTGCCAGTGAGTGCAGTTATCCCATACTTTAGGCAGACACTGTGACTTAAGTATTCTAATTGTTATTCACATGTATACGAATTTATATAGTTACTGTAATTTATAGAAAGCAATAAAAGCTATTTTAAGAAGAACTGAAATTGCATAATGAGTTTAAGATATGTTAGACAGATTTTATTCGAATTTAAAAACTTTAATTTTTAAAACGATAACATTTTATTATCGAAATTCAACTTCCCTCTTTTAATTAACAGAGTTAGCTAGATGGCTATCGCCCGACCGCCACCATCGGTTGGCCATTGCCAATTGTATACACCACCTATGGTTTGATTTTAAAAATATAATGTGTCGCCACAAAATGCCAACAGCGCCATCTGTTGGGCAGAATAACTAGCGTCGTGACCGACAACATTTTGAATTTAGTAAACCATTAGTTTACTAAATGAATATGGTAATTTTGGTACAACTTAGTTCGATGTTTTGTGTAATATAGTTTATTACATTAGGTTTTGGCTTATATCTATTACATTTGAGTTTATGTTGACTGTTAATGGTGGTGTGAAGAATGTTGCATAGATCTAATTCTGAATTTGTAGTTTTGTTTCTGCATCAAGTCGCTAGAGGGCGCCACATGATTCTATCAGCAACGCCATCTGTTGGTTCAATGTCAAATTCTGTTTTTACTTCAAAATGTTTGAATGTTTTTTAATATTATTATTTTAACTTAAATATAATAAAAATGTAATAATCAAAATGTTGAAAAACGTCAAAGTGACAACTATAAATAACAGACCAATTAATTAAATTAATTAATTGCATTTACTTAAATGCTGCAAAAAAATGCTGAGTATTGAACCGGTTTATTGAACGCTTTATCATCAAATACATACATATAAAATATACATACATATGTATTTGCTTGATAAGCAGACTCGTCTGCCTCCAGCCTCCGCATTCGCATACGAGTTTTCAACAGAATAGGAAATGAGTTTGGCATTACGGAGCGTTCTCATTCTGACAACAGTGCTGTCGAATTGGGCGTACGAGGTGCCAACCGCCCAAGTGAAAGTGTTCTCTCCCAAGGGATTTGAGGTGTCCATACCGCATGAGGAGGGCATATCACTGTTTGCCTTCCATGGCAAGCTAAACGAAGACTTCGATGGATTAGAGGCGGGCAGCTGGTCAAGGGATATACCCAGTGCCAAGCGGGGTCGCTGGACATTCCGGGACCGTGAGACAGTCTTGAAAGTAGGTGACACCCTGTATTACTGGACCTATGTCATCCACAATGGTTTGGGTTATCGCGAGGATGATAAGGCGTATGTGGTCACCAGTTACTCAAACAACTCATCGTAAAATACTTGAATTTATAATTTCAATTTAATAATTTGCGTTAAAACAGTTACTAAAAAAAATTTGTATTTTAATGATTTGATTTTTATATTCTTACTTAAAAGCCTTTTAAATTTAAATATGCGAAAGTCGACAGTTATTTAAAAATTAAAATATATAGTGCACCAAATATAAGTCTGTCTATCTGTTGTCAATAAATTAAGGGAACTGTAATATTTAAGTCAGTTTATTTATAATTTTAAATTAAACAACCAAACTTGGAGTCATAAATTTTTGCCCTGAAGTCATATTGATTGAAGTAACTCAGGGGCGCAGCTAGGGAGATCAAAATGGGAAATTTCCACAGCGCGTTGTTGACGACTAAAAATTGTAATATTAAAAATGATTGATGTGGGTTTATATTCATGAGCTATATAATAATTACACATTAATTGGAATTCTATTTATTGAATTAGAGGTACACAACAAGCCTCGGGCACCAATATTTCCAGCTACGCCCCTGAAATTACTCGTAATGAGAATTTTGATAAATACAAAATCTGATAGCTTGTTGCCAGAGTCTACATATGGAGTATGGAGTATGCCATGTGTAATGCAATTAAGTCAACTGATTTTTAAATAAATAAAGAAAATGCTGTAATGAAAATGGATTTATTATTATTCGCATGGTACTGTGCGCTGTGTGATGAATTTAATTATTTTTGTTAATAAAATTTGCAATGCATATTTATGCGCTTTTAAACGCTGTAATTAATCATAAATAAAGCGCGATGCATAATGGGCTGGAACGTAACGCAGAGTGGCCAACTGGAGCTGGAGTTGATGCATCGATTCGGCCAATATAATTTCCCTTTATGGGTGCAGTCGGTCACATGCTCAGTGCACCATCACCCACGAAGATCCATCACACCGCCGAGGGGAGCAGAAAGTTGCCAAGGATTCGCAAGGCAAATTGATGAAGTTTTAGTTGCGGCAACTGTACTACGTGACGTGTGCGTTGCTAGACAGACGCACTGGGCCACGCCCTACCGCCCAACGCCCATGTTTAGTTAGTTCCCTTTTATGGTTTTTCTTTTCCTTACTTTTCTTTTATTTGTATGTTTTTTTTGGCCCTGTCTTTGGACTCTTTGTGCGACCGTTCGTTAAGTTTTTTGGATGTAAGCAACAACAAAGCAAATGCAATTACAACGCAACGTGAACAAATTTTTTGCGCTCACTGTGCTCTGCATTCGGCAGAGGACTCAAATTGGTCGTCTGGCAAAAAAAGCTTTTTTCCCGAGACTTTCCAAGTCTACGTACAACTCTTGCAGTACTTTTATAATTTTTGTACTTTTGTGCATTGCGTAGTTGTTGCCACCGTTAAACGCTTCATTGCCGCCTGCTTTTTTACTCCTTACGCCAATTGCCAAAAGTGCAACAAATGTTGCTACTAGCGCAAGCAGGTGGAAAGTGATCGACGGGAAAATACCCTATAGCTTGGACTCACACACAATATATGATTATGTTGCAGTTAGAACTTGAAAACTGGCGACAGTATTTTTTGCAACGGATTTGGATCATATGTGAATCTTTGTCATTTTATTATCTATAAAGTTCCCAAGACTTGTAGCCTGAACTATTTCAAACAAATTAGCTGAAGTAATTTTACAAAAAATCCTAACAGGTTACAGACTGAACTTGTTCAAAACTTCCGCGAAAAAATTTTGTATGAATCCATCATTGTACCTCAAAAAAGTAATGATGCAGCTCGATTCGTAGGATCCGAAATAGGGGTAAGCCGTTGAGTTTGATCATGTCTTTAGTTTTATTTTTTTTATATTACAATGTTATTTGTTTGCTAAAATCAATACATTTCATGTATGTCAAGTTACAGGGTATGCAGAGGAATAATTTTATCTATTTTGGTTACCAGAAAGCTGAATGCACTTGCTTTAATATTTACTCCATATGTACATAGGTACTGTAATTAATTAAATTAGGTATAAATTAGTGTTAAAATATATATTTATATTTTTCTACTCTTCCTCATATACAACTAAATAATTTTAAGCTTTTCTGCAAAAGTAAACATATAATCAATGACCCAAGTCCTTTACATCAGTTAGCAGGTGTTTGTATTTCGTTGAATATCTTAGAATATCCTTGGGTTAGGGTATAAAGGGCTGCTACACACGTTCAGGCGCTTAATGCATGACACGTTTCGCTTTTGGGGCGTGCCCCAGCAGCTGGCTGCATATATATATACATTTTTTTTTTTTTTTGTACACAGTTTGTTGGGGCATGGCAAGTGTCATAAATATTCTTTGGCGCTGCTTTATTTCTTGCCACGACGATGGAGACGACGAGCAGTTTATCAATAATGCAAAACATTCGAGCAAGGGGTATTTACACCCGAGTCAGCAGAGAGGTCGCCAGTCAGTCAAGCGGTATAAGTTGCCTCAACTTCGGCTCCTTCGGTGCAAACACACAAATTCCCATTCCCATTCCTATTCCTATTTCCATTCTCATTCCTATTCCCCAAACGACAGTAGCAGCATCAGCATCAGAATCAGAATCATCATCAGCTTGGGCATCAGCAGCCGTTGCATTTTGTGTGCATGTTTGTCGATTTGACTACGATTGCGGAAACGTATACAGTTCGTTGATCATTATCCGGTTCGTGAGGCTTTCTAGGCAATCCGTTTCCCAGACACGTGATGTTGTTGGCATCACCATAGAAAGAGAGAGAGAGAGAGAGTGAGAGAGAGGTCTTTCTTATTACACTAACCATTTTGAGTGGGTATTTAGTAGTGACATCTACAAATACATTTCGATTGCCGGACACCAATAGTGCCAGTCTTGATAGAATATTGAGTACGAGTATTCCCTGGTTTATGTTCAACCTTAGACCAAAGAGCTAAATATTTCTCGCCTGGCTGGCTGACTGGCAGCCACTTTACCACTTTACCAATTGGCAGCATGGCCATAATACTTATGGCACATTAAATCCTACTCCATAGGCTGCTAATGGTGCGTGCTGTAATTACATTTCGTCTATTTCTCTATCCATCATTAAATTAAGTGCTTTTTACTGCATTTCAATTGCAATTCATTTTTGTGCAGCTACTGAAAATGTAAAAAAAAAATTGAGCTTTCTCAATAAAAAACAGTAGAGAAGTAAGAAGTTCGTATTAAGTATTCGGTTTGAAATGAAAATTGGCAACGTTGCGTTCTCCGACAGAGTTGTATAGCAATTAGCTTTGCTACCGATAAAATAAATTTTAACATTTGATAAATAACATACTATGATAAAAAACTAAAAAGTATTCATAAGACAAATATGAAGGATGTTAAAAGCTTGTAACTTGTAATTTTATTAAAAATTTTATTTGAAATCTGTCAGATAGGAATTAAGTTCAACGCTATATGCATTCGCCGTTGAGAACTGGCACATTTGAGATGAGTGGAGAATGACGGATGACAGGCGATGGAATCGCATACATATAAGTAAGAAGCAGCGCCTTCAAAATCAAATTAGAGCAAATGCGAGGCACTTGAGGGAAATGCGCACTGCAAGTCACAGGAAACAGGAAAACGCGGGAGGCTGGCGAAATCAAATAACAAAATCTGATTGAATTGAAACTGAGGTAAAGGTAAAGTTGCTGGTAAAACGCTAAGCGCTGATTTATTGATTTTCAAGCAGAGTCTTCGACGTTTTCCATCTGTCTTTGGTAAAATTAAATAAAGCCATTTCAATGCTCTCTGAGTCTTTTCTCTTCTGTGCCTGTTGCAAGTTGCTGAAATTGTGCAACAGCGCCTTTTTTGGGAGGCAACATCTGAAATTATATACGAAACTGAAACAATGTCAATTCAGGCACTTAGGCACACCAAATTTTATTTACAACACATTTACTTCTTGCACGCTCAACGTTCTCTACGTATTTTAATGTTTTATTTTATTTTTATTTATATTTTATTTTATTTTATGCTTTATTTTTTGTCGTTGCTGCTGTTTGTTTGTTGTTTGCGTTTGGCGTTGAGTAGCGGAAATAGTAAAAGTTTTCTAATGAGAAAAGTTTACACACAGAGACAGCAAGGAAGCCTGAAGGAGTAAGAGAGTAAGTATGAGAAAGAGAGAGTGTGTGTGTGATAGAGAAAGAGCGGGTGCTTCTAAGATGCAGTAGGCAACCCTTACAGAGAGGAACCGCTGGAGCCACTGGGTAACATCGTCGTTGTCCACGTTGGCTACGAATTTAATCATCTGCCTTTGCTGTTCCTTCTCCTTCTATTCCTGGAACTCTCTCTGTGTGTGTATGTGTGTGTGCACATCAAAAACTAAACACGTCAAAGTAAGCAACGGAAATGAGAAAAAAGTGCGCTTATTTATTTTGTACTCTTTTGAACAATTTCGTTTTTGTCGCCTGCACCTCTATTTGACTTAAATGACAACGGAAAGAAAGAGAGGGAGAGAGAGCTAGAAAGAATAATAGAGACAGCAACACGCACCCTACGACTTTTGTCACGGTAACATCAAAGCGTGTAATAATTTTAGAATTATGCAAAATGTGGAGGTGGGAACGTTGGGAGTGGGACGCATTGTGGCGTGTTTAGTGCCGGAAATTATGGAGTATATAGCGTGAAATGAGCAATACTTAAAAGCATTTAGCAAGTGTCAGGGTTACAACTGACATTACTGAAAATTGGCAACAGCGTATGATTATAATCACAAAACGAGTAGATGGATGTACCTATAAATTGCATGTTGTTAGATCAAACTTGATTTGGAACTGTACAAATATACATATGTTAGCTAGGGTTGTACGACTTATAAGTGATTTTCAGCAAGTGTCAGGGTTGACAGTAATTGACATTACTGAAACTTGACAACAGCGCATAGTATGATTATAATCACAATAGATGGATGTACCCATGAATTGCATGTTATTAAATTAAAATTGATTTGGAACTATGAAAATATATTTTAGCTAGGGTTGTACAACTTTAAAAAAATTTGCTTAAAATCGATTATTAAAAGTAATTTAATAAGCTAACTTAACCCTCTAACACCCAAGCATGCCTCGAGACACTTATCCGTTAAATCACAATAACTAAAAAAGTAATCCGTTTTTCAACATGAAAATATTTTTTAACTGTTGCTAATGAACACAGCTTGACATTTGCAACTGCTTGAAAGCACTCGGAAGCTTTTAACGGTGCTTTTTTTTTGATTAAGACATGCCATGTGCTTTTTCCGTCTTTCTTTCGCGAAAAATCTCGGAAGGGTCAATTTCAATCTGCTCTTATTCTGTACACACAACAAAATCTATTTGGTTGGTGTTACATAGCAATAGATAAATGACAAATCTAAGATGTAAACATATTTTCAACCGTCTTTTTTCACTGATGGCCCCAAAAGAGCCTTGAGTCACTTTTCACATTTTGTCACCTTACAGGTGAACGAAGCCTTGTACACCTTTTCTGAGCTCATTTTTGAATTCAGAGGCCCAAGTTCATCTTAGAAAAAATAACTTCACTTCTGTTTCTTCATTATTTTAAAATATAGCCTTAGAGGGTTAAGTACATGTATATTATCAATATATTCATATTTAATTAATCCAGACATGCAAAGGTCTTCATGAAAGTCCCACACACTCTTCCGACATGCCACCCTTTTCATGTTAATGTATCTTTAAGATACATCTTGCAATAACTGAGATTACATAAACAATTTCAATGTTAGCCCTGTCCGATAACTATGAACACAATTATTCGGTAAGCTGACATTTAACAAGATTTTGGATAACATTTAACAAGCCAATTAAATTTACAATTCCCATTGGGGCAAGTTGGTATATAAGATGCTTTACAGCTGCATTAGAGACCAGTAAACGAGAACAGACAGTTATTCTCAGTTTCTCCCCTTTTTCCACTCTTGGACTCTCTGCTAAACAGGACGTGATAACAAGAAAATGAAGCTATTTTGCGTTGTTTTGGTTATTTACGTGTTGACTTTGACACTTTGCGGCGTGGACGGACGTGGCGGGGGTGGAACCAGAAATGGCTTGGAGGTAACCCAAATTATCTAACCAATATTTTATGAAAGTATTTACTTAACCACTCGATTAACTTTTGATTTCAGGAGCCCATGAGAGCCTATCTCAGAGTAAGTTTAATAGTTGAGTTATTTTAAATATGAAAAATTTATAATAATTTGTTGATTGCGTACATATTCTAGTCTCGTCGTCATGCCTCAGACGATGATGTCCCGAAAGCATCTTTCGCCAACGACGAACCACCACCACCTCCACAATTTAGAGTAGGTTTTTGAATTAAAGATTATTTAATAGATGCTACAGTAAAGACTACCATTAACAGACACGTCGTAATGTCATGAACATGAGCAATAATGCAGAGGATGAGGCTCCACATGTGGCAAATGAGGCACCGCATTTGAGAGTATGTATCAACATCTTTTATTTTAAACCTAAACAGTTGTTGGGATATAATTGTTGAAAGATTGTTTCTAGCTGTCATATCACATACATGTATAATCCATTGCCAATGATCGATTATCTCTGATTTACAGCAAATCCGTCAAGTGCCGCATTTGCCTTCACCACCTGAGGGCGTCCCAATGCCTCCCATGTGATTCAATTATCAAATATTGTACTAATAGGTGTAGGATTATTACTGTGCATGCTAGGGGAACCACAAAAAATAATTTTAAAAAAAGACAGACAAATCACGAGAACGAGCAATAAAACTTCTAAACAGCATTCCAAAAAATTAATTGCCAGATTTTGTCAACTTATTCCAAGACCAGGGACATTCCATGGAAAATTCATCATAATCCTATATCCTTGTTTTCTTATGTATTGCAGTATGCTAGAAATAAGGATTGTTTCCTTAACTATCCCACAACAGGATCAAAGTGTTGTCTTTATAATAATAATTTCCATACCTTTTCTTTATTTTCCCACTACAGCAACGGCGCGAAATGCCACCACCACCTGAAATGCCACCACCACCACCACCGCCTCAGGGTATGTCACCACTGTCATTTTAAGGATATGGTATTACCCACATACATATATCATATTTAGATACTAAAGCGCTTGTCTAGGGTAAGGGAATCACATCCAGAACAATATGATATTACGAAGAATTAAACCTGTTTAAAGCATTCCAAAAACACACACCGAGTTGTTAATCATTTCCCAGTATTTTGGTAATCCGCACTAATCCTGTGCAGCTGCAGCATCAGGTAGATCCGACTGAATGCTACCTGTTGATTTTCTTACCCATTTCGAGTATTTAAGAGCCTGCAGAGTGGATAGTATATTCAGTTACAAATCAATTTCTGACCAGGATGAAGCACATTGCACTTTTCTTGCTGAGCACCGTCATTGTTGGAGTGGTTCTGGCCTTTCCTGATCACCATAATGCAGTTGCTGATCTGCCAGATAGTGGCGTGTATGCTAATGCAATTTCCAACGATGGATCGGGAGATGCCGCTGCAACATCGGAGACTGCTCAACTACGCGAGTCTCGTCATCTTCTAAAGAAACTGTTCCATCAGCCACAAGTGGTGGTGCAACCGATAATAGTACAACCACAACAGCCGTACTACTCCGGCTATAATCCGTATGTGGGTTCAGGACGAGGCTATGGTGGAGGATATGTTTATAACAGACCCTACGGTTATTGACAATGCGCACATTAAGGAATTTCTCACAATTTAATAAATGAAATTTAAAAAATAAATTGCCATTTTAAAGCAAAAGAAATTTTTGTTGTTTTTTTTCTTTACATTATGCAAAGTCAAATTCCTTAGCGCAAATCCCCTAAGTCCAAAACAGTCGTCGACTTTCCGTCGATGGTCGCATTTCCCTACCTCCTACTCCTTCCCTTCCTTTGGCTGTCGCTCTTTCCTAATGCCTAATTAGGCATGCTGGGCACGTAAGTCTAATTCCCAAAAAACTTGGCGAAGGTCGCGCCTCGGCGCCTGCGCTGCCAAATTTTCAATTCACTTCGTTAAATGAACAACGCTCGATGTTAACCAAAATATTGTGAGCTAGTTACGTTTGACGAAACTCTCAGAATATTTCTAATAAAAATCTGGTTTTTGCGCAAACTGATTACGATTTGATTTAGTGATTAGATGTAGCTAGAAAAAATAAAGGAAATCTGGTCACACTAGAATTTTAAGCAAAATAACTCTGAGGTTGCTTTCAATTTAATTTTGTATGCATTTTTGTGTGACTGTTCACAGTGGGTAATTTTTTCTTCTTCTGCATTTCAAGTTTTAATCATTAATTATTTAATGCAGAAAAATTACTAAATATGCACAAAAAGTCCCATAGAAATGTCACTTAAAATGGGGCTAAGAGAAATGGAGCTGACGTATGAGATGAAAAAGGCGCTTATAAAATTTGAATTGCCGCTAAATTCATACATACATAAATTTGTATGCTTTTAAGGTGAAAAATCTCGCCGAAACGCGTATTTATAGTTAAAATGAACAACAACGGCCTGATCAAACCAAAATAAAAGAGATTCTAAAATATTTTCCTAAGCTACTATTCTGAAAGCAAACTCTTATTTATGAGGTTTAGAAAAGTAGTTTTCTTTTGGTATTTTACAGATGGCGCATTTTTAAATGTTGTAGTCAATTGGCTGTTTGATAAAGCTGCCGAATGTTTTACGATTCAAAATAGTAAAATAGTAAATATCTTAATTAGTGAAATTTTAATTTTTTTAATTATTTGACTATATTTTAATAACAAAGATAATTAATTTTATAATTTAGTTTATAGTTTTGTAAACATCAAATACCACAAAAATTTGAAAAAATATATCTAGCTAATGATTCACTTGTGATAAATGAATACGCTTGATCATGAATTTAAGTTGGACATTGAAGTGCCATTACCTGGGGGATACTCTCAACTCATAACTCATCAAGAGAGCAGTGCGCCCATGGGATCCCAAATGGGGAGTTCGACACTGGGTTGAGTTTTCGAGGCATGCAACACGCCTGGTGGCACAAACCGCGAATCGACAACTATCTCAAAGGCATATTCCCGCAGCCAATCGACGTTCAGTGCGGTCCTGTTGCCCTTGGGTGTCTTGCGCTTGATTGACTCAGTTTTGGCCTCAGTTTCCATTTCAGCTGACAGTTGCAAACTGGTGTGAGATTTGGTTTTCTTGTCGCTGTCTTTTGCTCTGGCAATTGTGCGAAATTGCAGCGGTTGCTGCAGCGCATCCAAGGTAACTTCAGTCAAAAGTAATGCTGTATTACGACGTGTTCCCTTGTACAACATACGCTGACCTTTATCCAGTTCCATGCCCAAGTTCATGCCAAACACCTGCTCAAAGTTGTGCATCTCCAGGCTGAGAACCTCGGACTTGGCATTGAATATCGTATGCAGATCACAGGCGAGCCACACGGCCGAACCAGCGGCCAGAGATGCCACCATAATCTCTAGAAGCACATCCATGGATTGATTGTTGTAGCTCTGCTGCAGTCCATCAATCATATTGGAGCTGTAGGCAATGCGATAGTTCCTTTGATAGCTGGCGCTGAGACGCGGATCGTGGCCCAAACACAACTGGGCATCCAGATTATAGAATGGTGCCACCCAGCACTGATAAAAGCTCATTGCTGTGTAACTCTGTACAGTCTGTTCATTTTTAAAGCTCCATTTGAACTGCAAGGGCGGTGTGCCCAGGCAAATGTTGATTATCCTGTACAACTCCTCCATCATGGGAGTAATCATGGAGTGACAGTTAGAGGCATCGCCATCGAAGGTGAATTGTGCATGCAACTGGCTGCTAAACTCGTGCAGCTGGAAAAGGGGAGAGTATTAAATAATAATTCAACTAATAACTGGTTAACTACACTTACTTTACTTCTGAGCATCTTGTTTAGATGCAGTGTACGGGATGAGGACCAGCTGGCCAGATAGCACACCTTGGGCATTATGCCATATTTGTGGACCAGATTCACAAACATTTGCCAGTTGCCGCCGTCGGGCACCGTGTGCTTCATCAGATACTGAAAGGTGCGTCCATCCAGTGGCTCACACTGCTCGAGTAGCTGCACCACCGCATTCAAAACATAATTGCAACGTTCCAGCTTATGCCAGTAGATCAAATATGGCACAGACAGTTCGCAATCCTTTTTCATGGCCAGACGCAACAGATCAAGGCCCGAGCACAGCCAATTTGGACCATCCACTGTGGCCTTTATCCCACTGTCCAGCTCATGGCGCATCTTGCCCGGAATGGCCACTGTCCTTGCATCCTGACGCAAACACGCTTTGATCGGATCACTCGCAGTGCAAACATTCTGCGCCAGTCGATTCAACGGCATTGAATAGAACTCCGAACGCCATGAAGCGAGCTGAGAGTTGTTCAGTGCAAATCCGGCGGCATTTGCATTTTTCGGCAATTCTTGAATTTCGTTGTGCGGCGAGAGCTTTGACATTCGGGAATTATAAAATTAGATTAAACTATGTGTGCAAAGATTTATTTTTATTCAGCGCAACTGTGTGAACGATATTGTTTGTGATATACTGTACTTTGGAACCAGGGCTGCAAATAAAATTTATTCACATGCCAATTATCGATATTAAAAAACGATTAAAGTGCGATAACAACAAAATTTAACAAGCGGGTAAATTTGATTATGCTGAAAACGTGTTAAAACAACAATTAATTATAATATATTTTGTCACTAGCGTAGACAGCCTTTCAGAGTGTTCATATACAGTCGAACTTCCCTAAGAAAAGTGCAATAAATATCACTTTTTTTTTCTAACGAATGATGAATGTAACATATACATTTACTTTTTATTTTCAAGCAGCCTCATTCAACATATTATTTAATCTGAAGATATCACGAATTCTGCTTCGGATCTCTGTCTGTTGTCCATCATCTTTGCCTGGCAGTTGTTTTTCTAATCGTATTACAAGATCAATTGGATCAATGGGTTTAATATTCAACGGTTCAACGGTGTATTTAAAATGCTCGATTTCCCTGTTCTCAGACTCCTTTCGATCATCTCGATTTCCAACAAGGACAAAGTTTTCGCTCTCTACACCCTTATCTGCATCGCCAGTAGTTTGTCCTGCCAATGTAGTTTCCAAAATAAATAAAAGTTTCAACAGTTGAATTTGAGATATAGTATTTACCACAAATTAAGCAGACTAATGGCCAAAAAAGACCGAAAATAAGAAGAATTCGCACTGTTCCCATGTTGCGTATTACAATGCCTGAACAGCATGCTGAGCCCTTTATTTATATTAATCATTCCAATATATAGATTTCTTTTAAATATGCTTGCTGTGCAAATAACATAGAGCACAAGGTTAGAGATGAAGTAAACAAAATAGTAATCTAAGTTCAATTTTCCCTTTGCTCTTTGTTGATAAGCAAGTCAGAGATCAAATATTGTTACAATTAATTGGAACTGGCTAATTAACAATTAATAACAATCATATAATAACATGCTGAAGAGTACATAGTGTTTTGGTGTTGAGTCATGTTTGGAAAGTTCTATTAGTAAATGAGTTGAGAGATCATTGTCAATCTATAGCATTTTCTGAGTCAAATATTGAGAAGCTTGTAACCATAAAGTGCGATTAGCTCGTCAATAACAATAAGCGCGTTCAGCTTAAAAAAACTTTAAGTGAGTTCCAAGCATCTATAAAGTGATTTAAATTTAAACTGAAAATATATCTAATAATTTACTTTAAATTTTCAAATCACAGATATTCGTCATTCTGAATAATATTATGAAGAAAAATAAACTTTGTTTATGCCTTTTTCGCTCAGTGACTATAAATCAAAGCAATGTGCTGAACATGCTCAAGGTCTATTTGCCCGAAGTCAAAGTTTGTTTGAATAATAATTTTTGTTGATATGCAAAAAACTACAATTTGAGTTTCATTTGCTCAGATGAGTCTCAGTCAGTCTTAATTTGTAGCGCGTTGAGATGACACATATGAGTATTTGGGCCTTGATGCTGTTGATTATCGCCTCAACTCAGGCGGAGAATCACAGATCAAACAGAGGAAGCTACGATGCGCCAGATGGACAAGTAAACAGTGGAGGACGCTTTGGAACAGGACATGACACTGGTCGCTGGTACTTTGGACCAGGAAATCATGGATTAATAGCTAATGTTGATCAGCATGGTATCATATCTGGAGGCCAAGGTGGAGGACCATTTGGAAACCAGGCTAACAATCACTTGGTAAATGGAGGTTCAAGTGGAGGACCCTTTGGACAAGGAAATCATGGATTAATAGGTGGCCAAGGTAGTGGAGGACCTTTTAAGACTAAGGATGATCAGAATGGTATTATATCTGGAAGTCAAAGTGGTGGACCTTTTGGCAATGGCTTGGTAAACGGAGGTTCAAGTGGAGGACCCTTTCCATTAATAGGCGTTATAGGCAGCGGTGGACCTTTCATGACTAATGTTGATCATGAAGGTATCATATCTGGTGGCCAAGGTGGAGGACCATTTGGAAACCAGGCTAACAATCACTTGGTAAATGGAGGTTCAAGTGGAGGACCCTTTGGACAAGGAAATCATGGATTAATAGGTGGCCAAGGTAGTGGAGGACCTTTTAAGACTAAGGATGATCAGAATGGTATTATATCTGGAAGTCAAAGTGGTGGACCTTTTGGCAATGGCTTGGTAAACGGAGGTTCAAGTGGAGGACCCTTTCCATTAATAGGTGTTATAGGCAGCGGTGGACCTTTCATGACTAATGTTGATCATGAAGGTATCATATCTGGTGGCCAAAATAGCGGATCTTTTGGAAACCAGGCTGACAATGGCTTGATAAATGGAGGAACCAGTGGAGGACCTTTTCGACCCAATGATAATGGATTAATAGGTGTTGATCATGAAGGTATCATATCTGGTGGCCAGAGTAGCGGATCATTTGGAAACCAGGCTGCCAGTGGCCTGGTAAACGGAGGTTCAAGTGGAGGACCCTTTAAAGTGAGAAAAATCGGATATCAAACAACCAGATAACAACCAGAACAAACGCTGCGAACTTCTGGGTAAAGGAAATTATGGAATAGTAACTTAAAGGTGCAGGGGTGTAGAGCATTATACTTAATAAATTTGATTTAAAAGTGCTAAGAGACATTGAACTTTATGCAGTTAAATGTGTTGATAAAATTAGATTGATTAAATTGATTTTGTGTACAGTAACTGTGTGTGTTTTCGTTGCATTTTAGTAGCTAACAAATACCGTCTGCAGTTTTAGTTAAAAAATCGCACAAAACATTTTGTCCGATGCGAAAATCCAGTCAAAGTTGTACAATATGCAATAGTCTACTTTGCAATTCTCCCCCCTTCCCCATTCCTGCTGTTTTGTGCTTGTTCAGTGAGGCGTTGATAGAGACATTGCCGGGAGAGAGACAATGACAATGGGAGTGGGAGCAGGATGGGATGAGCGCATCATGGCATCTCGCTCTCTTTGTTATCTGTGTGCCGCACATTTCTAGCTCTACTTTGCGGCTATTGTTGCTATTGCTGCAGTTGTTGTTGTTGTTATATTTAGCAGCGCAGACGCAATTTATATAAAGTTTAATTGATTGGAAAATCAAATTGATTCGATTCGATTCGAGCACAACAAAAGCATTGGCAGCCCTCGCACTGACTGTCCACGCAGTGCATTGCTTCAGGCCCGCTTGAGTAGACCAGACCCAGACCCAGTCCCAGTCCCAGATACAAACCCAATCCCATCCAGGTTGGCCAGACACTGTGGAGCAGTTAGTCGCAGCCCATATATTTACCACTGTGAATGCAGCTGCGTCCCTTTAATGGGTCTACGTCTATGCATTAATGTTTGGTTCTTGATCATTGTTTTGCCTTAGCTTTTGATTCATTCCTGTTCTGGTTTCACGCGACCATGTAGCATAAATAAGTTGCCATTTGTGGTAAGAACAAGAGTCAGAAGTATATTTATGAATATCACGAACCAATGTTTACATCTTCGTAATTTATAGTTTAGATTTAGGTTTATATCTATATATATTTATTAATATCTATATAAAGATTCACAGATTGCTTACAGGAACTACAAAAATTTATAACGTATAGTTAATGCTCGCTACTTTAATTTTATGAGTTTCACCTACTAAACTTTATAAATTATTATAAACAACATCCGACCGCTCAAGAATATGTTAACATATAATTATTTTATTTGTATTTGTTTAACCACTCAATAGACCCTTTGTATATTTTTTAGAGCAGGGTCTTAAAGCGAATCACTTTATTTATTATTAAGTGTGAGTACGCAAAGCACACACACATACGTGTACTGTGTACACATACACATAAACACGCTCTATTTCGGTCTATCTCTCTTTGTTATTGTTTTGTAGCTCCCGTTACTGCAAAACAGGTTTTAGATTGAGCGTAGTTCTCTCCCGTTCAATTTCTCAGTTATTGAATGGAATTATGCAAAAGACTTAGTGTGAGAGAGAGAGAGAGAGAGAGAGACAGAGATAGAGCTGTTCAACTCTTTGGATTTTCCCATGCATAATGCCAGACAACAGCTGAGTGCTATGCAACTGCCATTATCAACAAAGCAATACCTGTTTAAGTTTTGTTGTTGCGAGTAAACCAACTTTAAAGCTCACACTGTAATTGTGGCATGAATGGAAGCTAAGAGAGAGGAGCCTACGATGTAAGGTTAATGCCCAGAGTCGATATGTTTAATGGGCAGCAATAGCTAAACTTTTACCTATGTATAGTATGTAGCTAGTGCACAGCAATTCAATTGAAAATAATTGGCAACGTTGCTCAGGCACATAGCGAAACTTCTTAATTGCCTCGAATTAGAGTGCCAAAGAGCGTAAGTGCTAAAGAGCGCGAGAGAGTGGGAGAGCGGGAGAGTGGGAGAGCACAAGAGAGCGTTGCGCTCTAACATTGTTCAACGTCAACGTTGGCACCCATCAAAACGGCTGGTGCACCGATAGAAGTGGGAGAGGGAAAGAGAGAGGGGACAGAAGTGAACACATTATGCATATGCTGCCCCAACCGATTGTCATTGTCTGGCACCTCGCGTGGCCTGTGGTCGCCATCAGCTCTGGACAAACTCGTACTTACGAGTATGCATGTACCTATGGTATATAAATGCGCGTTTCTGTTAAAGGCTCCTCAGTCATTTGACTCTTTGCCTTGACCATGGGCCGCCGCAGTCTTCAATTTATTTTCTTGCTCTCGCTGCTCGTCGCGCTGCTCAGCGGTAAGTCAGTTTGGTTCAGTCATTGCCCGTTGCATCAAATTTCAATTTGCATTACACACACACACAAATACCAATACTATACATTAATATTACGAGTATATCTGTTCCGTAGCTGTTCACAGCAAGCCGTCTTTGTTTAAATGGGGACCCGCATCCAATCAGGGACCCGGTGGCGGGCCAGCCTGGAATGGTGGTGAGACAACCGACAATATTGTTATACATTCTGGAAATGGCAAATGGCGCTACTAATTGACATTTGGCCCGATCAAAGGCGAAGTTAATGAAGCCAATTCAATTTTGAAAATAAACAAATACATATAAAGAAATTTAACTGCATTACTTTCAATTGGCTTGATGGATGGACTCCTTACAGAATTGAATTGAAACGAATGATTGATGCTGTTTGATTAGTTTCGAATTTATAAAATGCTATTTACTTACCATTTGTAACAGGTTATACATTCTTTTTGTACTAAAGTGTGTAATAGGCCTTTACGTGATCAGTATCAATAGCCAAGTCTGTTTGTATAAACGTGTTGATATCAGCAACTACACTTGCTAGATACACTTTGCTTATTTCGAATATTGGATATCTCTCACGGTGCATATTCGACTAGTCTTATCTTATAATCTTGCAGCGGATTATGATTGTGACATTATAAATGGTGCTCCCGTGGATCTTTGGCTAGAGAACATTTTTAACTTAGTATGTACTCCCTCCCTTCATGTTAACGAAAAAAAATAAATAAAATTCCACAAAAAAAAAAAAAAATATTATAAAGGGGAGTTTTTAAAGTTTGATTTTTTAAAAATTGTATTTAATTTTTTTTTTTTATAAAATTTTTGTATTTGAATTCTATGTATCTATGTGTACATACATACAAAGTATGTATTTTAAAGTCCTAAGCAAATCATTTTAACCTATTATAGACAGGAATCTTATATCATAGTCGCCATAGTAATGAATATATTTTAAAAATATAAATATTTATAAGCTTTCATACTCAGCATTTAAAATATAAGTATGATAAAATGGTACACCAGGAAAAGGAGAGAGTCTTCGACCCTATAAACAAGGTTGCCACAATTGGCGTTTTTGCGCCACAGCTGGCTCTTTTTTTTCCCTGTTGGCGCAATGGCACTTTATTTTTCGATTTGGCTCTCTTATTTTGTATAGTTTTAGGTTGAAGTACATATTTCTTTTTATTTAATAACATAACCACTAGATTAAGATGAAAATGTGAAATACTTTGGAAATATGTGTTATTGCTTTAAGTGTTTGTGAACGAAATATTTTGTATATACTTAAATGCAAAAATAACATGAACTGCAAAAAAGAAGTTTTGGCTCTTTTTTAGCCAATTTGGCTAATTTTTTGTTTGTTTTTGGCTCAATTATATATGTATTTTTAAGTGGCAACCGTGCCTATAAAGCATATTCTTGATCACCATTAACAGCTGAATCGTCTGATCTCTGAGATCTAATAGATTTCAGAGACTGTAAGAGCTAGAATAACGAAATTTGCCACACAAACTTCTATAAACTCTACTCAAAAATTAATATTCATTCAAGCTTATAAATGTAACACCTTCGCTATAATCAATGATATCGGTAGTGTCATGAATATCTTTTCAACTTTGTTTTCGAACTTTACCTTTTTATTATAGGCTGATGAGTTCTTGAGATGACGCATTACTTTATGTTTTTCCCATCGGAGCGATAAACTTTTAACCCAACTGTACACAAAGAGGCGCTTATTGACTTCAGTGAATAAATAATTATAAGGTTAACGATAGGGATTTCCCAGCTTGTGTGGCATAATTAGTCTCTTAGATACATATGTACATAAGTACAGTGAAGTGTGCACAAAGTGGAATTATGGTATTCTATATAATTGTTATTATTTTTTCATTCACCTTTTTAACTCACCATAGCAAATTAAGTTCCAATTAACGTTTTTGCTTCACTCTCACTTATATGTGTCAATTAGTATTTTGCGTTGAATGAATTTGAGTTGACAGTTTTGTGATGCGCATTGAAGCGATTTAAGCCAGAGCTGAGCTACACCCAATGAGTATTACCTCAAAACGAGTATATATATTTTTGTCATTCGCGAATTGTGAGTCAAATCAATCGTCATTCTGGAGACGAGTTCAGTGCAATTGAGAATCGCAAGTCGTGTAGAAGCAAAATCGTCGTTATCTTCGTTGGGCTGGCATTTCCCCAAGTTGCTGTACTGTTGACCTCTCTGTATCTACCCACATTTAATATACATAATAATCAAGTATATAGTATTCCCGATCGATTGCAACTACTATAAAAGGGGGATCATAGCTCTCAATTGAGACAGTCAACCTATTGTTCAATATGGATACGGGTCGCATTCTAATGATGTTCGGGCTAATTGCAGTCGCTGTGTGCTTAGCCAGCGGTGAGTGTTTTAATGATATTAAGTAATTTACCTAAATCATAAAATCTTCTTTAATTTCTGCAGCACAAGAAGCCGTCACGGAGAATCCCGCAACTCATGTGGATCACACTAACGGTGTGCAGACCTCAATTCCCGGAACAACGCAACCTCACAGATCCAAGGTTATCATCAATGGCCAAATTATCAGCAGTGACCAGTTTCCCTCCGCCTATGGCAATGTAATGCTGTTCAATAACGGCGGAGAAGGCAGCTCCCAGTTATTCGGCAACTACGAAATCAAAATTGTAAATGGTGGCATTCAACTGAAAACTGCAGGCAAGGAGTACAATTTCCCAGCAAAGGATGCGAGTGAAAAGAGTCAGGAGAAGGTCGATGTTAATGGTCAAGAGGCAACGCTGGAATATGATAATGGTAACATTGTCATTGAGCTGGCTGATGGAACTGTCTTTGCCAAGGCTGATGGCGGTCTCTTCAGTGGCAATCGTCAATCGTATGAGAACCGGGCTCAGATCAAGGATGCCGCTCTCAAGGAAGTTGCCGAGGCGCAGAAAGCAGCGCAGGCTCAGCCCGTGCACAGATACGTGTACAATGATCAAGGCAGCACTGTCCTACAAAATGGAGCTGGCAGCATTTACACTCGACCCGATGGCAAAACAGTTTTGGTTGGAGCCAATGGTCAGACGATTGTAACTGACGGGGATTCGAGCAGCGATGAGAGCGATGAAGATGATGATGACAAACGGGGATCGGGGATTATCATCAATGGCCAAATTATGAACGGTGGCAGCTTTGTTTCTGGCAATAGTAATGGAGGCGTTATGCTATTCAACAACGATGGAGAAGGCAGCTCCCAGTACTTTGGCAATTACCAAATCAAAATCATCAATGGTGGCATTCAACTGTCGACTGGTGGCAAGGATTACAATTTCCCGGCCAAGGAAGCCAGTGTCAAGAGTCAGGAGAAGGTCGATATCAATGGTCAACAGGCAACGCTGGAATATGATAATGGCAACATTGTCATCGAGCTGGCTGATGGAACTGTCTTTGCCAAGGCTGATGGCGGTCTCTTCAGTGGCAACCGGCAATCGTATGAGAACCGCGCTCAGATCAGAGAGAATGCTCTTAAAAATGCTGCCGAGGTGCAACAACGGGTGCAGCAAGAGGTTGCTGATATCCAGAATCGCATACAGGCTGAGATGAGGGAGCTGGAGGCGAATCTTCATCGTACTCTGGGCAATATTGGTTTCTACTAGTATGTCGCATACTCGCAATATGTGTGAGTATCTCCACATACCTGTACTAAATACTTACCTACATACTTATATTTCTATTAACGAACAAGCACGAATAAAGCTCATTACGCTGATTTATTCAAAGAGTACTCGAACTTATTTGCATTGCTCAGAACACAACACAACTTGTTGACGATGACGACGACGTCATCGCACATTGACGATGATAACAAAATAAGTCGCCATTTCACAGCACAATAAAATAGACACACTCACTCTCTGTTCGAGAGCGAATTACTGCAAAAATGAGTAGCTTTGAGTGTCCAATGTATGAATAAGCTGCTTTCAAAAAGGTCAGAGAGACTGACTAAGAGATACTACGTCCGCTTTAGGAACTGCTAACTCGTCTTTTTCTTAAATATCCTTTTTTTATTTTCATTCAAATATAATATACAAATATACCAAATATAATAAATATGTATTTACCGAACCTATTATTGAAAAAAACCTTCTATTAAACAAGTATATTTTCTTTATTTTTTTGATACAAATTTATTCATATTCATTTGGAAGTATTTGAATAACTTTAAATATCTTTAAGTTGACGTTTTTTTTTAAGCAGACGATTAGGTTTGTATTTATTTATTAATTATTACCTTAGCTTAATCAATAAATTAAAACATCTATTTAGTCTTTTTATGTCTAATTTAATAATCAATTACTTAAAATTTGTTTGTACTCTTGATTAAACTATTCTCTATATTTATTTTGTTTATCAATTTTTCCTGTGAAGTAATCGACCTCTTGCATTCATAGCATGTCTACAGCGTATACGAATGTTCAAATGAAAATTATTGCATGCGAAACTTTGTTATGAATAGCTACTGCATACATATGCATATTGAATGCGGTCTAATTAATTTGAACTCTGCTTTTTAAGCATTGGCTCTCAACAGTTGACATCTGAATTTGCCGTCTATCTGTCTATCTGTCCATGGGTACGAACGAGTAACATACTTCTATCGTTTCGAATACCATGACTAAGTAATACATATTATGCACATTTTTTTTAGCTCCAAATGAAAAATGAGAATCCATGGGTCCTGCTGCTGTGCGTCCTACATTTTGCACTTAGACTAATTTTAAAGTGCCATATATCAGTTGAACTGAGCTGAGGGCGGAACTGAGGAGACTATTCCTAGCAAAGCAATATCCGCCAATCCGCGCGAGCTACGCAAATTCCACAAGTGCCAGTGCCACCTGTAGGTGAACCAACCATCCATTCAGCCGGGGTTATAATCAGTGCTGCCCATTTGGTGGTTTTACAACCAGATTTTTCGATAGAGGTAAAAAATTAAAATTTTGTGGCATTATTTTGGTTTCTTAAAATACGTAATTTGGTGTTTTGGGAATCAACGTTAACTACTATTATTAGCTATCATCCATCTAAATCGTAATGAGATCGGACAAAAAAATAAGATGGTAATGGCTGATTAAAGTTTTTTAGCAATGTAAGTGCCGAAAAGTATGCAAAACATTTTTTTTTATATATTTAAATAAGTAACGGGTATTCTATAGCCGGGAACTCTACTATAGAATTTCCGGCTTGTTTTTAGAAGATTCTGTATAGACAAACTTAGAAGATATTGTATAGTCTTGTACGAGTATATTTTGGAGTATACTTTTGGAGTGAAGTCTTTCATTTGGCAATAGCAACTCTGCTGGCATTATAACCTCTGAAATATAAATGTGGTAATCTTTTCCTTCGAAATTTTTGTGTTTTTTTCGGAAACCAAAGGGCAGCACTGAATGTAACCCCTTGGCAGGACGCCGTGTGTGACAAATGTGCGTCAAGTTACTGGCAACTTATTTCACAATGTGCCACCCCACAATGGCAACACTTGCAGCTTTGAACTTAACTTGAGCAAAATATTTAGCTTGTCGGAATCTGTTATAATTAATTTACCACTGTTCAGTTTCACGGTTTTTTCTATTTTAGAGTTTACCTGCTTTTTTAAATACTTTACATTTGGAATCTTGAAATTTTAATTCGTTTTGAGAATTTTAAATGCAGGTTTATGTTGACTTAAAAACTGAGCACTTAATTTTCGACTATTTAATAATAAAAATAAATAATAATAAATAAATAATAAATAAAAATAATGGTTATAATAAATAATATGGAATATTAGTGTCGGTTGACATCTGAATAGCGTTGATTATCTAATTATTAAAATCTCGTTATGCCAACAAATTTTAAATATTTAAATAAATTTCAAGTTGCAGATTAGTTTTAATCTGTTTGGAGTCAGGATGAGACGTATTTGTATATTATTACTGCTGATATCTGTGTCAATACAGGCAATTAAATTTTCGTTTAGTCCAAACCAATGTAGCGAGCAGGTAAATCAAGTAAAACTTGAGGGAAATACGGCTATTTGGAAGTTGATGACGAAAGATACGGTCCCCAAAATAATATACATTTTATCGTCAGGAAATGTTCCTCAAAATGATTGTGATAATGAAATGATTTGTGATATAAGCAACAACAATGTCAATATAGGTAATACTGCTTGGTTGTAAAGCAACAAAGATTCTGCCCAATTATAGGGTTAAAACATTTATCTTTTTTCAGATGAACTATATCTGGGTCCACCCACTAATTTACCACTCGGAAATTTTGGAACTCTTTTAAATGATAAGAATAATCCTTTCTTTATTCCTTTGAATGGAATTTTTCGTGAAATCATCAGACTACTTGATGATCGTGTAAACGTCATGCCTGGAAATACCGAAAATCCTAAAAATCAAGATCAAAATAAAGATGGCGATAAAAACCAAGCAACCACTGAAAACTCCACACCCGGAAATATTGAATTACCTCAAGATATTGAAGATCCCGATTCTGATAATCAACAAACTAATGGTCCTGTGCATACAGATTATCCTGCAAGTCCTGGACTCGTATACGGTAAAAATAGTGGAGGACCTTTTAATTTTTATCCACTCAAATTCAATTCAAACCAATACCCAATTCTACTTGGAAGGACAGAGATTTCCGAAAATTCGGAGAGTAAACAGTAAAAGTATTTAGTTGATATTAGTTCAGCTAATACAACTTAATAAAAATGCGAGCTCTGAAATAGATTTTTCTAAAAATTTGGAAGTGGTGAAAAATTGGTAAAGCCTGTAAAATGTTGTAAATTGAAAATTTAATATTATAGTGAAGTCAACTAAAATTTAATTTGGAATTTTTTCAATATTTTTTAAGGCGGGTAAAATACAGAAAATAATGAAAATGGATGTTCATCCTTTTACAAGGCAAGCATAAAAATTAAGCTGCACATTTAATGATTCAGCTGCTTGCAACATCTTGATGCCATAATTTTGTGACAACTTTTTTTTTGTCCTTTTATCCGACACATAAAGTTGTCACAAGTCATTTTAACGCCTTGCCACGTGTTAAAGTGTGAGTGTAAGTCTACGTGTGTGTGTTAAATGAAGCTTGTGTGTATGTGTGTGAGTGTCAGCTGACACAAAATTGCTGCTTGCATTGCATTTTGCAATTCTCACACATTGCGCGAAACGAGAAAATGAGAACAGTTTTCGCAAATGTTGCTGACAGCGCCGCTTAGTTGCCCCTATTTTACACACACAATCACACAACCACACACACACATACACACAAACACACACATATGAATATAGTACATATATGCATATGGTCATACTTACATAAGAAAGAGCTTCATACAGCCGTTGGCTGTGCATGAAAAATTGCATCTGTTTTACCTTTTTGGCCGACATGCTTAATTTGCTGCAAATGAGCTGTGACTAATGCAGATGACACAAATGTGTAAATAAGCTAAAACCCCTTGGTTATAAGACTTTTGTACCTGCATAGCATAGTACATAGATGCATTTGTATGTATTTACATTCTATGCCCAATACATAGTGTCAACTTTTCATAACTTCGACAAAGCTGGACAGACTTGCAAGCGGATTGCCACTTTGAACATGTTTCATCCCTTTATTTCATTCTGCAATAAATAAAACTCATAAAATTCAAAATAATTAAATTTGAATTTTAATATTTTAATTAATTTATTAATTTAATTAGTTTAAGAAATATGTAAAAATATTGAAATTTGTGTGCAGAATGAAACTAAAGGCCAAACCGCTCGAAAGTCTGTTCAGTTTTGGCCGAGTTGTGAAAGTTCGAGGTTTGACCAAGCAACTTTAGAAGTCAAAAATTTTTTGTTAATTTTGGCTTGATTATTAACAAAATATGAGCCGTCTCAGAATCAATGTTTAAATTAATAAATAGTATTATAAAAATAGCTTATACTAGTACTCCATTAGGCAACGGAGTAGAGCATATCAGAGGGTAACTGCCCGTCGAGTAGACTCAACTAGTACTGCATTCCTTGTTGCTTTTATAGCTGTAACAAGCAGCTCTGTCAACACTCAACTGGAACTACTAAAAGCGGTCAAAACCAAGGGTCAAACGAAAGCTGGATAAGCTACACTTGACTTTAAACATAAACCAGGTCTGGCTAATGGCGAAGAGCAGCTGCTTAGGTCAACATGTGCATATAAAAATTAGCACAACATTTTACAAACTAAGACTTAAGACTATGTACTATATCACACGCATTGCTGTCAATATTTTCAGTTTATTATAATTTTAATTGCAATCTACAATAATTAAATTGAAGACAATACCAAATACTCAGACAACAATGACATTTAGTTATCGGCACCTATAAAAAAAACTTCTAAGCTTTTGTGTTGATAAAAACCAGAAGGGTTTCTGACTTTTGTTGTGCTTTTACTAGCCAAGTATAAAGTTTTATCAGCATTTGTTTGCCTTAAGTGAAAGTTAAATGGGCCAAAAGCAAGTTGTTGCTGTTTATTTTTATACGAGTATTGTACTGTTGTTTACTCCTGTACTTGGCTTTAGCACGATTCAACTATCGAAAGTACCTGCCCGAATAGTTTTATGAGCTCTTTTTTCTTTTCGTTTTTCTTTTACTTTTTTTGTACCCTGCATTTAAAGAGTTGATAAGGGAAGATTTAAAATTAGCTTTAAGGTAGGTTGTAATAGTTAGATCGAGGTATTTTTGTATTTTTCGTATGTTTTTTAATTATATTAATTAATTAAATAATACGAGATCGAAAGTTTAGGTAGGAAAGCTTACAGACTGCTGGATTTCTTTTAACGTGTAACTTCCACTCTGTCTTTTAACGGGTATCTTCTAGTCCGTCACAAACGCCAAATCAAAATTGAACTCTTATTTATTTTAGTATGACTCTTTGCACTTGTGAATGCAATGCCGTGGTAATTTTGAAGCAGCCATTACTCGCACAGCATTTCACACGCATGCGGAGAGAACTTTTCAAAATTTGATTTATACCGTCCGGATACTTACTTGGGTATCTGTGACAAAGTGCTCCTTTGATTTATTGCACTTTGGAAAACAATGCAACGAGCTATGAGTTTGACATGTGCACAGTATAAAATTTGTTGTTGTTGTTGCCACTCAAATATTTAATACGGAAAACTGTTTTTCCCCAAAAACAATGAGATGATAAGAGCAGAATATCGAATATATTGACAGGAATTCTTTGAATTTTCTGAATATTTGTTTATTTGTTGTTCCAGGGAATTGAAATGCGAAATTTGGCCAGCTGATAAACTTATTTCTTTTGATATTAGTTGTTGAGAAAGTTTTAATTTTCAAATAATTGTAGATAACACATGTATGAACATACCAGACATTATCACAAAATATTCCGATCAGAACTCACAGACTCTAATATTTGCAAGTGATTGTTAACACTAATAAAGATTTAATGAATACGTTTATACCCCTCTAATATGCATAAAAAAAGATTAAAATTTCTTTGAAATTTAGCTTTGTTTCTTACTTAAGTACTTGCTTATTTGCATTTAATGATTTCAAGGAAAATCTCAATTATCAATTACAGTTTGCCACGTAAATTCAAACAATGAGTTGATTGAATAAGAACTTGATTTACAGATTATTTTAACGATTCTATTTTCTAGCTTGGGCATTTCCAATGATTATGAAGCAAAAATATTTATTGTGGGATTACCATTGATAACGATTGATTTGTCGGTCCCTCCTTGAGTGTGTAGATCGATGGTTTGGGTATTGAGATCTGTTTGAGCCAAAAAATAACGCTGATTGTAGCTGTGATAGTCGAGTCCATTGTATCTGACAGTTGTCCAGTAGTAGAGCACATCTCCTGGTTGCAGCTTCTGCTGTCGATTGTGATATGTCCAGCGCCCGTTGCGTGAGCTGACGACATCCGTGGCCCAGGTCTGATCACTGAGATCCTCCATTTCCGCATTCAACTTGCCGTGGAAGGCAAAGAGAGAGATTCCAGGCTCGTCAGGAATGGAAACTTCAAAGCCCTGGGGCGTGTTAACCTTGACTGTGGCCCTTGGCACTTGGTAGGCGTGGCAGCTGCCAAAAACGATAAACGCGGCTAACAGCAGCAGCTGCATGAGTTGTTCCCTGAGTTCCTTCATAGCAACTGAATCCATTTGAGTGTGACATTATTGCTTTTCTAGCTTATCTTGGCTGGGCTGGGCTGGGGTCTTGTCTTGTTTGCATCATGGGAAAGCTGTGTTTTTCCCCACTGCTATTGCAAAGTCAAAGTCAAAGTCAGACAGTTGATTGCTTGGGGGCTCTGGTGGCGGCGAAATGCGCGCCAGCCAAAAAGTATGCAACACAAAAATCCATTTAAATAACTTGCACAAATACTTGCATAGCAATATTCTGTTGTCTGTTGTCTGTTTTGTGTGTGTTCTTTTTTTTCACAAGGGCTTAAAGCTTTAACTTATGCAGCTCTCATATGGCAGGCAGTCAGACCCCAATGGCCAGCGTCATGTGTGCGGTTTGTGTGTCGGTCCTTGGGCCGCTCTTTGTGCCCAAGTTTCCAGTTCCCTGCGCCCAGTTCTCAGTTCTCAGTTCCCAGTTCCCAGTTACTGGCATTGCCACAACAATCTATGGCATTGCTGCAGTCACTTCTCTGTCATTTCGAGCGTAGCAGACACAAGAAGCAGCGGCAAGACAACTGCGGCAGATACTTAAATAGTTACTGTTGTTAACGCTGTCAAGACCCAAAGAATGTTGGGTATGTACAAATACACACATGTGAGTGTGTATGTGTGTGTGTGTGTTCTCTTAACAGCACTGCAATACACACCTCTGAGCAAATGCCACAATTGTCTGTTAAGCAGTTGTGACTTGTGAAACGCATTTAACGACCTGACAACTTCACATTTTGCTTGACAAAATAATATACACAGTTTTGTTAATTACACGACAAGTGGCTTGTTTTCGTAACAGCATTTAATTTATGTAAAACTTCATTTAATTAAACTCGACATATTTCCAAAACAATTTTATTTATTTAGTAGTTTAAGCTGTTTAATTAAAATAATTCAGTTTCAGGATAAAACTTTAAGCTTTCATTTTAGTCCGAGAAAAAGGGGAACATACTCTAATTTCATTAAAATAAATAAATATATTTAACAAAAATTTTAATAATTTATTTTTATTATTCTTAAAGTTTTTTCTTTAAGAAAAGCTTAAAATTTGATCAGCTATGCTTATGTGAGTTCAGTTTTCTCAGTTAAAAGTGTTCTGTTCTGCTGATGTGAATTCAGCTTAACATGCCTTAAATAACTTTAAACTTCACTCATCGATCGATGTCATTCATCAATTCGATTTAAATAATCATTTTAGCCTCAATTGCCGGCAAAATAGTTAAAATGCTTTGTCAGCGGCCCAAACCAGATGCTAGTTAATTTTTAATTGCTGTGCAGTTTGTCAAAAACAGAAACAGAATGTGGCCCTAATGTGTGTGTGCTCCATTCAATTGACCCAGTACGAGTACGATTTTTGGCAATAAAATCAAAAGGGGTTGAGAGGGGAGACAATCGAATCCCCATAGCCCGGGCATCGGGCATCCACTTAAAACAAAGTCAAACCGCAGCAAACCGAAACTAAATAGCTAACCATTTATACAGGCGATCCATCTATCTATCTATTCATTCATTCACTCATTCATTCATTTGCTCATTCATTCGCTCATCCATCTATCGTCAACTCAAACTCAAACTCTGTCAATTTCTCTCTCTGGGCTGACCCGCATTGTTTTGGCCATCTATCTACATAGATGGCCCAAAAGGCAGCTACGTTTCTGCGCTTTGCGCTGATTTATAAGCTGCATGCCACTCTGACCACTTGATTGTCGCTTTGGCTATATATATGTACATATATGTATATGTGTGTATCTGTGTTTGTGTCTGTGTAATTTATTTACGTTAACACGCGCTGGGCCAGCGCCTAAAACTATGCCACATCCACAGCATAGACCCAGAGCGCAATTTTCATTTATTTTAAATGGCATAGAAAATTGCAAACTGACATTTTGCTGGCCAAGTGCCTCGACTCGACTCAACTCAATACAATGTCCCGTTTCGGACTCTCTGTTCCATTGGCTTTGTGCGCACAACCGGAAATTTGTGTAGTTAGTGCTGACCAGCTTCGGTTTTTTCTTTATCTATTTTGGAAGTGTAGTCTCTGCCGTTTGAGCCCGGCATTAAATTCTAAACCGGCCCAGACTGATTACCATGAAATTACATTGTTTCGCACTTAAAATGCGGCATTGGTAACACGTTGTGCCATGTTGCCCAGTGTAAATGTGGCTTCTGGCTGGGTTTGAGTGCATTTCCTTCTCCCGGAGAGGCTTAATTAAGTGAGTTGTTTTCCGCCCCGATGCCCCGCCCACCACATTCGAATTTAATTGCTCGCATTTATTGTTAATTGATTTCATTTTTATTTTAATTTAGCAATTGACCATTTTTGCTTTTTTTTGCGCCAGGTGAATGAAGTTTCATTTGGGCTTATTTTAATTCGTTTAGGCAATTGCCCAAATTGAATGAAAATTGATTTAAATTTGTTTGAATTTCCAAATGTGCGTCCGCTTAAAAATAAATCAGCCACGAATGCAAGAACGTTGACTATATTTTTTTAAATTAGTTGGTAAAATATCAAAATTGTTTGTTTTTTGTTAGACGTATTTAATGTAAGTCTATTGCTTTTGTTTAATAAATATATGCTATTGATGGGAAGAATCAATTAAAAAGAACAAATGAAATTAAATTTTTACCTTAAATACAAAAAATTAAATTAAAATTAAAAAGTAAATAAAGTCAATTGGAAAATTGGAAAAAATGTATCTTAGAAAGTTAATATTCAAATAATAATATTTATAAATGCATTTTTTTCAATAAATGCTTTTGCTTTAAGATGAATACAATTAATATTGCTTAGTTTTTAAATTAAAAAAAAAGTTAGCTTTAGATTGAACGGCAAAATGCACTAAAAGTTAATCGATTGAATAAATGATTTGCTTGGCAAAGACTGGCAAATAAAGGGCAGTCGATCTAATGCATTTGACTTTATCTATAATAAGACTTCTCCCTTCCCATTTTCCGGTGCATAATCAATATTGCGTTGCATGGCAAAGCAAATAGCAAATACCTTGGCTATCTCAGAGTTGTTGTCGTTCACACAGCTGGATGGCAATAAGCTAAGCAAAGACCCATCCAATCAATCCCAGTCTGCGACCACAAGGAATGCCCCTATTCAGTTCTCGTTCTCTCTGGCAACCACTTCACATGTTGCTGGGCTGCCTAGATTCGCTTTATATACGTACACAGTAGAATCACGAGTACAGTTGCTCAAACATTGGTGTGACTGACGCTCAACAAACGTGCTATATTCCCGTTCTCCGCCCAGCTGCCTTATTACACAGTTATACATGTTTAAATGAGTAAATATATCTACATATGTATATATATCTATGTATGTATGTATGTACTCATACACACGTGTATCTAGAGCTTCCACTCAATGACAGCGACAGCGCACATATTTAAAGAGCAAACGTTTATCTAAGTTGTACCGTTGCGGTTTCCGTTGACATTCAAATGCGGAAGCACCTGTCGCCCAGTGCCGACATCGACACACAGAGACCGAGACACCAAGAGACACCAAGAGACCATAAGACCATGTGACTGGGAGACCAAGGACCAAGGACCAAGGACTCGAGACGGCTACAACTAAGCCAACAGCAGCAGCAGCCACTTCCGATTTCACACGCAGCCAGAAGAGCAGATACTTTGAGTTCGGGGACTTAGGCTGAGTGCTTATTGCGTGGGCTGCTACAAAAGTTGTTAATACCATATTTATTTATATTTCCATATATATAATTATATTAAATTTTAGTATATTGCTAATAATGGATTCAATTTAATTTAATAGGTAGATAAAATCAATAAAAAGTTAAAATTTAATACTTAGCCAATTGAGAAAATAAAATTTAAATAGATTAGATATTTTTGGAAAAAGTAAATAGAAATATCGGAAAGCAGTACAAGAAAATACGTAATTTAATATAATAAATCATTAAAAACTTAAGAGTATAAATAAATATAAATAAATATAACTAAATATAAATAAATATAAATTAATTAAAATAGATATAAATAATTATAATTAAATATAAATAAATAAGGGGGCTTTGTCCGGCGCGCTTTTCAAGAGGAATTGTAGTATGAAATGTAAAAACACTTTTTAAATTTTTCTTGTTATACTGTAACAAACACTTAAATGAAATACAAAACACATACATAAGGACTACACAAAGTTTTACTATAAAATACTATATTATTATAAATATTTCATTATTTTGATGATTTAGGAATGATGTTTTAAACTTTAACATATTATACTGTTGCTTAATTTGAACATTAAGAAATGTTTTCAAATATTTCGAAATACTCACTTTAATAGTTGCATTTAAAACTCTTCGAAAAACCCTCGCATGTGAGGAGTTTCATGTTTGGTGCGTGCGATTTGTCTTGGCTGTCTCAGTCTCTGTCTCTATCGCATTGCCGGATACACACTTCGCCGGGCATGGATGACAAGTTTCTTGAGCAACTCCCTCTATCCACCACATGCCACGCCCACTACCCCTTTTAAGCACCTCCACCTCCATCTCCATCTCCAACTGCCAACTGCCACCTTCTCCTCCTTGTGCAATTTGTGTAGTAACTTTTGAGTTTTCAAGTATCTGTGCGTCGTGGTTGTCATCAAGTTTAAATGGTTTCGCTTACACCTTGAGGATGTCATTGAACAAATTAATTACTCGACAAGATTACAACAGAGTGCCAAAGTGCGGAGTGTGTGCGGGGGTGGGGGTTAAATTCCAGCTGCTGCTGTTGCTCATTAAAATGCCGCATATTGTTGCCATCATGGGCATCTCCATCATTAAGACTATCATTGTTTTGGGCTCCCAAAAAGGCTCCGCCCGCATCGCATCGCATTTGCGATTGCCTGAGCACATTATTAATGCGCTTCTGACGCGTTTTTGGCCAAATGTGTGTGTGTGTGTGTGTGTGAGTTATGCAGGCGTATCGAGAGGAGTGGTGGGGAGAGAAGGGGAGGGAGGGTATAAACACAAATACAATGCAGCTAAATGGCCATACATTGGTCTCCACTCACTTGGCTTGCTTTTGCTGCTGCTGTTTGGTTGTTGCTGCTGTTGTTGTTGTTGCTGCTGTTTCCTGAGCTCCAACCGGAAATTGGAAAAGCGTTGGCTTATACCGAGGGAACTGAGAAGGGAGAGGGGGGTGATAGCGGGTACAGCGGTTGTCCTGGGCACTTTATGCATGCACCGTTCATAAAGTGCACTCGCCATTTTCCACTGGCCAAAAAGACTTTGGCATTGTTGTAACCAAAAGGCACGGCTTGGTATTGCATAGATGCGTCCTGTTATGGACTGTCCGAAACCTTCGAGTGTGAGTTAATGACTATGTGTGTGTGTGTGTGTATGTGTGTTTGGACCACTCTCGATATGCTGCACATGCTGCTTGGCCAAAGCTGCTAATGGCCACTGTTAAACTACCAATGTTGGAGTGTGTTTGCAAATTCGACAAATACATAAGTACATACATACTATATGTAACGTATGTATGTTTGTACTGAAGATTGGTTAATGTACTTTTGTCGAGCGTTTCCTCTCGCTTAGGTGTAGCTGAAATAAACGATAATCCTTTTCATTGTGTGCATTCCATTAACTTTTGAACATTGAAGATGACATCGACTGAAAAGTTAACTGGTATTTACTATATTATATCCTTGAAACTTACATATTACATTGTGAAACATTTATAAGAATATATTTTTATTTCATATATTATATTTCTCTTCATATTATAGTCTGTTCTTAACTTGATCAGCTACAGAGAGTTATATTCAATGATATGCAAGTCTATTCAATTTTTAGAATTTTTGAAAAAATTTCCTTTATTTTGCATATTTTCATTTTTAAATTGCTTTATGTCAGAAATCATTTTTATTGTATTCGTTTTGTTTGCTTGCCAAATTATTATATCAAAAGAAAATATTTTTTTTGCAGCCAAAAAGTATGCATCAAAAAAGTGAAAATGGCCTGCGGTTTCATTTTAAATTTTTATGCTCAATGTAAGCCAAATCAGTCAATTTGATTTCTGCGGCAGTTAAGCATAATACACCCAATAACCACAGACAGATACATACACGGAAGAAATTCATGTGTAAATGTGTTGATGTGTGTGTTTAAATGCTTGTACATAGATTACACACTCAAACCTCAGCTGGCTTTTCATTTGGTTATTTTACAAATACGTAATTTTGTTTAGCGTAATTGCGGCTGCAATTGAAACCGGCACTTGATTGGAGAGCACAATAGCAACAACTCAGGCACACATAAAATGAATACATATATATGCCAATCACACAAATACATACACACACACTTACACATATGTATATTCAAATAAATGTTGCAAATTTGATATTTACGTTTTAATGAAGGCTTTCATGTTTTTGGGTCGTCGATAAGCTGCCGTTTCCATATCCCGATTGCATATAAAATGAGATTTTGGCTTGCAATTATCGCAGTGGCCTAAAGCCGGTTCTGGCCGGTTCCGGCCAACTTAACGGCCAACCAACTGCAACTGCAACTGCAGCTGATGTCAACGGCCAAAGGCAAAGTTCGTTGCATTTTTTTCAATAAAGCTGCAATGTAAACAATCAGCTTGCAACACGGAGAGCACACTCACATACAAGCACACCAGACACACACATAGACACACAAACACATACACAAGCAGGAGACAAGTTAATAAAAGTTCGCGACACGAAAGGCGGATACAAAAGTGACTTCTTCAGTTGGAAAGGGTTAAACCAGTATTGGTCACAAATAATAAATTTGTTTAAATAGCTGCAGCTGCCGTCGAAAAGTCTGTATAACAGGGCGTATGAGCAATAAGGCAAATATATATGTACTTTTAAGTCTATTAACGAGTATGAATTCAAATAATAGTAAATTGGATATACGAAATTTGAATGGTTTCAACTGAAAGGATATTATAAATGTATTAAAGATTGTTATATATATATAAATATTTTAGCAATTTATATTATGGTCAATCATCACTAATCAAATGATTAAATTGGTAATACGATAGTTGAAATGTTTAAGCTTTAATGGTTAGTATTTATATTTCTATAAAGAGCGTATGAGCAATTCATTAAATATTCCTTTAAGTCCAATATTATTATCTATTATGATTAAAACCATAGTAAATTAAAAACACGATAGTTGAGAGGCTAAAATTTAAATTCTTTAGTCACGATTGCATCAGTAGATTTGCAGCCCCATCAAGAACTAGATCAGAGATATTTGTATCATTTTCGAACCGCGCGCTTTAACAAAATTCCTTAAACCAAAGAACTTGTGGACTTTCCATTCCTGATGTGCTTAGACGACAATCCGCTTTTCGGTCTACCCATTTCTATTTTCTTTTCTTTTTTATCTATAGCGCCACCTATTGGTCATTCGTTTGACAGCTCACTTAATTAAATTCCGTTGGACACCTTCTTGAATGTTGAACGTTGGCATTTTGGCTGTTGCCATTTTATTTTGCAATTGCCTTTTGCTAACTTTTAACTTTTTGAGGCTATCCACAAGGCTGCTTAGCTGCTTCACATGTCCATTTCTCTCACTCTCTACTTCTCGTTACCTTCTTTGAGTATAGCTTTCTATCTTTCGCATTCTATCTGTGTGTCTGCATCTTTCTGGTTTAAGAGCAAACTCGTTTCATTGGTAATTTACGCTTCACATGGTCAACGTGTGATAAAAATGCCTCTGTTGTTGCTATTGTTGTTGTTGTTATTTGTACTTTGGTTTTTGCTGGACTTTTCTTGACATTCTCTTTGCTTTGTTCTGTTGGTTTCCAAACTTGAAACATAGGTGGCGCTCTGGACTAAGCTGCTTAGCTGCTGGGTCTATGCGGTTATCCCCCGCTGTCCCCCATGTTTGTGTTCGGCCTGACAGTGATTGGTGTTTGTGTCAGGGGATTTATTTATCTTTTAAAAGTATTTATTGCTTTACATTAAAGTTGCGCGATTTCCAAAAAAATAAGAAGTGAATTGGGCCGCCAGCATTCGCAAAAACTGTACACAAAAAACACTATACAACTATACACTCTTTTGGCACGCACTCTGACCGGGCAATCTTAATGCAAAATGTTACAGAGCATCACTAATTTTGGCCTACGACTATCATACATCTTCGCTTTTCATTTGCTTAGGCCTCTTGGCATCCTGGTCATTTGACACTTTCACTTTACGAGCCATACAATTTATTTCACTTTTATCTAACATCAAGACATATTGATTTTCCTCTTTGTCCACAACGAAAGGAGAGAAAAATCGCCCGAAAGTATCGACGATAATTTGGCCAAAAAGAAAAATAAAAGTCTTGGGCCTAAATTTGGGATTAGCCTGAATGGTAACTTCTTCTTTTTTTTTTATTTCTGAACATTTGATGTGCCCCTCACAAATTCTAATCAAAGTTGATTGATTACATGAACTCATGAGGCAAGTTGAGTGTGTTGAGAGAACTTTGCTCTCTATAGAATTTTTATTAATTTTTACTCATCAATTAAACTTGTCATTTGTTCTTGATGGGGGTGACAAATTTTTTAAAAAGATAATCAAATTAATTTACAAGCCAGGTAAAAAGCAATTAATTTATACTCCTTACAAAAGGATTGTGTAGCACACGCTGCGTATACTTAATCAACTCCTTTTATAAAAATGAGAAACTGTTCAATATGTTACAATAAATTCATTCTTATTCATCATTCGGTATATTTGTTATGCTTCATGATGCATATTGTAGATACGAGTTAAAAGTAAACTCAATAAAAATCTCTGCATACAACTCGTAAAATCGGATTTGAGTTTTAAGTACCAAAAATACATTTGGTAATGTGTATCCTCGGGCTTTAGAAACACATTTGGCCCGAAGTGAAAGTCAATTTGCATGCAAATCTCGGCCAAGCTGGTTTCGAAATGTTAAGTAAAGTAAAATAAAGTAAAATCAACTAAATCATGTTGAAGTGCATGTCTAAACAATAAAAGCCACATTAAAATGAAATTCAATAAAACAAGAAGCGGCCAACTGGAGACGGAAGCGCACTTGACCTGAAAACTCATTGCAATCAAAATAGGAAGTTGCTGTTGATGATGAAGTTGAACATCATTATGATGATGATGTTGCAGATAGGCCAACATAAACAGGCTGCTTAAGATTGGGTATATTACGAGGGGGATGGGGGTTGAATCATCCCATCTCTCTCCCTCTCTCGGTTTCTCTCCCTATTTGTGAGTGACAAACTAATTTCATTACCAGCAGCTGGCACAGACATTGCTGCCGCCAGTGAAATCCGGTCATAATGCTTGTAATAATAATCAACAGCATGAGCTTGGACACTGAACGAACGAACGAATGAAACGAATGGACCGAATGTATCCACAGATGATAAGTAGCAAGGACACATGCAACGCGGGAAGCGAAGTGGGGAGAAGCAATTGCCATGGCAAAAATAGAACAATTACACTAAAAATAAAAACAAAAGCCAGATAGATAAGTGGGACACACACACACACACACACAAAAGTGGGCGGTGTGCTGGTGTGCTATGGGCGTGGCAAGCTATATGTAATATGTGCACAAATTGAAAATAAAGTTTTGTAACAAAATGTCGCACCGGAAATGAAACTCACAGCATGAAGCCCGGGAGCAATGTGTAGCCAAGCGTATAAACTGGGTATAGAAGGCAGACAGAGTCGCATTTGTAGTCAGAGTCAGAGAGGGGCGTGGCAATGCACAGCATTGTTTGCCACTATCACAACGAACAGAAGCAGAGAAGAGTTGAGTAACTGGAGACTGGAGACTGGGCGCCTTAGTCTAGGCGCAGTCTGCGCCAGTTGAGCCTTGCCATAATAAAAGATGACATTTTATAGCAGTCATAGCCAAGTCAGAACACGCCAGCAATAGCAAAACGGGTCGTCGTTGTCGTGGTTTGGGGTATCGGGTTGTGGCCTAAGCAGCCAGTCAGCCTGCTCTTGTGGAAAGCCGGAGAGAGACACAGACACAGCTGCTGCACAAAAGTACATAAACCTAGAAATGTCATGTTTATTTTCATTTCATAAGGAAATTGTCTGTCTATAGTTTCGGCTTTCCAAAACGGAGGCAGCCAGTCAACCAGGCTGCTCCAGGCACCTTTAACAGTTGGCTAATAAGCACGCCTGACAAGCCAGGCACTTAGCCTGGCTATATCTGGTTACGTATTGCGTCTGTAGTGCACATTACTTTTTTATGGCCACGTTAAGGCAGCCAACTTGAGAGATTTATCGCCTAACCGAAATTTATAGCAAATAATTGGCATATGAAAATTGTCAACTGGTACATATTCACATACATGTACACATGTACACATTTATATATGTATATAAACGAGTATTTAAAACAGCAATATAATTGCATTGAGTAAGCTCGATTTCTAATGAACATTGAAATATTTCCATTTTCATAAATTTTTTAGAATTGGAAAAAAGAAAAAATGTAATTAAGATAAATAATGCAATTTAGTTACTTAATCGATTTTACTTTAATGCCGATAGATTCAGACTAACTGATAACCATTATCATGATAAATATCGGTTATCGATAAATACAAAGGGCTGACAATGCTATTATCGGCTACCGAAGACATTGCAGCCCTTCGTTTGTGTATTTTGTCATTGTGCAGAAAGAGTAAAATATGGTAAGTTTTAACTATAAATATATAAATTAATGATTATTTTCATTGTATTTTTAACCTAATAGATCGCCTGACTTAATTGCCCTATGACGAAGATCATAGCTGTTGCCAGCAAGTCCAGGAGAGCATCACACGTAAGTAAATTACACAAATAATCAATTAGACACTAAATTTGTTATAATTATTGTTTTTTCTTTGGATCAACTTGTAGGAGGCTCTTTAGGAGGCAAATCGACCAACAATTAGGTGAGAATTAATCATTCTAATGCTCTTCCAACAAACAATTAATTGATTCTAAATTTCAGATTGACCCTTCTACCGAAAGCTGTGGCCAGAAGGTATTAAATAATAAGTAAAGTTAGTTATAAGTTTTATTATAAGTGAACTGATAGTTTAAAATGAAGTGCATTAAAATAAAAAAAAGTTAATAAATTTCTTGTGTGCATAATTTTTTGCCGCCAATTCGGCACAATTTCCCAGTGGCCTACAGCCAGGGCAAAAATTTCCCACCGCTGAAGCGCTGTGTAAAATTTTCCGCACATCTTCAGCGGGTACCCCCGCAAACCGTGCCGGAAAATTTCGGCAGGTCTTCAGCTAGCGTATACCGAATTACCCCGGCCACGCTAATGTAAAAGCGAATTAGAACTTTACACAAAGTGGCTGCACATACCGGCTGCAAGTTCGGCTGGAAATCTGTATATTTTTACATACAAAAAGTGCTACTGGGCAGTTAGTCAACTAAAATTAAGTAAACTAAAAAAAATTACATGTTCATTTGGCTCAGAAGAACGTTGCATTTGGAGTAGTGATATAAAAAAATATCGATGCATCGAGCATCGATGTTTCTTGATGTTTTCCGATGTTTTTGTTTGTGTCGATGTTAAGCGATGCATCGATGTTTTGCTATTAAAGCAAAAGCTTAGCTGTTTTAAACTAAGAAATTTGTTTTTTTTCTTAGTACTAAGAACGATGAACTGGAGTATAAGCGTTCACTTGGTACCAAAAGTAATTTAAATCTTATACCAAATAAAACACCTAAAATCTTAAATAAACTTTTATGCAAATTTTCTATAAGCATAACCATGTAGATTATTATAAGAGAATATAGAATAAATGAAGTATTCAGTAATTTTAATATTATTACAATAATTTTAATATTTAGCTAACAGGTATCTCATAGTCGGGCTTTCGACTATAGCCTTTTTCGCTATTTTGAGTACTATAAAATATATGTATTTAAGTCTATTCTAATGACGATTAATGTGAAGCGTTTACCCAGTCCTTTGATGCAGTGTCCTTCCAGTTCAACGTGATGAGCATCAGGCTAAAAATATCTATTAAATTTGCTAAGAGCGACGGGATTTCTCCCACTGCAAAATACTTCAGTGTGCTACTTAGTAGCAACACTTCAGCGAGGCAGGCAGGCGGGCAAACAATCAACCCGTTCGACAACCGTACACTCTTTAAGCCGTAGAACCGCCAAAACCCGTGACCAGATTTTACCAAATAACCACTCATCTAATCACATCGTTATCATCATCAACAATTTTGCACTGTCATTGGCGAACAACGAACAATGGCATTGGCAGGCGACACAGTTGCCTCCTGACTCCTGTGTCCTGTGTGTCCTGTATCCTACTCTACTTATGGCTCTGACCGTTGCTCTGGCTAACCATTTAATCATTTTGTCACGCGTTGGCCAAAAGCACCAAACAAAAACGCGACCCGACGGCCTGTCGTGTGCTCACAAAGGTGATGGCTATGAGAATGAAGATGAAAATGAAAATGGGATGAAAATGAAAATGGGTTGTCATGGGGTTAGCTCGCTGCCTGGCTGTCTGGCTGCCAAGCTGTTAAATTTTAGCATATGTCATAAAGGCTTAGCCATGATTTATACATAAATATATGTACATATATTCTTTATATAGGTTAAATTCCTGGCGAGACTTTAGTAATAAAAAAGAATTAAGCTCGCAACAGACTAAAGCCAAAACAAAACAAAACAAATGCGAAACTAAACGATTTACGAAGCGGCAACAAGGACAAGTTGACAGTGGCATAAGTCAGTATGTATCTACCAGGGATTCAACGCGAATTAACATTACTCACTCTCCCTGGCACGAGTATGTCCATATATCTTCATTCCCTCAGTTTGTCAATGACGACGCGACGCGACTCGAACTGCGACTAGTTCTCAGCTGCTCAGCTGTGCGCAAATTTACTTGTGTATAAATATTTATATATTGAAATGCAATGCGAATCGATGATCAGCGCCAGAAGACGACAGCAGCAACAGCAAAAGCAAAAGAAAAATTATACTCCTCATTCCCTCTCACTACGTCTCTGTCTCCTTCTCCTTCTTCTTCACTTCCATTCCCATTCCAATACAAAGTCTCACACAAACTGCGGGCCAATGTGCCGCAATGCAATCGAGCTGCACGAAATTGAATTTGCTGCAAGTTGCTGCCGCTTAGCTTGTCTATTGCCACGAGGGTAGCTCAAGTAGTATTGGAAACTTAGCTGGCATTTAAATTGTTTTAGTTTTTTAATTGATAAACTCAAATATTGTTTCCTAAAAACTAAGAAATAAAAACAGATCTTTTAAAATCGTTGAGTCAAAGTATAAAAAAAAATGACAACTTTGCTTATATTTTTCTTTTCAAGTAACTTTATTTTATTTAAAATTATTTAAATGAAGTGTTTAAACTAAAATATTACTATCGAAAAACTAAGAAATACATATAAAAAATGCATTAAAAAAGGTCCAGAGTTTGTCAAAATATTTCAGAAATAAAATGACTTTTTTTGATTTTATTTTTCTGTTAAGCTTCTTTTATTTTAAAAAAGGTATTAGTTTCACCAACTGCTAGTTCATACAAAACGAAAATATTCCATTATTAATGCATTTAAGTATAACGTAGTTCAGAGGGCCTTCGACCTTCATATTGAGAAAAATAAAGTGTTCCTAATTTAAAATGCCATATCTACATTAATAAGGAAAACGATATAGATAGTTCCGAAAAAATGCAGATGAGCATTATTAATGCTATTTTTTTTTAAACAAAAATAGATTAAATTTCTTTAATAATCATATGCGAATTTTGACAGCCGTCTATTTCTTACCCAGGCCTACACATTGAACAGCCCTCGCAATAGCTGCGCTACAACTGTGGGTCCGCATCAGCTTCAGCTTCAGTTTCAGTTTCAGCTTTTCTTGTTGTTATTTGTCGAAATTCAGCATGCGAAAATGCGATTTGAGCTCATCGCTCGCTGTTTGTGTCACTGTTTCGATTTCTATCGCCGTCTCTATCCAAGTATCTGCATCTGTGTGCAGCTATTTCTATCTGAGCTCGAACTGTGTGTTGTTGTTGTTGCCGTTTGTCGGTTGTCGGTTGTCTTGCAATGCATTTTGGGAGCTTTAGCTGTGACAAATCTTTATGCAATGTTGCATGTCGTCTGATTTTGCCATGATGACATGCTGATGGCATAAGCAGGGACAGCAAACGGAAACACAGGCCTTGTCCTTTCCCCGATCTTTGCCCCTCCCTCCCTGTCTGTGTGTGAGTCCGCCTCTATGTCTACATGTCTGCGTATCTCAGCCCCTCAATGATTTGCTCACTGAAGTGTTAAGCACAAAAATTGGTAATGGCAGTGGCTGGCAAAACTCGTAGCTCTAGAAGTTGTTGTTCTTTCCATTTTATTTTTGGCAATCATTGCACAGGTTTTTCGTGGTTTGATTTTGTAGTGCATCGAAGCGTTGGACAACATTGCAGTTTCCTATGCTCTTACAATCTATATAATTATCCATTTGAGAAAGATTTAGTTTATCATTTTAAGATGGTAAACTGATGATGGATTTAATTTTATTTTATTATTATTACTGGTTTTCTGCATTTTATAAATTATTTATTTTATCATTAAGATGATTATAATTATATTTTTTTTTTAAGCTGATTACTTTAATATATTTTTTAAATTACATTTTATTTAGAACTATAATATAAAGAAGTTTATAATTTATGTACTTAAAAGAAAGATACCTGAGTTAACAGAAAATGGCTTTAATGCTCCATGAACCTTGTCATTTCGTGACTTTCTCAATGGAAAACTCTTGCATACTTTTAGGCCGGGCTAATTGTAGCAGAAGCCAAGTTAAGGCGCAGGCACGCACCAACTGCAACTTTTTGTGGCACTTGGGCCATTTTCCATGTACTCGAAACTTTAGCAATAAAATTTGTTTCAAATTGCTTTTGAAAAAGCGTTGCCACCGAGAGAGAGAGAGAGAGAGAAAGAACGGACATTATAAAGAGAGAGAGAGAGAGAAAAAAGCTTATAGAAATTGGATAATTGGAAACTCCAGCTAGCTACTTTATAGTTTGAAGTTGTCAACGGAAAACTGGTTTCAGGCCGAAAGGACAACAAGCAACAAAGCAACCAGGACACCAGGGCACTCGGGTATCGAGGCAAAGTGCACCCCGGGGGGCATTTGGGGACTGGTAAATAAATATCTAATATATTGTATTGTATTGAGAGCGGTCGCGCAAAAGTTAATTACATTGTGTTAACGGGCCGACTAATTTTGTAATTCTCTTTCTGAATCATTTAACCATGAAATTGGTTGGCCAACGACCACGCCCACAATGCCCAAGACGCCCCCCAAATGATGATAATAGTCCGCCAACGCTTGTTTCACGATGAGTTTACAGTTCAAATGTGAAAATTAGTCTTTCAACGGGTCTCGACGACCTGAGGGCTCCGTCAGCCTTCTTCACCATCGCCTCTCTGATTACTCACCCCCCGAAGGTTCCACCCTCTTGACAGCTGGCGCAAAATTCATATTGAAACTTTTTGGTGTGGTATATATATTTTGAATATTTGAATTATATTTACCGATTACACATAATTATTTTTAATTTCTGTGGCTTTTACACATAAATTAATGCAATTATATATGCCGCAGGCCATGGAATTGTAGGCGGATTGTAGGCGGGGCTCAGCTGCGTGTGCGCCTGATTAATTTCCACTGTCTTTTGATGTTGTTCTCAGCTGCCCCCAGCGGCATTGTGGCAAATGGCATTAGCGCGCAAATAAATTTAATTAAATCATTTTCGTTAAATTGTGTTGTTAATAATTTGTGTGGACTACTCTCTTTTTCTCTCTCACTCTCTCTCTGGTAAGCTGGTTGTAAGTTTTGTGAGCCGCTTTAATGTAGAGTATTAAACAGGATTTAGAAATAAATACCAAAGCAATTTTAGACTAGGAAACTGTTGTTGCACTTTTAAGGATATGTCCGCCAATTTAAATTTAATATATTTAAATTATTGCTTATTTCAATACATACATTTTTGTTAAGAAATAATTATATAATATTTATTTAAATGAAAAACGCACCAATTTGGATGGAATAAGTGAATTATAATTATAATGAAACCAACAGGAAACCAACGAAAATAGAAAATATTATTTTCCTTAAAACTATTGTTATTTAAATTTTTAAGTTACATTATTATTTTGTAATTTTATAATATCATCAGGTATAAAATAGTTTTCTTATGAGATTACGTTCTAAATTTTTTTTAAACGAATTTAGGATTAATTTTAAATATTTGTTTAACATAACATATATATTATTTTTATTTATTTCTTTTTTAATATTCTAAGGAAATGCTGACCTTAAGTTGTCCCAGCTGGCCTTTCTTCTATTGCAAGTCAAAAACGAGGGCAGCACATTTTTTGTCATTATGGCTGAGATATTGTCATTGCTCAAAGCCTAAAATGTTAAAGCTGCAACAACCAAGAATTGTCTGCTTAGCCTGGCGAACAGTTTTCCAAAATGTTTCTGACTGCGACCAACAGTGCGTATGCGTAATAAACAAAACAACTGCAGCTACAATTGTGGCCACTGTGAGTGTGTGTATTCGTGAGTATCTGTGTGTGTGTGTGTGCGTGCTTTATTTGAATTTACTGCCAAGGCAAGCCACACTGTTGAGCTTTGGCTACGACGCAATGGCAATGGAACTGGAACTGGCCATAACCTACTGTAGAGGAGCATTACTCGGCCACAAGCACGCCCACTTGCCACGCCCATTTGCTCATTCCCTAGACAGACATTCAGCCAGTGTTTGGCATTTGCCTCCGTTGAATAATAAATTGTATTTTGCGGCATTTAAAAGCAATTTTTTAACATTTTTCAATCTCAATAGCGACGATGAAATCCCAACTCAAGAGTGAATATGTGTTTGTATTTATGTGTGTGTGTGTGTGTGTATATACATGTGAATGGTGCGTACAGCTCAGGCAGATGATGCCGATTGAGCCGATGATGTTGCACGCATAACGGGAAGGAGTACGAGTATCGAGTATACGAGTATCGAGTATCGTTGTTGCAATCCCAGCCACAGTTTTGTCTAGCAATTTCGCAGTGAATTGTCCTGGGAGCCCAAGCGAGCCAAGGATGTCAAACAGGAGTTGTTGTTGCAGCCGAAACACTTGCAACATTTTCGGCAACGAGGCTGCTGCCGGCGATACATGATTCTCTCTGCCTTTCTCCCTTTCTCTTCATCTCTCTCTTTGGTTAAGCTTCGAGTGAAGACAGCTACGATTCGGCAGCAAAACAAATTGCAGCATTTAAGACCTCTGTCCAACTGTACCCTCTCCATCTTCATTCCCTCCCTCTTACCTTCTCGCCATGTCTTGTCTTGTCTTGTTTCATTCTATCTGTGCGTGTGCAGCGCCAGCAAATTGTTGAAAATTCTGTGGGTGGCAAGGCAGTTTAGCATAAAGTTTGATTAAGTGTGTAATCTGGGCAGAAATCCCCCTTCTCCTTCCACACACTTCACTACAAATGATTGTGCATTGTTCGACATGCATTGCTGGCAATTGCTTTGGGTTAAGAAAGCAGCAGCAACTAGACCAAATTGTAATTCATATAATTCTAATGCATGTAGAGCAAACGAATTTAATAATTATTAAAATTTAATTTAGTTGTTGAACTTAAAATTTAGCCAAGTTTTATTTTCAGAGAGATTAAAGACAAAGCTATTGAATGCTGAAAAGGTTGTTAAATTTACCCTCAAATCAATTTATTTATTATTTGTTATTTGTTTTTTATTATTTAATATTTATTATTTATTCTTTATTTGTTTTTTTATTTATTTAATGTCAACTAAATGCAGTTACCAAATGAAATGAAATTAATATATCAATCGATTAAATTTAATTTATATTATTTTGAAGAATCCGAGAACATTCAGAGCATTAAATCACATCCTGATTTGCAGTTGTCACCTAGAAATGTTGAAAAGGTTACCTGTGCAACACATTTTATGCTTTTCTTTGCCCTGTGTAACGGAAGTAGTAAAACTTTTATAATGAGAAAAGTTAAAAAGAATAAAAAGGAGAAAAGCGTCAACAGATTTGAGATTTGAGTTCCATCATAACAGGCGGGGCGCCGTTAATTCCGACAAACAAATTCAAAGCAGGCATTGCTTTGTATCTAGATAGCTCAACAGTCAAGTCAACACAACTGAAAGAACAGAAAGAGTCGACAGTAACTACCAAAGTTTAAATGGATCAGCGTTTGTTGCGACGTCGCCGTGCAAAAAGGAAAAAGCATAAAACGGGGTAAGATATTCACTCAACACAACAGTGACATCTAAAAGAATTCTCTCATCTCTCAACTCATTTGCAGCTTAAACAAGTTGCTGCAGGAATTCAGACCCACTTTCAAGTTCCCCGCTAGTTATAGACGTTTCGCATACGATCAGCTGCAGTTTGTCACTCTACCTCTTTTGGCCTTCTTCAATTATTTGAGCAGAGTCACGAAACACGAGTATCGATGCTCTGTGCTGGCTACTTTAGTGGGTCTCTTTATAATGTTGTTTCTGGGCTTTATTATAAAGCTGCTGAACATACCCATCACTAATATTATGTTGGGGTTTAAATAAGCAACAGCAACACGCATACAAAAATAAAGTTTCAATTCAATTGGCAGCAAACAATGACTTCGCTTTCTGGAACTTGGCCAACAACAGGCGAGTTACAAATACTCAGTGCCAAAGCCAAAGCCATAGTGAAAACCTTGCCCAACTCGCATGCCAAACAGGCAAAGGCAAAGGCAGTGCAATAACAAAGCCAAGCTGCCATTGTTGACCTACCACGACACTGACACCACGACCCCTGATCCCCAACCCCTTTCCCTGATCCCATTCGCCTTCCCCTTCCCCTTTACAGTCCTTTTAACAAAACTGTGGACCATTGCAAGTGTTGACAAGAAAATTTCGGCGCGCACTTGGCGAAAAACAGTTGCCGTTGCCAAACCAACAACTGTCGGATGTGTGTAAATGTAATCAAATCAGCAACTCGGCCAACTCAACACACAGCACTTCCACTTCCACTTGAAGTAGCCAGCATTGCCAGCTGGCATTTGGAGTGACTGACGGGGCATTGCCAACGGAACAGCTAAAAGAAAGGTGAAAAGGTGCAAAAATTAGATGAAACTTGAAAGATGTCTTAATGTTGTAAAATGAATAAAATATATATACATAATATTGACAAAAAATTGAAATTGAAATGACAAAAGTACATACATTTATTGTAGGAATATTTGTTTACATGTTTGAAACGCTATTTAATTGCCACCAGTTCCAACTTCTTTCAGACTTTATCTTCGTCAATCAATAAATAGTACAAGTTACTGCCTTTCGATAGTACAAAACAAACATAGTTTAAGAAAACAATACTTATTGATGGAAGAAAATTAAGCAGAAAGTATCATGATTCACAAATCAAATAAAAGTAGAAAAGTTGAAATCATTGTATTATTATTTTTTGTTCTTTATTTTTCCCTTTTATATTGAGTTTGCTTCCTATTTTTTAGCGTTTCATTCCTTAAAAATTATTGATTTTTAATAGAAATTTGTATTATAGTTAATATTTTTTTTTTTTGCATTTTTCTTATGGAAATTAATTAAGATTTTTGTTTTTTAAATAATAAAATAAATTATTTAAACTAAATAATAAATTTTATTTGTTTTATTTTATTTGATTCTTTGTTATAGCCCTTATATGTATGTATCCTATCTGTTCACCAACAGCCCAGCTGAGGTCCTTGATGTTGGTATATGTACATACGTATGTCCTTAAGCAAGTTGCATGCGCATTGTCGCATGTGTCTCCATTTGCTGCTGTTATGTTTTATTGATGAGTTTTCCCAAACCAAAATTGATGATGCCTCGGCATCATCGTCCTTCTTTCCCCCCCTTTACCCATCCCAGAGACATCGATGCGGCGTCAGTCAACGGAGTTATTTGGTTATCCTTGTTGCTGTTGCTGTTGCGGCTTCTGTTGCCGCTGGCAAATGGCGAAAATTTATTCAAAACTTTTGCAGTCACTGTCGCAGTCGCCTTATGTTTTAAAGCAATTCTTATGCAACAGGCGACAAAGCAGCTCAAAAATGCAACTTAACAGCGAGCGTGTTGTGCCACCAACAAAGCACCTGAGCTGCAACACACACACACACACTCACACACACACACGTATACACAAGTTTCAGTCCCTGAATGCACTAAAAAGAAGAAGGACCCACTTTCGAGGTTATAAAGTCACTTAAGCAAAGGCAAAACGTGCCAGCCCCGCGGCCATAGGGCAAAGGGTAAACGAAAAAAAAACGCAAAAATGGATGAAGTAAACTAAGCAACAGAGAAGACAGAAGGTAATATAGTCAAAGAGGAAACCAAAGACAGACAAAGTCTCATCTTCTCATCCGAATCCGAATGTCCGTATGCCGTATGCCGTTTGCTTGTCCTGTTGGCCAGCAATTGAGTCACTTATCTTAGACTTTTCTAAACCTCACACCGCAGTACAAAACACGTTTTCAACCCAGTTGTCAGGCATTCTGCTAACTTATTGTGCACTACCAAAAGGTATTACTGGCTGTAATTGCAATTGGGTTACTGTCATTGAAAATTCATGAAAATAGGTATTTTTAGACCTTGAAAGTTCGATTTAAGCCCCTGGATGACATTTAATCGCTAGTGCCTATGCTAAAAAGAGACAATTTTAAATATAGAAGTTCTACACACGTCCTCTCGTTCACAAGTGTTTTAACAGAATCAATTGCCTAATTTTTATTGATACTTTAAATTATATTCTATTATATTTTGGAAATATTTGAAGGTAAAATGATATAATATTAATAAAAGGATTCATTAATTAATTTATTGAAATTTTAAACAATATATTCGACCTGTCATTTTTTTAAAATTAATTTCGATGCAAATATATATTGTACAATATTACTAAAGTGTTTGATCACTAAAATAAAACATGTTCGTAGAGTATACTCTATTCGTTGTTTGAAGAAAACATTTGCAGTTCTCGATATTTGAGTTCTTCTTTTGGTGTGCTTTAATTAAAAGTGAAGTGCGGCCATTAATTTGCAACTACAAATTACACTCAATAAAACAAGGCTGCCACACTGATTTTTCGGCACACACAAAAGCACACTCAAAATTTGCCAGCACACACCATCGTATATATGTGTGTGTGTGTGTGTGTGTGTGTGTGTATGTCTGACTGGCAATCAATTTGCACTTTGACTACAATTACTGATTTTCGACACTTCAAAGGATTTTATAAATTGCCATTTGGCCACCCCATAAAAAGCATTCCAACCAGACCCGTTCCCGTTCTGTTCAAAACTGATTCCGACTCCTGGTGCTCTGACTTTGGCAATTTGTTTTGGCCTTTTACTTTGCCAGTTTTCGCACATGTGTTTTAGCTCTTGCCGCTTTTGCTGGCAATGCATCTTCTTCCTTTTGTGAGGCAATTTTTTTTGTTTTTTGTTTTTTTTTTGCTGTTGTTTTTTGATTGCGCCTGCCGAGTACAACTTTAATTAAGTCAACGTGCGAATTCTCTGGTAAGTTAAAAGCGGGCTTCAATTGGAAGACGTAGTGGGCTGAATGTGAAGGTGGAATACATATTCGCAAATTGGTAGAAGTTGTTGGACTGTTGAGTAAAAAGCAGAGAGCTGTGACATGGCAAAGCTCTCAGCTCACTAAGTGATTTTTGATTTAAGCTTTAACTTGTTTTTAGCAGAGTCTCAAAAGTTCTTAATCAGTTAATATGTTTAAAAAGCAAGCGGGAAGGCTATAGTCGAGCTCCCGACCATAGCATACCCGTTACTTATTTAAATAAATTTAAAATAATTTTTATTGCATGCTCTTATGCAATTAAATTGCTTGAAACTTAAAATAGCCATTACCATCGTTCTGTTTGGTCAATTTTGTTGCGTTTCAGTAGGATGATAGCTTATAGTAATAGATAACGTTAATTATCAAAAAATACGTGATATCGGAGGAGGAAAGGGACTTGCCAAAAATTTGAAACAAACTTGATGTGACTTATAGAAGTCTGTATGCCAAATTTGGTTGCTCTAGCACTTATAGTCTCTGACATCTAGAATCTCACATGGACGGACGGACGGACATGGCTATATCGACTTGGCTGTTGTTGCTGATCAAGACTATATATACTTTATAGGGTCGAAGATGCATCCTTCTTCCTGTTACATACATTGCAACGAATATAATTTACCCTTTTACTTATTTTTTAAGTAACGGGTATAATTAAGCAATATAGTTTATCGAAAGTGTTTTACTGCTTCGAAAGTGTTTTACTGGTAAAAAGTAGATATCATTATTATAAATGTGGTATTTGGAATTTAATTTATTTGCTAACATCTTTAATAAGAAAATTCGAATAAAATGGCTGGCAACTGAGAGAATTTCCTTAACATATTTCATATGATAGTATGTGAGTAAATCCTGTAAATTATTATTTTATGTGGCAGCCAGTGCAATTTAAGCCCCAATCAGCATCAATGATTATTGCACTTTAAACCAATAACACGAAGTGCAAAACAGCTGTCTTTGTCACATCTAACTTAATATGCCTTTTGACAGTCGGGACAGGCCGAATGGCGACCCGTTGACCAGCCTGGCAAGCTGCTCGTACCATATACATATATAATATGGCATGCTCGCATATTTAATAAAAACCAATAAACGTTAAAAGCCTTTTGGGTGGCAACTGGGCCATAAGCTACCTGCCAGTCAGGCTGGCTGGCCGGCCGGCGGGTCGACGGGACTGAACGCCCGATTAAATGCATTTAAATGTGTTTTCATCATAATTATGCATATGCAAACATGACTCGACCAATTCTGCCCCCTCTCGATAGCGTCGTTGGTCGTCGTTGGTTGGTTTTCCGGGAGCTTAAGTGCTTTAATGGCTTTAATTATGTTGCATGCAATTATTGTCGATGGCACACAACGGTGGCTCCCACGGCGTTCTCTCTGCAAATGCAAATGCAACGAAAAATTATTTAATTAATAAGTAAAAAGGCAAATGGATAAATCCACATAGCCCGTTTGATGTGTGTGCAAAGGGAGGGGAGGAGGGGACAACGGAAGATGTTCGCCAGCAGTAGTAGCTAAGGGAAAATAGCAGCATCTGTGCTGTGTTGCTTTTGAGCATAAAATTCAATCGCTAAATTATGCAAATATGCCGCAACTGCGACAATCTGTGATGGCGACCCAATATGCACAACGATACGTATACGCAACGTGGCCGCGCTGCCGTTTCTCTTCACTTCTCTTCACCCTTTCTCCTGCCAACTGCCTTGCATAAACAAGTATGTGAGATTCAGATTCAGTCGCCTATATCCTTGTCTCTTTCCGTGTGTGTGACGTCGAGTTCATCGATGACGATTTTGCTGCAATTCCGTTGCCTAGTTTTTGGCGTTCAGCAGAGCACGACAAAAAATGAAAAGGAGCTGACAACTGTCACAGAGGCCAACGAGGGGCCTCCATTTCGGTTTCATATTTTTTCTGCTTTTCTTTTTTTTTTGTATGCCTGGCCGCCGCTTTTTGCGGCTTTTCTTTATGTGCGTTTGCCACCTTTCTGGGTTTCGGTTAGTTGCCAGGCAATGGATCGGCATCCGCATCCGGATCAGGTTTGCGGAATGGGCTACAATTTTATTTCGGCGACGTGACAAACGCAATCAGCGTCAGTCACATGTGTAAAAATGTTTTCCGCTTTATGCGTACGCGTTGTGCGTTTTCTGGTGTCTTGTTTGATGCACAAACACGGCCCGAATGAAGCCAAAGAGCCAAAGACCTTGACATGAACATTTCTATATGGACAGCAGTGCGAATAGAGCGGTTTTTTTTTCAGTACTCGCAAATTGACGTGCGTCCGCTTTCACTTTCCAATATTTATTTCTATATTAATATATTTTTTTTTGATAGTGTTTGATAGATTAACAGAAAATTAGATGCAGAATCAATTAAGAAGTCAAACAATGATCAAATTGATGTTCGACTTGCAAATCGGTTAGGTTATGGCAAAGGTTTGACTCTTCGAAGTTTTTGAAAAATTGTCAAAGGGTAAGTATGGAAAATTTTGGAACTAATTAAATTTTCCATATAAAAAATACTAGATTCAGCAATAATTTAGAAGTTAAATAATGATCAAATTAATATTCCGTATGAAAATCGGTTAATTTAATGCTAATATTTAACGAAAACTATGTTTACTTAGTAGATTTGTTTAGAAAACAACATGTATATATTATAAATTATTTGAGCAACATATTATAGTGTAGGAAATCAGCAGATAAATTCAATTCTCATAAAATATCCAAAATGTCCAAAACTGTGGACCAATCGAAGAAATAAACGTGCTATTTTGTGTTGTCTGCCTCAAAATGTTGCAAATTTTATTTGTGACTCAATCGAACATTAAATTGCAACCTTGTGTATATACTGTTGTGTATGTTTATATATGCATGTATATTTATATAGTCTAGAAGTGCATTGAGAATGTGAGAATTATTTGCCGTTTGGGATAAAATGTTTGCCAATTGGCAATTGGATAGTGTAAAGTGGGGAATCAAAATTCAATTGCTATGCCCAAAAATACACGTATTTATTAAATTGTCGGCTACAAATTATGTATTCAATTTAAATGAAATTATTCATGTGAGAAGATTTTTCAAATATTTACGTGCTTGTGCTGAACATGCTTGTGGCTAATTTTTGGCATTTTTGTTTGTCATCTCCAAACAAAAGTTAAAATTTAATTAAATCTATGCAAAGATTTTTTGAATATTATTTTATTATTTACATTTTGTGTCGCTTTTACGCGTCAACTTTCTTATTTGGGTCTAACGCCTTTTGTCTCTTATAGTTTTATATAATTCTCATTCTTCCTTTTTGGTGTTTTTTGATTTTTCATAAATGTTGGCCGAAGCGCACTTCCTGTTTCCTGTGGCCGCAATTTGATGATAAAAATAAACGGAAACAAAGATTTTTTGGGGTGACCAAGACCAAAGTTTCAACTTTGAAGTTGCCTCTGCCAGCTGCGGAAGATGATGAAATTGTGCTGCCAAAAACTCTCAACTTAAAACATATTTTTGCCCTGTTCTGACATAGTTTTCTATCTGTGCTCGATTGAAAAAGCGCGAGTAAATATTTTAAAATTCTTTTTGAGTGAGAAATTGATTTGGAAAACTGCGCAACGGCAACAGCAAAATGATTTTGTGTCGTAAATTTGTCAGGTGTTAAGCAGTTGACATTCTATTAGCTTGCAGCTTCCACATACATATTTTAGTTGCATGCAACAGGCAACAGAAAAATGTCGAGTTTATTGACATTATGCAAGTGTTCAGGCAACTTACAATACATGGAATGGAATGGAATGGAGCAGTCGTGCCTTAACACCTGGTTGCCAGGCATAAACTGTCCTGGATATCCCGTGGCACATTCAATTACCCGCATTTCCATTAACTGTCACCTCAGCACTGCAATTTTTCACACAACTTAAATATTTATAAGGTTTATTAATGCGCATGTGAGCAACGAGAGAGGTGAGAGCTGGAGTTGAGGCAAAAAGGAAAACAATTATAATTATTTATTATAGCAAAAAAGTGCGACAGTTTCTGTACTGTCTGCAAGCCTTTGTCTTGTTGCATTTCTCTCTGTGGGTGTGCGAGTGTAAGTGTGTGTGTGTGTGCAAATGTTGCCAGTTGTTGCAGAGCGGCAAACGAAAGCGAAACGAAACTGTCGCGGGAATAGCAATAAATCATTTATGCACCAGCCTTGCACTTACACAGAGAGAGAGAGAGAGAGAGATGGAGAGACAAAGCTGCGTTGCTGTGTATAAAGTGGCATAAATCAACTTACACACCCACACAGGCAAACACCCACACACACCAACACAAAGACGTGCCTGCAGTCATATGCAGAACTTACGCGAGTTTTTCCCAGTGGAAAACGCAGCAGAAAAACTGCAAACTTACGCGTTTCGCTTCGCCGCCTTGTCAAGCTACTCCATCCCCTTTGCCCCTCCCCTCTCTCTCTCTTTCAGTGCAAGTACCTTGCGATTCTTTGTGAGTGGATGTCAGTACCTCATGTGTCCTTTGATAAGCACCCTTGAGCAACAGCAACAGCAACAACAGCATCATCAGAAACAGCATCAGAAAAGCATCGAAGCAACGAAGCTGCAACTGTAGCATCGAAGCAAAGACGCTTTTCGATTTTGCCGCACAAGTTTTTCCCCATTTCATTTTTTGTTGAGACATGCCAAGTACTTTATTGGCAGTTGTTGAAGTGTGTGTTGCGCAGTGTAAGTTTTGTTGGTCTAATTTCATTTCTCTGCCACGAGGCAAATGCAACTCTAAGCTAATAGTACTTATATTGGTGATTGAATTATGTGTATCAAACAAAGTAGCAAAAGTATACCTGAAAATGTTTTTATGTTTATTTTGATAGCAACGATCGATTTTTGTTTTAGTTAAGCAATTCAATTCTGATTTTTAATTGGTTTCAAATTTCGTCATTAGCTCTGCAAACGAATTGTTTTATTTGCCAGCTCAATTTTTCACATACATAGTTGCAAAAATTGTATTAAATCAATAATATTTTCTGTAACAATATATAATAAATACATTTTCTAAAGACATATCATATTCCTGATATTTTCAATAGAATAATTTGTCTTACACAACTTTAAAAAAAAGGAACACATTTTATATTAACCAATTTTAAAAGATATTCGATTTAGAATCGAGATTGTTTTTTGTAGTAATTCGAGAACATTGATTGATTTCGATATAACGAACAAGTCTTATAAATAATCATGTTTAGTTCACATTTCATGTTTTAAATTTCATAATTCGTTTACTCAAATTGGAAAATTGTTAAAAGCTTTTCTTTACATTTGCTTTACATTCATTACATGGTATTTGCATTCGTGAGATTAGAAAAATATAAAATATTTTTATTTTAGATTGCTTCTGGCATGCACAAGCTTCAATTATCATATGCTGTATCTTGATGGCTTTGGGCTGTAATGTTTTATTTTTTATGTGCTTATTTAACTTCCGTCGATTTACAAAATTATAATTGCTCCATTCGCAAAGCCATCTCCACCGAAAAAACAGGGTTGATATAGAGGAGGATTCGTGTCGCGTTTACAATGCGCTTCCGCCTCATTGTTGTTTTGCATGTTGACATGGCTGGAGAAACGTGGCCACGTTACTCATACGACGCGTGGGCTGGCGTGTTGACAATACACGAGCATATTTCTCTTTTTTGCCGCTAATGTGGCACGCCTCCTCACACACACACACCGACACATTTGCCAATACACACATGTGTTTGCATGTATGCAATGCGCGTAAAGTTGAAATGACAATCGAAAGCCAGGCCAACAATGGCAGCCAGAAGCAAAACCGGAGCCAGTCAAGTGTGTGGGTGTTGCAGCTGCTGATGTTGCTGTTGTTTCTGTTGCTGCCTTTTCTTTTCTTCCCTTTACACATAACAAGCAGCAACAACAAGCGTTGTTGCAACAATGCAACGTGACAACTTCCGTTGCATTCGCTGCTGGCGTAAAGAAAAACAGCGTAAAACTGTAACGGAATTGCATTGTGAAAAGCAAAATGTTTTTTCCTGGCACACACACGGCAAACAACAACAGCAGCAGCAACATTGTCATACATTTTGAAGACAGAAGGCCTGCAGGCTGATAGCTGCAATCATCTATTATTATTAATGGTAAATAAGTACCTACACATATAAACATGTTTATGACACGTTCTACCCGTATAATCTAACTGTCGTTCGATAAATGCATTTAGTGTTATCGCAAATCAATTAAAGCTCCACGCCAATACAATTAATTTGATTTGATTCATACGCCCCATGGCACGGTTGGCAATTTCATTTAATTATGCAAATCAGCCAATTGCGGAATACTTATTAATTAATTGCATTCAATATTTGCCAATTTTTTTATTTTTTAATATTTAATTTAAATTTATGAGTTTTAGAAGAGATCAAATGACTAAGAGAATATTATGGAGTTCATTTGACTAAAATCGATTTTGATTTGAAATTAATTTAGTTTAATTTACAATAAAATATATACGTATTAAATATACACTTGCTGATAGCAGTTTCTATTCGAAGTATTCAAATAAAAACTCGTTTTATTAAAAGTCATTTTCAGATGCTCACTCAGATTCGCTGTTAAAATCGTTGAAATCAAGTTTTTCTGTTAAACAGTCTAGAAATTCATAGGCATATTCACACATATCTGCGTAGTGATCATTCTCTTTTTTACACTCGGAGAATGCGTTCCAATTCTTTTTACTGAGCTCTCCTTGTTTTTCAACGAGTTCCATATCAACATATCCGTCGGAGTCGACTATATCCATTTCCTTGGCCAGGCAGTGTACAAAGCACTTATACTTCCTTTCAATACTGTCTCCATCCTCCTCGGAGCTAGTTCTGTTCAAGAGTTCGCCATACTCCTCGTAGGTGATGTCGTTGGCTTTCATACAAGTGTCAACTGCCTCGGCCATATCGTCCTCCGAATAACTCTATCATATTTCAATAGCTTGTGGGTTCTTTTATATTTATAATTTGTAGGCACAATACTTACTTGAACCAGGAGGAAGAGCAGAGAAAAGAAACAAACACAATATAAAATATTAGTCATTGCTAAAAATGTTTCTCGCTTCAACAGAATTTATAAAACTGATCTAATAAATTTCCAAACAGCTCTTATATAGCTGTTGATGCCGGGCCTTTCATAATTAATTGGATTCTATTAAAATATAAAATAATATACAATTGAATATTATATTAAACACGTTATCATACTAGTTATCAACATGCCTTTTTTTATTTCTGCTAATTATAATATATATTTTATACAATATGTGCCACAGTTTATCTATAGTATTTAAATCTTTTTAAATTATAAAACGTGTCATTCGCGTGTCTAATTTGGCTTTCGTTTACTTTGGAATGTTACAAAATTAATTATAAAAGCTCATGTGATTGAATAATCAAATAAATGACAAACAAGTCAACTTTAATACAAGTTTTAAATAGTTACAGGGTATACAAAAACCTCAATAAAATCATATATAATTTCATTTACTAATCACTACTAAATTCAGTAGTCGTATGATCATAATCAGTGTCCAGCTCATCAATATCTTCATCGTCATCTTCTTCATCATCATAATCAATCACTGGATGATTCGCCAGATAGGCGCATATAACAAGTTTAAAGCTGTATTCGCATTGTTCATTTGGAGCACCTGCCATGCACCTGGTGATAGAATCTCCTGCCTCCTGTGTCGCATTCATTAACTGCAGGTCCATGCGACCCTTTTGATTTAACCATTTTAGAGGTTGCCGCTGCAGTTGACAGTCAATGTTGCACTTGTATTTTAGCTCGACTTTATCCTGCAGCAAGTTTGCTTTGTTCTCAAAGGACTCAAACTCTTCATACTCGTCGTGCGTCAGATTATTAGCATTGAGACACTCCACAAATTCATCATAGCTTTCGTCAAAGAAGTCAAATGGATGACGGCACTGCGTTTGGAATAGTAACTTTGAAATTCTATCTTCTAATTGCATTTCTCTGCCACACACTTACTTCAACCAAATTAAACAATGCCAACAGCAGCAGCGCTGAAGCCAAGTAAGTTTGTTGCTTACTCATTGCTTGAGAACTGAATCAATTTCTAGTTATTCATTTGATATTTATAGATCACAAATTACAGTGAAGTCAGTTAAGCCCGTTTATGGAAATTGTTATGGAAATAACTTGGTCGTAATTTACAAACTTATTTACTATTAATTTGATAAGCATTTTTCTAATTCACTATTAAAACTTGATGGCATATTGACTCTGGAGTTTCTTTTTATCAAGGTTTTACATTCAAGAAATTCACGGATTTTATGTCTTCAATATTTGAGGGGTAAAGCAACTTTGTGTAAATACAAGTAATAGGTTTAAGGATGCTTTCCTGACATAAAACAATTAAGCAAACTTGCTTTTTAGCTTAAAAGAGTTTTTTGTATGTGTTTTACGACTGCAATCACTGCATATGCTTACGTCTAAAAAAATCTAGATTCAACTACGCTTTCTATTTTAACCGGTTATAAGTAAAAATATACGGAAAGTGGCATTTAATTATATTTATTTAAAATACTGCGACGCTCATAAAAATCATTTTGAATACTCCAACTTGTTACATAAGATGGAAATTCCAGTTTAATAGCAGCGATTAGAAAAGTATTTAAAAAACGTTTTAATAATTATTTAATTTACTTGGACATTAATCAGATCTGAAAATGTACTGTCTAGCAACAGGCTACTATACTAAGTATTTTCATTTAAATTCAAATATGTCTGTAAACCAGAGCTTGCAAATAACAGTTGACCCTTTCTAGTTGTTCAAAAATAACTCTCATTTACTGACTTTTTGAGCAAAGAGTCAGAGATGAACCGTTGACATAGCATTTTAAACGAATCGGTCTTCGCTCAGCTAACAATCTTTTTATTTGTTCCCCTTTTGCTCTGGTTATTCCCTGACCGTTTTGATGTGAGCGAAGAAAATAAATCTCGTTTGCGTTTGTATGCGTCTGAGCGTTTGTCGTCTTGTCACTTGTCTTTCTGATTTAAGTGCGTTCGGTAATACAGGAAATATGGGCCGTTGTTGAGTTAAATGCAGAATAAATAAATAAATATATATGTACACATAATTAAAGTATTGAGAAATTATGTTTTTACAAATTATTAAAATAATTTTCAGGTCAGATTTTTTCCAAGAGTTTTACGGAAACGCGAGGGCAACATTGTAAGCAAGCAAAGTGAGGAAAATAAAACAAAACGACCGTTTGCGCTGAGTATTTAATTTTTTATCTCCTCTGCTGACTGTCAATATGTGAGCGCTCAATCGATTCACTCTCTACAAAGTGTTATTGAAAGGGAGTAACTAGAATAGTTCAGCTCAGCCTACTCAACCGAAATCAAAAAGGAAGAGAGTCGAAGTTTTCTAATCAGACAGAAAGCAAGCGTGTATGTTTTTTTCGGTTATGTTCGTGAGTAGATCGAAACACAAAAAACGGTCAACTGTTATTTGCGAGCTCTGCTGTAAACTCATTGCCAAAGAAAAAAAGAAAATAAAAAGAAGCTGTGATAATAACAACAAACAAACGCGAAGAAAGGTCGAGCGAAAAGCTCACGTAAATTTCATTTTATACGCAGTGAAATTCGCATAACATTTCCTGTCAACATATTTTGCCACACTTTGCTGCAAAAATGAAGCGACAATGCAGTGGCAGTACCAGCAAGGCCGTTACGCCGCACCGTCACACACACAAACACACACACACACACACACATACACAACGACAAATTGGGCTGACAGCAGAGCATCGGATGGGGCATTCTCTAACTACAAGTATGCGACCTCAACACCAGTTACTAACACCAATACAAAAAGCAACAACAACAACAACACCAGCAACACCAAACACAACACCAACAACACCAAACAAACTCGCTACAATAAATGAAAATTCCAAGAATATTCGCATTCGCATTCGCAGTGAGTTTTGGCTTTTGCGGCTGCCAGTCGCTGTTTACTTGGCTTCCTCGGTTATTTACGGCCTGCAAATTTTTTGCTTTTCTATTTGCTTCTCCCTATCTTTTTGCTCATTGTTTGCTTTGCTGGCTTGTTGCCAAAAGGGAAATATGTGTTGTGAAAATTGCACATTTTTATAGCCATCGCTAGGTGCTAAACTACGTCCATATACATAGTCCATTTCAAGCCCCAATCCAATCCAATTCAATCCATTCCATACTATCCCTTTCCTTCCCTTTTCTTTGCTGCTTAATTGCGGCACTGTTTTTTCCATCAATTTTTGATTTATAATGAAAATTACAGAATTTTCATAGACCCCCCCTTTAATTGGCCTCACATCGCGTTTTGTGTAATTTGATTATGGTCTTTGGTCGTTTTTGGCCATGTCAGTCGCTAATTAGGCCTATGAAACTCCGACGCGTTTTTAGCTCGTTTGGCCAGATGCATAATTTATTTTTCATGTGCAATATCGCCGCACAATTGCCAAATGTTTTGCAGGCTCTGCAAACAAAATAGACAAGTTAGTTGGAATTGGTTTAACTGAATGTCGAATGCACTTCAGGCAGATGGTATTGATTTGTTTTATTTTATTATTAACATGCATTTTTCTAAGGTTATTTACTTTATTTAGATTAAACAAGTTCTAATGTATATATTGCTTGAACTTATATTTAAACTATTGAGTTACACATTGTTCAAGTTTTTCTAATAACTCAAATATTGCAGATACTCTATGTATAATAAAACAATAAATAATATTTGGTTATTTGAATATAAATAAAATGTATACGCAGTCAAATTCAACATATAACTGGTCAAATTATGACCAAACTGAATGTCTACAAAAGTTTTCAAAAGCAAATAAATATACATATGTATATATTTTTGTTGAAATTAATTTATACTGATTGTTGATTGAAATGTTTACTGCGGCTTCTGAGCATCCATAAAATATAAAATATTTTATAGAAAAATATATAAATGAAATAAAAAAATTGCACATGTTGTGAAAATAATCCATTGCCTGTTAGAAAACTCATAATTCATAGACAATGTATAGAGAGTAAGTTTCTGGGGGAACTGGTAACTGGAAACTGCTGCAGTCAGTTACTTGAAGGTTAAGCAACACAAACAATGTGGCCTCTTGACAGCTTCTGCCATTTATTAAACATGTCAGGAGGGGATATGTTGGAAGGGAGTCGGAGTTAAAGTTATAGTTAAAGTTGGAGTTGGAGAAGCTTTTGAAACAGCTTGTCGCTTGCTTGCCACCTATGCGATTTTGTACTACAAAACTTGCTATGCAGCTGAATAAAAGTAATGTGTAAAACTTTGGATGCTTTGCGTAATAAAAATAAATAGCTCGCGATTTGGGCATGCATGGCACGTATTTTGCATGCACTTTGATGCCACGCCCCCACAGCCCACAACGCTCACTACGCCCACAAAATATACATATATGTATGTATGGTATATGCATACATTGTTGGCACGTGCAACGCACACAAAGGAATTTCAAAAGACATTTGTGATATGTGTTGGGACTGAGAAGCTGTAGCCAAGGATGTTGTAATGCATCCTGCCTAAAAATGATTGTTAAGCGAGCAGACAGATAAGAGATAAAATGCTGAGACTGATAAAAGCTCTGGCACAATGCAACTAATTAATTGTTCAGATGTGTTTCATATAGTAGTTGCAATTGGATCTTATATCTTGAACAATGACGTTATAGATCAATTGCTAATTAGTGTAGCTTGGTTTGAGATCAGCCAAGTTGAATGAATTAACTGTTGGACTATAGTACAACATTCACTTGGCTCGTCAAAATAAACAGTTGGCATTCCAGGAAACTTGCTCCACCTCTCTCTATCTCTATCTCTGTCTCTGACTCCTCGGCTAACTTGGCAATTTCTCTCCAGCATCAAGTTGATACTGCTAGCTCGTAATTGCAAAATTTTAATTAAATGTTAAGTGTTGGCCGCATCTTTAAGCGGTCATAACTGCAAATGGGCACGTGGCCGAGCTTTAAGTTCTTGGCATGTCAAATGGGATATGAGCTGGCACACTGATTGTGGGCGTGTGTGGGAGTGGGCGTGGTCGGCTTCCCGCCCATACGAACAATGTCCGGGTTGGACCATGGTCATTTTTAACTTTTCGCACGATTTGCACGCCTCGCTGCATTTTGAGACAGATTTCCTCCGTATACGTAATATACTTAAACGGGGACAAACAAAAATCTGATGCAGTTTGCTAATATGAACAAGTTAATATGATTATTATTTTGAATTATTATAATTATGATTAAATATAATTATATTAAATATAAGGGGAGCCATCATTATTTAATTTAAATTAAAAAATTATTCTTTAATTTTGTTTAATCAAATTTATAAATAACATAGCTAAGCGATGAAGTCAAGTACCTTTTATTCATGATAATATATACATATTTGTGAACTTATTTCGAAATCTGTATTCCGAACAGTACTTAAATTAGAGCACATATCAATCGACAAAGTTTTATAATTATATAATGAGTATTTATAATGTCAATAGACTAAGTAATTGTTTTTATCAAAAAGTAAAACTAAATTTGTAAATCACGTTCATTAAATAAAATACAATTTTAAGAGTATTCAGGTTTCGACATTAAGAAAGTAACTGCTCTTTTTGGCCCTATTATATTTTGGCTTGCAACTCTATACAGCTTAAAGTTTGAGCTCAGCGAATAGTTTTGGTTTTGTTGTTCCTTTTTTGTTTTTAGTTTTATTTTAAACACTTTTTTTGTTGTTTTAGAATGTGTCGGGGACTGGGGCCGTTAACTAAAAATAAACCGAGTGTTAAACGTGGCTTACACGTTGGTCATTTTTATTGCCGGAGTGTTCCGTCAGCTGTGAATAATCGCATTAGTTGCGAAATTAAAAATTACAAAATAGAATAGATAGATAAATCCGCCCACGGCTGGCCGGAGGTAAGCCTTTTGTTACCAAAAGGCAAAACTATTAACTGCCTGTGCTGCTGTTTTTTTGGGCTCTTTTCTAGTTTCAACATAATTTATATTAAAAAGTACTACCCAATGTTTGGGTATGTGTACGTGTCCTCGTGTGTGTGTGTCCAGTCTCCCATTTGTAAAGATTTACTGCTAATTGAATTACTAAGAAGGGTTCTTTGTAGACGTGAAAATTAGTTAAGCTGATTTCCAAAACTAAATGTGCTGGAAGTTAACTAACTGGAAGTTTGTTGTTGGCCAGAAGGAAGGTGCATCAACTGATACGGATATAATATAAATTGGGTTAATTTGATATGCCCATTTGAGATCTATAAGGATTTGGCTTGAAGTTAACCCTTCAATTTTAAATTGCTTGAATTAGACATAAGATAGGTGAGAGACATAAAGTGGAAACTATTTTCAAATTTAATGGTTGTTAAATAAATGCTTTTATTCTTTATAATTTTACTTTGTTTTTTTTTTTTATCTATTTTATATTAATGTAATGCAAGGCAGTAATTTCTGTTCTGTTTCTGCTTTACACAAATAATTGCATCCTTCAACACTTTGTGCTTTATATTTGCATTGCCTACTTTCAGGCTGGGGATTAAATTCGCTCCAGTTCTCGCATCTTTCGCCTGCTAACATTATTGAATTTCTGCAAGTCATATCTTTTATGCATTTCTCACTTTGACCGGCACATGCAACAGACAGACAGACATACAGACAGCTGCAATGGACGTCAACAGAGTTTTCTCCGGGAGAGCGAGAGAGAGCGTGTCGTGTAAATTTAAATCAAATCTTCAGACATAGAGCGAGGGCTAAAATGAAATCAATTTCTTTTGTCAGACATTTGAAAGGTTTCAAATGATTTTCAATTGTTGTTGCCCGTTGCCTGTTGCCCGTCGTTGCCTTGGCCAAGTGCTGACAATCTTCGCAAGCGGCCAATGTATTGAATTCTTCATCATCTTTTCTCATATGAGCTTCATAATCCGATTTCAGTGTTAAATGATTTTCCATGTATTGTGCTGCCAAGTGACATTTTTATTCAGCTTTTGGCCTTTGTGTGTATTGTGTAGTTCAACTTTAACCCCGCGTGTGTGAGTTCAATAGACATTGTTGTAGAAAGAGTCGCTTAAATTCCTGTACTTAACCCTTTTGACTGCACTCGCTGGTGACTCGACTCATTACTTGAGTGCTCAAATGAGCGTCTGCTGCTGCCTCTGTACCTTTTGTGGCAATTTTGAGTGTGCACTTGGGTTTTTAGCTAAAACAACAGCAGGCCAAAGTTGTCGCCCTGCTCTAAACATCAACATCATCCTCATCCTCATGCTCGTTTGCTTTCTCAGTTGTATATATCGCAGCAGGTGCAGGATCCTTCTTTCTGCCTCCTTTTTGTTTGCTGCAAAGTGCGCGCCAAGCGTCATTGATGCTGACGTTGATGCCGTCGTCGTCATCGTCGTCATCTACGTCGTCGTCTACGTCGGAGTCTCTGCGTCGGCATTTCCTTCATTCCTATAGTAGTAGTAGTCAAGCTGCCACTTGTCACATGGCAACAGTTTAGTTTTCTAACCACTTGCTGCCAGTCGACATACACAAAACAACTACACACTCACACACACTCTCAACACACACACTTGAGTGTGAGTGCGCCTCAAGTTGCACTTTTACATACAGCAACGGAAATCAACGCTGTGCAAAAAGTGCCCCCAGTCGCCGGGCAAATGAATAGAAAACAGAAAACAGCAACAACATACAAACATACATACACATACATACATACATACATATAAGGGACAGAAGCCTGAGAATCGGTCGAGTCGACGCTTATGTAGTTAAGTTGTTGTCCGCAGAATAAACGATTAAATAACGGGGTATGCAGGACTTGCCAAATTTATTTTTATTTGTTTATTATAATTTTTTTAGATTGAAAATTCTCAAGAATATTTTTTGCGTTTCATTTCAAAGAACTAAAAAACACATGTTTTACTACAAATGACGGAGGGTATTGAACCCAGTTTTTTTCAAACTGAAATGTGACAAAAAATTGTTAATTTGTTATAAATATCTTAAGAAGCTTTTTGAGCAAGAACTTGAGCTACACATTACTAGATTTTAAAATTTAAAATACAGAGCATACCTTTATATAATTAAACAAAACCTTAAAGCTTCATCAATGCTTGTCAGCTAGATTTTTACAGGGTATGCCATAGTCTCACACTTTCTCACCAAGCGCTATTGTTGTTGTTCTGGCGGTTTGTCAACGTTTTGCTTGGTTTTTTAGCAAGTGCATGTCAAGAGGTCATTGGTTTGGCAAACGGCCTGACAGTTGATATAGCATACATATGTATATGTATATCTATAAATATTTATATATATAGACTCAAGACTGACTAAAAGCAACTCGTTTTGGGCGCCTTAGTAAATTTAAAAGTAGACAAACCACAAGCTCTTCAAAAATTGGCACACTTTTTTGCTAGAAAGGAAGGCGGAAGGCAGCTTCAATTAAGTTTACTTAACTTGCTTCATGGAGCATGACTTTGTGCAGCCTGCACTTACCCCCTCAAGAGGGAGAGAGGAAGGGTATCCCCAATCCCCTCTATTTTGCAACCCTTTCTCTCTTGTTCTTGTTCTGGTTGCCACTTAGTTTAGCTGAATATTCTCCCTTGGCGTTGCATTGTATGCATAGCAAAAATTGTATTTTTCTTCTTGTTTTTGTTTTTACTGGCAACAGCTGGACTGAAAAATTGTGTAAGTAATTTAGTAAAATGTTATATAAAAATATAAGAAAATAAGCAACAAATTGCTAAACATTTTTTGGTCACTTTGTTTTCCGCATGCTTCACTTCGGCCCAGCTTTTAGCTTTACTTTCCATTTTATTGTTTTTGTAAATTCTCTTTGGATTTCTAGGCTGTCGAACAATGTTTTAAAGCATTTTGTTGGTTTTCAGCTGGCTTTCCTGGCATTAAGACTTAAGCTTTGGCTTAATAGAAAATCAAAATCTGCTTAAGTAAAACTATGCATTAAAAATTAACGTATAGCAATGTAAAAGTTTAGACAATGGGTATTTTTTAAAAACGTCTTTAAAATGAATAGACTTTCTTGTATTGAATGAATTAATTTGTTCAAAATTGTTTGCCATACTATCTATATACTCTAACTCTTTTATATCATGTATTTAATTTTCGGCAATTAAATCCGAGTATAGGGTATTAACTGGTCGAGGTAATCAAGATAATACTGACCAAGAACTGATGCTTTTATGCAGCTGTCTTTGGAGCAGAGCCTTAATGTAAAACCATAAAGGAAACAGCTTAGTATTTTTGTTGTCGAACGAGATTTTAATTATAGGAGGATTAAGAAATTATTATTACTTACTGGTATTAAAAGGTAGAGTAAGTTTTATAAAATTTTTAAATACTCTTATATTTTAAAGAGTAATTTTATGTGAGTTCTAGTAAATTAAAAGCTAATGTTTTTGTAAGAGTCGATTGAACTTAATTTATCTTACATCTTAAACAATTATTTAATAAAAAACCATTTTAACTTCTTCTCTCTCAATCAAGATTTTATTTTCTTTTAAATTTAGCACCTTAAAATTGCCATTCCCAAAGAAATTGATGAAGTATCCTTCTTAATGAATGACTATTTCAAATTATTTCTTTTGAAGAATTAATCACTTAACATCTAAGCTACTATAATGAAATACATTTTTATGATTGCTTGAACTATTGATTTAAGTCTTTAACTCTTTAACTCTCCATTTGATTATTTATTTATTTTATTTATTATCTTATTTTCTTATGTCTAATCGATTACTATCGCTTCCTGGCACATCTGTAAGTTAGCCAAATACAAGCGTTTCACTTGGGAAAACGTCTTGGCACACCTTCTTTACTATCCTGGAGTGTGTGTGTGTGTGTCTGTGTTGTATGGCACAATATTTGTGTACATGTGTGCATTGTTGCATAAGTTGTAAAAATAACCTGATGGCAGCCACTGCCACTGCCACTGCCACTTGCCGTTTGCCATGGCACACACATGGCAAATATTTAGTTTCGATACGCTGCCTTTGGGCCAAACTCATTTAAATGCAAATTTTTAGCCAAGAAGCTCTTAGAAGCTCTGGCACGCAGGCAAATCCTTTGCCCAGACAATATGTGGGTTGAAATTGTGGTTTTTTGGTAAATTACTTGCAGCAAGTGCAGCAAAATTTAATAACTGCTAGCAAGTATTTAGCCACAACATGGATGGCTAAGCGATTAGGAATTTGCCTTGAGGGGGAACTGCAGAAGGATAGTGTAGTAGAAGCTCGTATATTCTTTGAGAAATTATGCATAAATGCCTGATGAAAAATTGGCGGATGTTGACCCCAAACTTCAATATCAAAGAGCTGCTGCCCCAGGCTGGGCATGTGGGAAACTAAGAGGAGTCTTTTGCCTCTGGCATCAAGTGTGAAAAGAATTTTAAATGTGTGCAATTACTCAAAAGGATCACACACACACATGCACGCTCATGCACACCTTTTTGCTGGGCTCAGATTTATGTGCTTTGGTTTTTTTCTAGTGTGTGTGCTAAAGTTTTGACCATCCAACAGCCAACAGTTGACAGAGCAGCAACCAAGTCCTGAATCCTTGGCCAGTAGCAGCTTTTCAAGCTAATGTCCTCAATCCGTTGGCACATGTTGTTGTTGTTTTTGCTGTTGTTATTGCTGTTGTTGTGTCTGTCGTTGTTACTGTTGTTGTCTGCTGTTTCATGACAAATGCTTTTGTTTACCCCAACATAATTCTTTTGTGATTGATGCCCCTCCTTCGCCTTCTCCAACTCCATCTCGTTCTCGTTCCATCCATTGCCTCAATGATTTTTTCCCTTCATACATATACATACATATATAAGGCAGGACTATATATTTTTGTCGCCTCTCTCTCTATGACATTAGTAATAATTCTGTCCAGACCGGTTGCCTCTGTCTCTGTCTCTGCTTACGTCCTGTCAACGCGATCCTTGCATCCTTATCTTTGGCTCCAGATACGTGCACCAGTTGCCTTTGGACTTGGAGTTAAAATTTGCCTGCATCTGAAGTATTTATGTTAAGGTAGGCCACTATTAAAGACATAAAGTATTTGGGCTAAGCCATGAGAGTGACAGTGCATTTTATGTGCCACATCCAAGCTGATGTTTTCACATTGAGAGACAAATAATATTTTTTAGAAAATTTGAGGATTTATGACTAGCCAGGGATTCAGTAGGAATCAGTTCTATTCACTTGGTTATTCGTCAAAAAATATACTTTATGTTCAGATATTGTTCCCAAAGTAAGATAGGCAACAAGTCTTTACTGTTTTCCAAATCAGAGTCAATTGCCTTGACTTGGTTGTTTTTAATAAACTTATTTAAGTACTAGCGATGTAAATCCAAACTCTGAATCCAAACTCAAAATTTAAAAATCGACAAAAAAATGAATGTTTTTGCCCAAAAATATTAACTTAACTGAACTTAACTCTCCAAATGAATTACGATATAGAAATTCCAGTAAGTTGTGGATTTCTCATAAAAATCAATTTAATTAACTCGATTGATTGTCAAAAAGTTATCGAGTTCAAGTACTTAAAAATCGATTCTGCGAAAATCGATTTTTCGATGCATTTTTACAACACTAATAAATACTGTTTTCTTTTATCCTATTTCGTTTTGAGTCATACAATTTTAGAAGTCTGCAAAGTTAAGTGTTAATTTCCCTATAAATATTATTTTGAGCCCAAGCCATTTATCGTTTGCCTTGACAAATTGAATATAATTTATAATTGCAGTCAAAAGTGTCAAACATTTCATCGTTGCGCACACAAGACGGAATAAAAACTCGTGAGAGTAAGAAAAACTTTGATCAGTGCAAAATGTGTGAGATACAAGTTAATTTTACAAAACTTCAAACGAACTGCAACCAGGATAGGATAGGATAGGATATTAAAAGACGGCAGCGCAAGTTGCCGACAGTTGCTGTCAATATTTAAAGTTCTTCCGCCATTTTTCGGTTGCCAGTTGTAGGCTCTAAAATTATGCAAAGTTTATGCATGTGAGTTGAGCAGAAATCTAATACAATGGTCTTAAATTATAAGTGAATATTGCGTGGTTGCTAAACATTGTTCGGGTATAATTTTAGCGTTATATGGCAATAACAAAGCTCGTCACAAACTTGCGAGCAAAGTGCAAATCAAACTAAGGGCAGAACTCGAAAGTTGATGTCGTCGTCGTCGTCGTTTCTTCGCGTAAATTGACAGCACATTTCCGTGGCAATCTTCAGACCGATTCCAGTGGTCCAGGGGAGCTGGGGCAGCTAAGCTGTTAAGACAACTGACAACCACAGAAGTAGTGCGACTTTTACTGCGCTGTCGTTTCCGCTGCCTGCGCTGACTGCGCTGTCTGCGCTGCAACTTTGCTGCTGCTTCCGGCGACAGCCGCCAGTCGACGACAGTTGTTGAAAAGTCGGCAGGCGTAGTTCTTTAGCTTCAGTAGTTGCCCCTACTCCCCGCCAGATGCCGCCTTGGTGCCTTTCATGTTGTTGATGTGCATTTGGCACTTGTTGTAATTGCTATGCTTCTGCTCTAACTCTCATCAAAATGTGCTGATGAAAAAAGCATGGGCCAAAGTTCACAGCTTTTTAGAGCTCATTGCAGTTGTGAGTTCTGTTTAACCAACTCATTGCGAAATTTATTACGAAATTCCATTAACTTGGCTTGGACATTGTTCACAACCACAAAACTATGCAAATAAGCCGTGAATTTATTATGTAATGCGGGCAATGCGCTGCACTTAGGCGCCGACTCTGGCAAAGATTGGCTGCCAGTCTGGTCAACAAAGGGGGGAGGGATGAATGGAGAGAGGAGGGAGAAGGGTGGTGAGGTGGTGTGGGATTCTTGATGAGACCACAGCACGTCAGCACGCGCCGCATCTCTGCTGGCAGCTCCGGTTGCTGGCCTAGTTCTTGGCAGCGTTTTTGCGGCTGGCTGAAAGCTTTTTGGCGTTGGTTAAGGTTCTGGAGGTTAACGGTGCACAATGGACCGAAAGTGAATATGTATGTAAGGCAGAGAGAGAGAGAGAGAGAAATGGGAAAGGAGAAACGGGAAACTGCAAAGGGGTCGAGACTAAGCGGTTGCCAGCTAATTGGGGTTACTTGCAACTTAAATTTTAAATACATTTGCTTTTAAAATATTAGCTTACATTTTCAAATTCATTACGCACTTTTCTATGCAGGTTGAATGCACAATTTGCTGACTTTGCACGAATATGGTTGTTCAATAATTTTAACATTTAACCTTAATATCACTAAATGCAATAATAATTTAAAAATTTTGCTAACAAGCAGAATAACAAAATCTTGACCTTTTGTTTTTACATTTTAATTTCTGGGTTTGATTTTCAGCGCTCGAGATTTCAAATATGTAGGTAATCCGATTACTATTGAGAAGATCAATGCCTTTCAAATATGCTTCAATTTATGAATCATTTACAGATAAAATTGATTGGACAAACATGAATTAGAATTAAGTTGAATGCATTTTGGTCAAAGATTGGTTATTTCCCTAGGCTCTGCTTTAGATTATTTTTGGCTTTTTTTACATGCAACAATTATTAATTAAAAAATATTTTTTTATTTGTTTGAAGTACGAAAACCTTTGATATGTGTAATACAATAATGTTATAATGTTAATGTTATACAATAAAAAAATCTTATTTATTTCAATGTTCAATTGATTCCGTAACCATATCCGAACATTTTATGACCTTATGGCAGTGTTCTTTCTGTGCAGGACAACAAAAAAACAAATATCTTTAAATGTTCGTTTTAAAAACTAAAAAAATAATTAAACACTGGCTATAAAAACAAATGAAAAGCATCAGAAGCAGAAGAGAATTAAACGAATTGTAAGCAGCAAGTGTCCAGCTGGCAATTGCAGCTCCGATTGTGCATTCAGAGTCGGATCCGGAGTTGGAGAAGGAGTTGGAGTTGGAGTCGGAGTCCAAAACGGAGCCGACGCTGCTCAATTTATGCAACGGCAACAGGAAAAAAATGGTGCATGCAAACATATATTTATATGACTGCGCCCACCAGCTGAGTGTGTGTGTGTGTGAATGTGTGATGCCTATATATATGCATGTATGTATGTGTTTGTGCATGGTGCCATGCATAAATTCGTAACTTGACCGCTTTTAAGTTGCATAAATTCTCGAATCCAAAGTGTCAACAGCACGAAATGCTGCTGTTGATTGTTGTTATTGTTGTTGTTGTTGCTGTTGACGTTGTTGCTGCTGCTGTTGATTGTTGTTGATGTTGCTGTTGTTGCTGTTGTCGTTGTTGCTGCTGTTCAGCTCAGCTGGCCATGCGTTGAAGATAAGCTTTACGCGTTCGCTGCTTGATGTCGCATTGTTGTAAAGTACAGCAACAACAGCAACAACAACAACAAGAGCAATAGCAACACGCAACAACACAGCACAACTCACGACAACAACAGGATGCGGCCATTGTGTTGGTGCAAGAAAGATGGCCGCTTTGATCCGCGTTGATATCTGGCCATTGCAACAGCAACAGCAACAGTGGCAGTTGCAACAGCAGCAACAACAACAACAGCAACAACAACAGCAACAACCCAGCAACTGAGGGAGTGTTGAAAAAATCGTATGGATTATGCGACAAGTGCAGCGTCTGTGCAGCCATTTTGTAGCTGACGGAGCGAATGAGACGCACAACGAGTGTGTGTGTGTGCGATAAAGAGAGAGAGAAAGAGAGAGAGAGAGGGAGAAGGAGAGAGAGGCAGAGAGAGAGATAGAGAGTGAAAATTGTCACAATTTTTTTCAGTTAGTCTGCGTTTAGTTGTTGACTCGATGCGATGCGTCGCTTCAATGCTGCGTCACCTACTCGTATGTCCGTATGTCCTTTTGTCCCTTTGTCCTGGCCTTTCTCCGAGTGTCAGTCAGTCAGTTGAGAGTAGGTCCGTCAGTCGGACAGTGGACAGTTGACAGTCTGTTTGTTTGTCTGTCACACATTCCACATTCATTTACTGTCACTCCGCTCCTCCTAAACCTTTGACTTGCAAGCGTTCAAATATGCTGGGTTAAAGTCAATCGTTTTAGCCAAAAGGTCAATCTATGCAAATTCCTTGTCCCAATGAATGCATTAGCTTTTGTTAAACAACAGATTCTGTAAGTTTCACAAACATTATTCTAAAGAGTTGTTTTCTTAAATTAAAAAGTAAAGAATATTTATTTAATGTTTATTAATTTAATTTTAATTTATAAATACATAATTTCAATTCATAATAAATATGCTACTCAAAATTTATAAAAAAAAGAAAAGCTTTAAATACAGTCGAACTTCTCTAACTCGAACTTCCCTAACTCGAATTTTCTCTAACTCGAATTAAATCGAGTGGCAATAGCGTTGACAAAATGTGACAAAAAGTGTCGGTGAAAAAGTGCTCGTCTAAATGGGGCTTAAGCAAATTTCATACAATTCTGCTTCCCTAACTCGAACTTCCCTAACTCGAATTTCTCCTTAACTCGAACAAAAAAATTGGCCCGTACTTCTGTAACTCGAATTTTTCGGAAAATTCCCAAAAAAGTTTGAATTTTTTTCTCGTTTCTGTTTTATGCTTTTGTTATCAGCTCGGTTGGATATTTAATATTGATGTACATTAACATATAGTGATGCAATTTGATAGAGTATTGCATCAACAATTACATTGGCCGCTGAATTTGCTTCAGGAAAGACGTACTTTATGTATTTCTTTGTTAGCGTATCAGCGCAAGATTATTTAAATTATTAAAATTAATTATTAAATATTCATCTTATTAGTTAAGGAATTGGAAAGGGGACCAACAAAATTGAAGTGGCTGAAAAATATGGTATTTCAGCGAAAACAATTTTCATTATTTAAAAAAAAATAAAAAAAATTAATTATGATCACATTTGAAACGAAAAAAAACAATTTTCGAGAATATTGACCGGTCTTAAACAAACTGGAATCTGTTTTTGTTAAAAATAACAAAAGTTTATAATTTGAAATGTATTTGATGAATGAATGAAAGTGTAGTTCCTTTTAAAAGACTTTAATAAAATAATTCCCTAAGTCGAAGTCTCCCTAAGTCGAACTTTTTCTTTGGATAATGGTGATTCGAGTTGGGGAAGTTCGACTGTATATGTATCCAATATTAATAATTTTTATTTTATAATGATTGGGCTACTTTCAACTTATTTTTTTAATTTTATATTCTGAAATATATTTTAGAATAGTTTATTTGAACAACTGTTAAAGTTATACATATTTTTATACAATATTAATAAATTGAATTTTATAATTATTTGGCTACTTTCATCTTATTTTGTTGCTTTTCTTATTTTTAATATTTCAGAAATAAAAATTCATCAAATAATATATTTTAGTGTCGTTTAGCAAATGTCAAGCTTCAGCAAACCAGACATCAGGTAATGCAAATGTTACTAACCTCGTCAAGGTATAAGCCATCTTTGGCCGTCTTTGGCTGTCTTTGGCGTTGGCAAACAAATAAAATTAATGCCAAACGAGTGCACAGTATGGCACAAGTTTTTCGACATTCAAAAACAAAATAAAAAGCAACAAAAAAAAAGAGACGATGAAATAAGGATGCTCAACTAAATTTTATCTGGCATTTGTTTGTCTTAGACAAAGGCCAAGAGATATTATGCAAAAAGCTGCAGTTGCTTGCTCAAGCGCAACAGTCACACAGATACACACACCAACACACTCAAACACACACACACAGCAACACACCCACACACCCTCTTTACTGTTTTTGACTTAATTTAATTTGGAGTCACGAAGTTGGGCCGTAACTCTGGACCTGAACTGGTACAATTTGGGACAGCAACAGAGCTCACTTGGCATCAGGAGTTCACGGGAGTTCACGAAAGGACACTGGTTAAGGGTCTTGGACCAACTGCCATCCCCCCACTTCTGTGGTGCCCATAAAGGGGCTCTGGCGACCGGGTTAAGGCGGTATAACCTTCAATAGCCAATAAGAAATTCTTGGCCACCGAGGGAGTCCTGGTTGACTCTTGTCTATCATTGTTGATGCAGGAAGAGATGAATCTCCAACCGCGCACGCCAGGAGGAGACAACGAAAATGAGGAATCTGTTTTTGGTAGACGTAAAGGACTTGCCAGAACCCCGCCGTCTGCACCACCTGCAGCAAATGGAACGAGCGTTTTCCACTTTGGAGCCAACGGTAGCGAGACGCAGCAAACACCTAGTGACCCACTGGATCTGCTACGCAGTTTGGGTGCGCGAGCAGAGGACTTGGTTAAGAGGATGTACGAACAGCGCCATGTCGACAAATCGATGAAGGACTTGGGCATGAGAATAGTTGCCCTACAGGCTCTGATTCTTAACCAGTTCGATAAGTTGCAGAGTAGCTCAACTGGCACGCTCTCGACTGGAACACAGACATCCCCAAAACTGAGCACCAACGGAGGAAAGAGGCTACGGGAATCGCCTCACCTGCCAACCAGGAAGTCGTCGCCAAAGAGACAACGGGGCGCAAAACTAAGGGAGTCTTCAAAGCAGCTTGAACTGCCTGCCTGTGGCCAGGAGGAGAATACGCCTGCGGGCACATTCAGCCATGGCGCGCCTCCTGCAGCTAAAAAGCAGCTGCAGTGGCAGCAAGTTGGACCCAAGGCGAGGAAGAAAAAACCACCACGCGAGCCACGGCCTGATGCCATCATCATTCAGCCACAGGGCGAGCTAAGCTACAGCGATATCCTCAGGCTCGTCACCAGGCGACAGGACGAGAAGCTAAAGGAGGTGAGCGAGAACGTCAGCAGGATACGGAAGACCGTTAAAGGCGAATTGCTTCTGGAGCTCAACGGCGCGAGCAAAGAAAACACTTCGAAGCTCAAGGAGGAGATCAGCGAGGCTTTAGGTCTACAGTCTGGCATCAGGACGGTTACCCAGGAGACGTGCATGGAGATCAGAGACCTCGATAGCCTCGCATCGAAGGAGGACATCGTAGCCGCTATAGCGGCTGAGATTCAGACCGCGGTGGATCCAGGCTCCGTTAAAAGCCTACGGCCAGCATACGCAGGTACACAACTAGCAATTGTGTGCCTGCCACCCGAGCAGGCGAAGGCTCTTCTACATGAGGGAAAGGTGAAAGTCGGGTGGACCAGATGCAGGGTCCGCGAGCGAACATCCCAAAGACGCTGTTACAGGTGTCTGGAGTTTGGTCACCTAGCAGTTAGGTGCACTAGCTCTGTGGACCGCTCAGGATGCTGCCTTAGGTGCGGTGCAAACGGGCATAAGGCGGCAAGCTGCCGAGCCGAGCCGAAATGTTTCCTGTGCATCGACAACAAGCGTGAGGACGCTAATCACTTTGCCGGCAGCAGAAGATGCCCTTCAGCCAGCAGTGGCATCATAAATCCGACCAAATTATGAAGATCCTGCAGTTAAATCTGAACCATTGCGCAGCGGCTCAGGATTTGCTGAGTCAGTCAGTGAGAGAAAGGTCGATAGACGTAGCAGTCATCAGCGAGCCGTACAGGATGCCGGAGTCCTCCGTTTGTGCCCTTGACGCCACCAATAAAGCTGCAATATGGTCTTGCGGCGACCCGCCAGTGCAGCTCTTGGAAACAAGTTCGGAGACGGGCTTTGTTCGCGCCAAAATTGGAGTCATCTGGTTTTACAGCGTTTACCTCGCTCCTAGCCTGTCGCTTCCCGACTTCACCAGTATCTTGGATTCGCTGGTGGCTGATGCCAGAGGTCGTCACCCCGTGGTCATCGGAGGTGACTTTAACGCATGGGCCGAAGAATGGGGCAGCGTCACAACAAACTCGAGAGGCAGAGTCGTCCTGGAGTCCATTTCCACACTGGACCTCGCGCTCCTCAACGTTGGGGAGCAGAACACATTCAGCAGAGCGGGTGTCGGCTCCATCGTCGACCTCACGTTCGTCAGCAGCTCTCTGCTCAATGTTTCGATCTGGAGGATCAGCAACTCCTATACTGCGAGCGACCACCTACAAATTTTGTACACCATTGGTCAGCAGACAGTCGCCAACGAGCCAGCGGCTCCAAGATGGAAGCGTTACCGCGTCGATAGCCTCAACTTAGAGAGATTCTCAGATCTGATGTACAGCTTCAACACTGAGGGAACCGCAGAGTTTATGGCCAACGAGGTCATGGACTACCTGGAGTCGACATGCAACGCCACGATGACTCAAAGGAAGCACTACAGGCGGCACCACCAGCAGGTGTACTGGTGGAATGATAACATTGCTGACCTTCGACGCGAATGTAACCAAGCAAGACGCCGCTACCAGCGCTCCCGGGGGAGAGCATCCTTCGTCCAGTGGCAGACAACATTTCGTGATCGTAGGCGTGTCCTCAAGGCGGCCATACGCGAGAGCAAGCGTCAATGCTTCCTAGCGCTCTGCGATTCTGCTGACCGTGACCCATGGGGTAGGGCGTACAAGATTGTAGCCAAGAAACTGAGCACATCTAGGCAAGCCCCGCCCTCTGCCCCTGACCAGATAAAAGCCATCGTGGAGGAGCTTTTTCCGAGGATGGAGGATCCGTTGGACGGTGTCTTTTTTGACCCACTTGAGCCTCTAAATGACAACTCAATTGCGGAGGTCACACATGAGGAGATCGTTGCCGCTACCAGGAGCATGATTACGAGCAAAGCCCCAGGGCCAGACTCTATCCCGAATAGTGTCTTCAAGCTCGCACTCACCATACGGCCAGGAATATTCGTGGAGTTGTTCAACGCCTGCTTGCGCCAAAGTGTATTTCCGGAGAGGTGGAAGAGGCAGAAGCTGGTCCTTATTCCCAAACCGGGAAAGCCCCCAGGGATCGCTTCATCGTACAGGCCAATATGCCTTATCGACACCGCGGGAAAACTGTTAGAGAGGATAATTTGCACACGCCTGGAGCATGCCATCGCGGAGGCGGGAGATCTTTCACCGCACCAGTATGGATTCCGCAAGGCTAGATCCACAATTGATGCCATTCAGAGAGTCGTGGACATTGCCTCTAGCGCAACTGCTGGCTCCCGTTGGAAGGGCGGGACCAAAAAGTACTGTCTGATGGTCACCCTGGACATCCGGAATGCGTTCAACACGGCTAAGTGGGGCTGCATAATCCGGGCACTAGCATCGTTCAACATTCCTTTGTACCTGCTGCGCATCATAAGGAGCTATTTCGAGAGGAGACTGCTTCTGTACGACACCGACGAGGGCACTGAGCAGTACAGAGTGACAGGAGGAGTCCCGCAGGGGTCTGTTCTAGGTCCGTTGCTATGGAACGCAATGTATGACGGCATCCTGCGCCTTGCGCTTCCCGCCGGAGCGCAAGTTGTGGGCTTTGCCGACGATGTTGCGGTCCTGATAGTGGCCAAGGAACTGCAGAACGTCGAGGCGACCTGCAACGAAACGATTGCACGCATTCAACGCTGGCTGGATCTTGTTGGTCTCGAGTTGGCGCCACATAAAACGGAAGCAGTGCTGGTTAGCAGCAGGAAAAAAGTCGAGACGGCCAACATCACAGTGGCAGGTACGCTGGTGTCGTCGAAAAGAGCAGTAAAGTACCTTGGGGTAATGATAGACACAAGGCTGTGCTTCCGAGAGCACTTGGCATTCATGAGCTCCAAAGCAGCGACAGTCAACCGTGCCCTTTCAAGGTTGATGCTAAACACTCGGGGCCCCAAGCAATGGAGAAGAAAGTTGCTGACCAGCGTCACTAGGTCGGTAATGCTATACGCTGCACCCGTTTGGGTTAATGCCCTCAAAACATCAAGCTACTGTCGTAGTCTGTTGGCGACACACCGACTCTCGGCTCTACGCATCACCTGCGCATTTAGGACGGTGTCGGACGAGGCGGCACACGTAATGGCGGGAGTGCCCCCCATCGAGTATCTGGCGGAGGAAAGAACTTCGTTCTTCCAGGAGACTCATGGCAGAGGCCTCTCTCAGGCTGATAAGCAAGTAGTGCGCGCTGCATCCAGACAAGAGACCCTAAGAAAATGGCAGCACCGTTGGGATACATCGTCGAAGGGACGCTGGACTCACCGCCTAATCCCAAACATCGAGGCTTGGGTCAGCAGGAAACATGGGCAGGTCAATTTCTACCTGACCCAGCTCTTGAGTGGCCATGGTTGTTATCGAAGCTACCTGTGCCGTTTTGGCCATGAAACATCTGCGGAGTGCACGTCATGCGGTCAGAACTCTGAGGAGAACGCCGAGCACGTCTTCTTTTCGTGTTCCAAATACTTAATTCCACGACAGCAAGTGGAAGTCGCATTGGGCAGCGAAATTTCTGTGGATAACCTGGTGCCGCTCATGTTGCATTCACCGGAGAACTGGAACGCGATCAGCGATTTTGCAGCATCCGTTTTGGTGGTGCTGCGCGCTACTGAGCGCGAGAGGAGAGCACAAACGGTCTAGGCGACGCTTTTGCCTTGCGAAGCAATGCTCCCGCGGCCGTTCCGTAAAGGTGGCCTAGCCTAGTATCCTAATTTAATTTTAATCAAACCTCATTGTTATTTAGTGATTGTTAATAAAGAATTAAAAAAAAAAAAAAAAAACCCACACACCCTCACACCCATAGAGAGCCGTAGCGCATTTTAATTTGATACCTTCATTTATTCCTGTGCGCGCACAACTTAAACAAAAGAAACTGAAACGCAACCTGAACGAGTTTGTGAGTTGTGCATCTTTTGCTTCTTTTGCCATTCCCCTTGGAATCTGCATCTGAATCTGTGTACATCTTTACCTGCCGGTAACTCTTAGTGCGACTCTTGGCCAACTTCAACTTCAGAGGAAACTTCACTTTTAAGTTGCTTAAAAAGTTGTCACAGCGCTTAAGAGCTAAGCAGCTCAGCGCCCAATTGTGAGGCAGCTGCTCCTTGAAGAGAAGGAGTTAGAGTTGAAGATGGAGCTGGAGTTGGAGTTGGAGGACAGCTGCAGTTGAGTGCAAATGAGTCCGCACTGTCCAAAAATCTGTCCTGTCGCTGACTTGCAGCTGCTTTTTATTGCCGTTGTCGTCAACTTTGCTTTTGTCTTATTTTCGTCTTTCGTCTTCTCTCTGGCATTTATTTATTTTTATGCTGCGTGTTTTTTATCGCAACTTTAGCTTGGTTCCATTTATTTTTTGTGTATTTTGTTTATGCGTAATTGTTGATAACTTGCCAAAGTTTTTATGCTGAGCACCCTAAAAGGGTAACTTGGGTGCATTTAATATGTTAACTTTTATGCAATTTGCACTTGATGAAATTTTTTTGTTTTAATAAAAATATTGCCAGAAAAGATTCATAAATACTTACATTATTTTCTTTTCTTTACTAAAAATATTAACAGAAAAAATGTTTCAAATTGATACATATAAATTTCATTTTATTAACTCTCTTTTTTTCTTTTTATAAGAACTATTTGCAAAAAGTGTTATGTAAACATAAAATTAATTTTATTTAAATTTCAAACTGTTTTTAATCTAATTTGAATTGCTTCCGCTTACAGGGTATGCCCTTGTCGTTCAGTCGAATGATCTGCACTTACTTACAGCTGCCTTCACTAAATGCAACTTTAACTGCTTTTGGCTTAGCCATTGTTTGTCCTGCTCTCTGGCGTCTTCGTCGTTTTGAGTGCTTCAAACTTTTGTAATTTTATTAAGGCACATGCCCGAAATTCGACAACAAGTTGACAAAGCTCTGTCAAAGATTTGTAAATGTTGCCATTAGCCCAAAGATACAGATATGTATATACTTAATATAGATATAGATAGATAGATGTGGCAGCTGCTTGTTGGAACTGCTGTTGCAACTGTGCTGCCTTCATTTATGAGCATTCCATGGTCCATCAATGGCCCAAATGCAATCAATGGCCCACAAATTTCTACTCCTGTGTACCTATGAGTATGTGTGTGTGTATGTGTGTATGGATATTCCTTGTTGGGCAGTTTGCTTTTGTTGATTGTGGAGCCTCGTTTTGGCCAGCTTTGCGTTTGATTTCACTTTTACTTGGTCGACTTCAGCTGCTGCTGTTGTTGTTGGTGCTATTCTCTCCGAGTTGGTGAACTGGCAAAGTGCTCCTTTGGCGCAATTTCATCACAATTTGGGTCAATTACACGCACTTGTCCAATTGAATATGCATGTGTGTATGTCCGTGTGAGTGTGTGTGTGTGTGTGTGTGCGTGTGTGGTGACCTCACTTTTTGCCATACTCTGGCAGTGACGAAGCTTAGCGGGCTAACGAAACCGTAGAAGGCAACACGGAAGCCAGGGTTGCCATGCCACTTGCTGAGCTCCTTCTGAGCCAATGCGTCTTTGTTGTGTGTCAGCCTGAATGCGTGTATCTGTGTGTCTGTGTGTGTGTCTGCGTTAACGTTTCTCATGCTTCTTGATTTCACATGTTCCTTTTTTTGCCAGCTATTTTCGTAGCGTCTTCACAGCGTCAGCTTGAAATTAGCATATAAGCAGAGCACACAGATCATACACTGAGAAAAAACAATCATTGAAAATCTGAAGTTGAAACTTCGTGATTTTAGCATGTATATTTTAGAAAGTACTCAGGATATTAATGTTAAATTAACACAATATGCGAATAAAATGACAACTCAGCAATCAAATTTGATTTCACTGAAAAACATTCTAATAAAGATCCGATAGTTAAAATATTTGAGGAGAAGTAATTGAAAAACCGTACTTAAACCAAGTTTTTCTTACTCCATTTAAGAAATTCCAAATTTCCGAACTTCGTTTGGGATTGATTTGATACCGGAATCCCGTAATTTCTTGCAGTGTACTCATATATGCATACTTGTGCGTTCAATCAACGTAATGAGCCAGTTCATTGAGCATTCGCCTTTGGATTATGACAAAGCGCAGTCATTAGAAGAAACCACAAATTTGGGGCTTAAACTCGATGGAAATTTAATGTGAAGACTGTCAATAAAAAAGCACATTAATTCGAGCAGATAATTTTGAGAATGTTGAGTTTATTTCTTTATTATTAAATTGCTTAACTGCATTAACTGCAACCCACAAAATAAAGTGAAACATGAAGCAAATGGCAAAGAACAGGAGAGAAAAAGGGGAAAAAGGGGCACAATAAATGTGGAGGAAAAAGGGAAACAAAAGGCACTGCAACGAGGCGAGTGCGAATAATTACTGGCCATATAAAACTGCAATGGTTGCTGACCGACAAAAAACAATAACAAATGTCCTGTATATGCTGACGACGGTGGCTGCGGTGAATGTTGACAGTCCTGACAGTGTTCCCATTCCCCTCATTCTCTCTTCCCTTCACTTCACTTCGCTTCTCTCCTGTTCGTAGCACTGCAGCGTGCTGTGAAGCCCCAATGATCGATGTCGTATTGTCAGTTTCATAAAAATTCAAACAGCCAGCGACCAGAAGCTGCCCCACAGCGCGTAAAATGCTTTTGTCAAAAGGCTTAAACTGCCAACCAGCCACGCCCCTATCTCCTCTGCCCCTCTGCCCCTCTCTGCAATCAACTGCAATCCCCTTCCCATTCTCAGAGTCAAACTCTGGCAACTGGAACTGCAACCAAGCTGCCTGGCAGTCATCTAGCCAACCAACCAACCAACCAACCAGTCGAGCCACTCCTTTGCTTTATTGTTGGCCATTGACGGCAACAAGAACAACACGGATTACAATAACAATAACAACAAATATAAATACAAAAACAAGAACAAAAAAAGAATGGCCAGCAAAAGGCAAAAGACGGAGTGGACGCTGCTGTAAAATGCAATAAATTAAACAATATCTGCGCCAAATTGCTGCTGCATTCAGTTTGTTGGCCAGAGGGGATTTTTACTGATGCTTTTGGCGTTTAACAATTTTTATGCGGCTTCGAACGCTTTTTTTTGGTGTGCCAATTTTTTAAATGTTTTTAAATGTTTTTTCCCTTCTCTGTTTTTTGTATATAGTACATATATATTTTTTTGTTTTTATTATTCTCTATTGTTTTTTTGTCTACGATTCTCGTGCAGGTTTGGCATTTTATTTATGATCGCGTGTGGTTTTAATTTTCGATACGCCTCTCCCGAAACCCCCTGCTGATGGTAGTCGGTACTCGATACTTGGTACTCGGTTGTATGTCCAGCCAATAACTTGGGGTTAGACCCAGTGCGTAATGTGTGTGTGTGTGTGTGTGTGTGAAACTTCAAATCCTAACACGTTCGGTTCGACTGGAGACGACAATGGCAACTGTCAGGACATGAAAATGAATGAATGCGTACATTGGCTGCTCGACATGAAACATGGCGACATGAACAGGAAACAGGAAACAGGACCAAGCCACTAACAGTCCTACAAGCCAAGGCAAGGCAATTTAATTCAATCAAAGACAAAGCTGGACACTGACAGGCCAATGGCCATGGCGCTGCATTGCGACAAAGACAAAGACTTATCGAACGATACTCGTACTCGCTCTCGTTCTCGTACTCGTACTCGTAGTTGTGGTAAGGACTTAAAACTGTGACCAACTGAACAAAGTGAAAGGATGAGCAATAAAGTAAAACAAAGAATATTCAATTGCGTTGAAATGCAGAAACTTTTGATTTGTTTTAAGAATTTTATTTCTGATTTGCTTTTGATACCCGTTACTTAGAAATTAAGTAAAAGGGTATACTGTATTCCCGTTTCTTAAAAATTATTAAAAGGGTTTATTGTATTAAGATATTAAGTTTTTTTGGTGATTAACGTTAGCTGCAATTATAATGTTATTTATCATCCTTACTTAATCGCAACAAGATAGGCAAAGCAGAACGGTAATAATGGCTGATTTCAGCTTTCAAGCTATGTACGTGCCTAAAAATATGCAATCAAATATATTTTATGTATATTTAAATAACTATGAGGTATCCTATAGTCGGGAATTCTACTAACTCTTTCCCGCTTGTTTTCTTATCTTTTTTTATCTACAATAATATCAAGGATTTCATAGTATTGTTGAATTCCCAGTGAGTGCACAAAAATTTTAATTTTGACCTCACGGTGAGAATTTTGTCATTTGAATTCAAATTTTGGTCACGCTGATTACAAATACCCGACCAGCAGCAGTTGGATGAAGGGCTTGAAAATGGTGCCAGGTCAGGCTATAAATTCAGGCAAATATGCAAATCAGTTGCCGCATGGCTCATAAAATATTTGCGCTTTAACTGATTGCGCATACGCCGCATGGTGCGAGTTGCAAGTGCCGAAACCTGACCAGGAGACATTTGGGCAATTGACGGCCATTGCATTGGGGAGATGGGGAGGTGAGGCGCCGAGTTAATTGCTCGAGTGCAACACTTTACACAGGCTTTTTGATACTAAATTGCAATTGCTGTTGGCGACAACAACAATGACAACAACACCAATTGCAATGGCAACAACAAGGACTATGACAACAATAACACTCAACAGTGGCCATTAACATGTGGTCTGGGCATCCAGACAAAGCCACGCCTCGAATGTCGCCTGATCCTATTGAGCCTGCTCCAGTTTCGTGGGCATTGAAGCTGTCATTTTGCATTGTTCGCAAAGGTTTCATAATGCTGTCAATGCAATTAATTGCATAATATTGGATACGCACATAAACAGTCATATATCGTATTCACACACATATTGATAAATATATATATGTACACATGTGTATTTTACTATTAAATTTGCCACACACACAAAATTCGAAATCCGAATATTGTTGACTTTAAACTCGCTGTCCGAACTCATTCAATTCAGGACATTCAACCATTGTTGTAGTTGTTGCCATTGTTGTAGTTGTTGTTGCTGCTTCCGCTGAAGTCGCTTTATCGCATTACATAAATTTTATTAATATGAATTTAATGTAAATTGCATGACAAGGCGCTCGACACAGAACGTGTAACGTGTGTTCTCAGAGCGCTATGTTAAAAAAAGAATCCTTAAGTGCCACTTGATTTCATTTTTCCGCGTACTGACAGCCAGAGTGTCCTCTTCAGCTTTCAATAAGTGACACTCCCATTACCGATATAAATATATATGCTGTATAAAATATATATAATTTTTAAGTTTTCATTAAAATAAGAATATGAGTTTTAGAAAAAGCAGTAAACTTTTAACAAAATCAAGCCAACAATTCGTTTATACTTATATGAAGTGAGTATATCTCGGCTAACTTAACGTTTTTTTTTTTTTCAATTTGCTTATGATTTCTGATCTATAAATTAAGCTATTTAATTTATGGGTGAAATATGTAAACTTACAATATTAAAGAATTATTGATGATGAACTAATAGAATAAATAAATTAATGTCGGAAAAATTGACCAATAATCATAACCATGGTGACATTTCAAATAATTTGATTTTATACGTGGGGACTAACAAAAGTTCGGTTAGTCGACCCGAAAAAAAATTGGAAATATTTTTTTTTGTATTTATTCTTAATCTTCGTCCTTTTTTATCTTCTCCACATATTTGCCATTGATTTCAATGCATTTCTTAAGCCTATAAATTTACTTCTCAAAACATTCTTCAAAATCTTGCTTTTAAAGCTTTTTAATGGGTGAGTTGGCTTTTCTGACCCTCCATACCATGGATTACTGTTTGGTTTCCGGGTCGTATTTATTAAATCAAGTTTTGGCACCAGTAACGACTTTATTAAAGTTGCTAAACTTGCCATTTTCAAATTTGTTCAAAAGATATTGGGCAAAATGCATTCAACCTTCTTTTTGGGCCTCATTTAAAATGCGTGGAACCCATCGCGCAGACTTCTTCGTATACATCAGATCTTGATGCAATATTTGAGAAACGGCTATGGCATTCAAGTCCAGTTCACTAGCAATCATTTTCCGGTTAGATCGAGGGTTTTCGGCCAGTTTTGCTCTCGCTAGGGCCACATTTCTTTCGGCCATCGAAGATTTTGGTCGACCTTCTCGGAACTCGTCCTCTACAGAAAAATGTCCTGTCTGGAATCTTTGGAAACATTTTGAGATAGTCTTCAGAGATGGTGCAATCGTTTCATAGGCATTTTGACATTCACCAAATATTTTTTCCGGGCTCAGTTTGCATCGAAAACCGAATAAAAGGCTATAATGAATTTCTGTTTGCGTTGGTAGTGGAATTTCATCTGAGGCACCTTCAGCTAATTTGCGTTTTCTAGTGTCCATTTCGTCCGATTTGTTTGTAATTTTCAATATAACCTCGTAAAAGTATTGCGAAAGTTTTGACACTTTTGGAATTTTGAAAAACGACTTAAAAGTCGCTAACTTACCGAACTTTTGTTAGACCCCTCGTATCCTAGACTGTAAAGTTTTCCTGAACAATCTGTTCTATTTATAACTTGCCTCACTTTATACAAGGTGGCGCAAAAGAAGTCACCCTATTGGAAGATGCTCTCATTTTTGCAAATGGCCGCCAATGTCAAATCTGTTTTGACATTTGTGGACAAGACAGATACAGAATACAAGTGAATAAGCCATGGAGCGATACACTCCCAAAGAACGCAGAATAATTGTAATAATGTAATAATAATAACCGCTTTATCTCTCGTTTTTGATATTTGCACTGGCCGGCCAGATCACCCGAATTAACCATTCCAGACTTCTTTTTATGGGGTTTTTTTAAAGTCGCAGGTTCACGTCAACAAGCCGCAAACTCTTGAAGCCCTTAAGGAAAATATTCGCCAGGAATGCGAGAACCTGTCGCCCGAAGTTCTGGCAAAAGTGATGGAAAATGCCATAAAACGGGCGTATGGTCATGAGCTCTGGCAGCGAACACTTGGCCGATGTCATCTTCTCGCCTAAACCAATAAAATTCTTAAGGTTCGAATAATCATAATCAAAAAACAGAATCAAAATTTTTCATTTAGAAAAAAAATGAGAGCCAAACCACATCGGATGACTTCTTTTGCGCCACCCTGTATAAGTTATTTAATATTGAGATATTTTTGGAAATGATCTGCCCTGAAATCTTTTCAATTTATTAGAAATGTACAATTTAAATACTATTTCGAAAGCTGAGAGTCATAAGATGGCACTGATAATTATGTAAAATCACAGTTTTATTCATTGATGTAATGCGCATTGTTTAAAACTAAACAAAAAATGTAATGAATTGCAAACTAAATCACAAAATAATGGGGGATTATTTATATTTTAATTTATAATCAAAACAAAACTTTTGTATTTAAAAAATGAAGCAGCTTTAAAGTTGAGCATTTAATTTGCTGTTAACAGTGCTGACAACTTCATCAACGTTGGCTAGTGTTAGTGTATTAGTATGTGTGTGTGTGGCAGTTATAATCCTTAGTTTAATCCTTTCGCCATGCTTTGACACGCTTACAATTCACTTGAATGTCAGCAGCTAATCCGCCTTCACAATGAGGTCGTCGTCTGCCTCTTGCCGCTTGCCACATTCCACGCTCCGCTTTCCACTCCCCGCTCTGTTCTCTGCTCTCTCCTTTCCTCCCCTCCTTCTCCTCCTCCCTCCTCACTGATTCTATTCTCGGCGACACTTGACAACGGCACTGGCGACACTTGTGACCCGCCTTAGCTCAAGTTTTCATTTCACTTTTGCCGTTAACTGTGTTTTTTCTCTTCTTGATTTTTGCTTTTTTTGTTATTTTGTCATTTTAATGCCCGCAAACAATTTAATTAAGCGGTTCTTTTTTGCGCTCTTTATTTTATTTTTATATGCTCTCCTTCTTGGCTCATTTTTTATGCACCCACATCGCACACATTGCGACTTTTCGGGTATTTGCCTCTCGCCTCTCGTTTGTATCTGTCTGTCTGTCTGTGTTTTGTTTGCGTAATTTTCACTTTGTCAAACATGTTGACATTTCGTTAATATCCTGTTATATGCACCCCAAACACTCAAACACTCACACTCACACCCGTACTCTCAATCACACACCCATCAGACAATTCACTCATTTTTATTTCGCTACACGTTTGTTTATTCGATTCCATTTCATTTTAAGTTTATGCGCTCGCCTCATTGTTGTTGGCTTCATAAAGACATTTAAAGTTTATGGTCGTTTTTCGGTATTTTTTTAACTTTTCGGTGGCCATAAAAAAACGCAAACACACACACACACACAAGCATGTACAGTTCATATATGTATAACAACAGACGAGTCGCATCGCCTTGCGTGCCTGGCATGTATTTGGCTTACTTTGTGATTTGTATAAATACAGGAAACGGAAATGACAGTCACGACACGGAAATGGCACGCCATTTAATTTCCATGCAGCGTGGCCGTGACTCCATAGCTCCCCTCTCCTCCCCTCCTCTCAACTGAATTTCTCTTCTCTTCACCCCTCTCTTTATCACAGTGTCTCCCACTTACACGTTGTTCCTTTATATCTCTTTGTGACAAACAATAATACGCACATTCTTTTGTATGTATGTATATGTGCTGACAGTTGTATTAGTGAAGACATTTTATAAATGATTTTCATTGCGATTCCAAATTTGTTTGTCATTATTCTAATTTTCTTTAATATGTAGAAGTAAAATTGTAAAGTTCTTTAGTATATTTTATTTCTAATTAAATAAGCCATCTGTTAATCTGCTATATTTTTGGGTTCTATATTTACATAATTCTTTTGGTTTCATGCACTTGCGCTGTTTACTGTTTTCTTTTAAATATTTATTTAATAATATTTCATATTTTGCAGAATTTTATTTTAACTTTAACACCCCTAGTGAAGGTGCACAGTTAATGCTTTATTATTTTTAATATTTGCTTTTATTTGCAATTTCCATATGTGTGTGTTCTTTTTGTTTAACTTATTAGCACATTCGCCAGTATTAATGCCACTCATTAGTATTTAATTGCATATATTTTGTATAAATATATATATTCATAATTTGCAATTTCAACAATTTATGGGCTTCTGAGTGTTTTTTTTTTTTTTTGTGCAGTTGATTCAATTAATAAATTAAATTATTTGCTGAGCTTAATTGCTTGTTGCCCAAACAAAGGTTCAATTTATGCCAATTTTCAACGCTTTTTAATTTTTTTGTTTTTATTAATAACTTTGCGTTAAATATTTATTAAAATAAATTTTACAATCACACATTTACACATCACTTTTGTGGCTACTAACCCATTCTCCCTAACTTACACATTGAACTTCAGATAAAGCGTAATTTAAAGTTATTATTTTTTTTGCACTTGTTTTAGTTTTGAGCTTATCATGCGGGAGGGGGAATATTATTTGGACAGTATCTTTGAGCTGACATTTAAATTTCATGCAAAATTTGTAAGCAGCAGAGACAAAGTGAAAGTCAAAGTCGCTGCTGATCTCGGAGCCTCAAAGTGCTCAAAGTGGGTGTCATTCGCATTCTTTGTGTGTGTAAGTTGTGTAAGTTTTGTGTCTGCGTCTTAGCTGCGTATCATGATATGCAAATTTTGGAAAAAACATCAAAGGCAAAAGCTCAAAAAGACAATGACATGCCCTCTATCCTCTATCGTCTTGTCCCCATCCTTTATTCTTTACTCTCCATCCTCCAACCTAGAGTTTCTGGGCTTTCTTTCAGCGTCTCCGCTTTGGCGGCCCATTTAATTTCGACAGCTTTTGTTACAGCCAACATTTTATTTGCACGTTTCGTTTTACGGTTTTTGTCACTTGGCGTCATTTGATATTTCTCTGAGGTGCCCCTGTTCGCCCCCTCCCCCCTCAACAGTTTCTCCTTCGCCTTGGCTTTTGTTTGCTTTAATTAAAAGTTAAGTAGGTGCGAGCGACTGAACAATGAGAAAGGCGGTGGCTAAGAGAGTAGGGGAAAAAGGGGACGAGGCAACGTTGCAAATGAAGTTGTCAACTTTTCGCATTTCTAACCATTCCACCATTCCACATTCCCCCACCAGCCCCTCAGGCACTTCAGTCTCAATTTCAACTATTTCTGCTGCCTGGCGAGGGCATTTTTGCAATTAATAAAGTTTTTTACCCTCAATTTTGTGTATAATTGTTGCCGGTTTGCTCTGTTTGTGTAGTTGCAATTAGTTTTTGAGCTGCTTTGATGCCTTTTAGGCACTCAAAATTTACTCTTACAAATGGATGGACACTGAACACTGTTGTTCGCAGCAAGAACTGCATAGCTGGCTGACAGGTGACAGGAGTGGAGTGTCCTTGCTGCATCCTGCAGCCTAAGGCTGCATCCAATTTCAGTTTCTCCACCTGGCAGCTGTGTAATTAACGTGAAAAATCAAATAGAAGTCAGACGATGACATCAAATATACGATTTTAATTATTTTGACACAGAGTAGAGAGATTGATGGAAATCAGTATAGAAATATTCTCATTGAAAGAAGGTAAAACAAAATAATTTTATTAAATTTTAATTAATGGATTACTGGCTTATCGATTAATGATTACTTCACAAATTAAATGTAAGAATGGTGCAAGCTTACAATGAGTTTAAAAATTTCTAAAAAGATTCAGTGACTTATTGATCAATAGGAATTGCAATCCTTTCAATATCAATATCAAATATATACATTTAATTTCAAATAAATTATATGAAAAGCATTGCGAGTGTCATTACCAATATCAGAAATAAAAAATAAATGCAGTTAACAACAATGAAATATTTTAAATCAATTCATCAGTAAATAGTTTTCTGATTATTATATTTACAGTGACAATTATTTAAAAATCATTCAGCATATATATTTTTGATTTTCCCGCAATCTGACAGGTCGGCATCAGTTTGTCTCCATGTGGTTGGCAATATTACCTGCAGAGCAACTATAGTTATCTGACAGCAATAGTAACTGTCGCAACCAGTCAGCAATGAGGTAGCAGCTGGAGCTGGTATAGAATCCAACCGCATCGAGTTGGCAGCCCGCAGTTCTCTCCATGTGCCGAGTCACAGTCACAGTCCGACCGAAGTTCTGTGGTGTTTGGCTTGTTTGAACAAATGCCCACAGTGTCTATAATTTGCCACTTTTTTGTGCATTTTACACAATATATATTTTGTGTTTTGCGTACTCGTTTTTAAAATTGTTGCTTGTTTCTGTTGCAGTTACAGTTTCTGCTGTCTGTTTCCTTTTCCTTTTGCTGTTTTTACGCTTCGCTATGTTTTGTGTGCAAATAAAATGCAAGTGCGCTCCGAGCAACCAACGACCGCAAATTGAGTGTTAATAAAGTCATGTTAATAACTTACAAAACAAACCCAAATAAAACAGAGAACGAGAACGGATCGAGAGCGAGAAAACGAACTGCAAAATGATGGCAAGTATGTAAAAGCTACTTCCCTTTTCTCTCTTTTACCATTTCTTTGAAAGAGAGAGACGAACGCAATTGGAGTGGGAGTGGGAGAGTGTGTGGTTCAATCTCTGGAAAATTAGCAAGGACTGGCCTCCAAAATTCATTGCTGCCTGCCACTTGCACGCATATGTGGGCCGTCGACTTTAATGAATTCCAGCCAAGAGCCAACGTATGCTTCAGACCATTGGGAGACCAGCAGGCCAGGCCAGGCCAGAACAGGGCCAGGACAGGACAGGGCCAGTAGGAGTAAGTAAGAGCGTCTGTCGTCTGTCTGTTTGTCTGTTTCGTCGCTCGATTTCTAAAACTCAACTTCCGGCGCTGCAAAGAAACTACACAAGCATAAAAATGCTCATCAAACACTGCTAGACTATGAGATACTCTGGAATTGAACACAAATAATGGAGAAAAATTTGTATTCTCTCCGCTTGAACTTGAATTATTTTTTTTAAGCCAAAAAAAAAGCAGGGAAACTGGGATAAAGTCAATCCCAAAGAGTGTAATCCAAGTACAAATTTATATAATATTTTTCAATTCCTTCTCCGCAAATAGAATTCCGCCTTGTCGGTGTCGTCATTAGAATTAATTTGTAATTTTGTTCATGCTTTCTTTGATAATAATATTAATTGTAAATTAATTCCATTCGATGCAGTATTGCTTGCTTCTAATAAATAAATAAATAAATAAATAAATAAATAAATAAATAAATAAATAAATAAATAAATAAATAAATAAATAAATAAATAAATAAATAAATAAATAAATAAATAAATAAATAAATAAATAAATAAATAAATAAATAAATAAATAAATAAATAAATAAATAAATAAATAAATAAATAAATAAATAAATAAATAAATAAATAAATAAATAAATAAATAATATAAATAAATTAATAAATAATAAATAAATAAATAAATAAATAAATAAATAAATAAATAAATAAATAAATAAATAAATAAATAAATAAATAAATAAATAAATAAATAAATAAATAAATAAATAAATAAATAAATAAATAAATAAATAAATAAATAAATAAATAAATAAATAAATAAATAAATAAATAAATAAATAAATAAATAAATAAATAAATAAATAAATAAATAAATAAATAAATAAATAAATAAATAAATAAATAAATAAATAAATAAATAAATAAATAAATAAATAAATAAATAATTAAATAAATAAATAAATAAATAAATAAATAAATAAATAAATATTTTTATTATCCGGACTCTATCACAATTGTTTCAGAATAATACAATTAAATAACTTTGGCTTTTCTGACTATTTTAATTGTGAGTAGCTGGATTTTTGTTCGCATATTGTGATAATTTAACAATAATATTCTGTATACATACTTAAAAAATACATGTTAAAATCAATTTTTAACTCAAATTTTAGAAAGATTCTTTTTTTTGTGTGTAGCTTGTCATACTCAGTCACTTACGCAATGCTAGGGTATAGAAACTATTCGCTTTGGCTGAGAGCCAAGCCACAACAAAAGTTGTGACTGACGACTGCCTGGCAGGCGTTGTTGTTGCTGTTGCTGTTGCTGTTGCCAGCCATCTAGTCAGCCATCTAACCAACCAGCTAGCCAGCCAGTCAGAGCCAAACAACAAATACGCCGTACCCAAGGCAATCCCAGAAACAGTAGCAGAAATAGAGACTGAAATAGAAATAGAAGCAGAAACGGAGTTCCAGTCCCAGCTCGTTGCCATCTCTGACAAAAATGTTGTATGCAAAAAAGGAAAAGAAGCAGAAGCGTTGCCTCAAAATTTCATTGCAATTCATTCGGCAACGTCGCCAAAAGGAGAAAGTAGTGACGGCAACGGCGGCTGCTCTCTTCCTGTGACTGTGACAAAAAAAAAAACAAATAGAATGCAATTGGGTAGAGATGGAGGCTTCTTTTGCGTCTCTCAAACAATGCAGCAGCAACAAAACAGCAAACAATTTGAGGCATTCAAATGTGCAACCAGGCGGTCGCCGCCACCAACGAGCTGCCTTCCCTTTCCTTCACCCAATCCAATCCCAATCTGAATGTGTGAAAGTTACAGTGTTCGTCTCCTTTTTTTTTTTTGCTGTTGTTTCTGGCTGCTGCTGCTGCAATTTGAGTGCGAAAAAGTTTGCATACCAAAACAGTAAAAGGCATTTATTCCAGCGTGAATCCGTTTGCCAGACTCGGGATGAGAAGGAGGAGGAGGAAGAGGAAAAGGAGGAGAAGCGGATGGTTCGGGGGTTGGTCTGATTCAGATGCTGCTGAAGTGGCACTGAGCTTGACTTGCCTGCTGGCTACTTTGTTCGGGCCGTGTAAGTGCAGTCAATTGCCTATGTGGGTCAGCATTGCATTTGCGCTTAATGAGCATAAATTATGCAGCAGTCGACGCATTAAGGACAGCAGAAGCAGCAGTACAGCAGAAGGTGCAGCAGGAGTACAGCAAATTCAGCAACAGTAGCTGCAACTTTCGCTTGTCGCATCAGCTCATAAAATTTATGGCGTCTGCATGTATTTTAAATTCTAATAAAATGTAGCAAAAGTTTTTCGGGCGCACACCCCACACACAAAAAGAACAACAACAACGTGCAGCAACTTTTTGCTTGGCTTTTAAAAGTTACTTTAGCCACACACACACACACACACACACCTGCTTTGCCACCTTTTGGCAGTCGAAGCTCACGGCAAATGTGTTTGCAATATAAAGAAGTTGTGCGGCTGTTGCCTGCGTTTTCCCTGCTCTGCTCAAGTAAAAGTTTACAAATTTCACTACAACATTTACTCGTAAATTATAATCAAAAAGGTGCCAGAATTTTTCAAGTGTGATGTGGTGTGCGTAAAAATAAATAAACATACTCGTACTGCACTTTAAAGACCGAGCGAAGCAAATGATTCTCAGTAAACTTGCAAATCCTAAAGAAAGTGTTGCATGCCTCAAGGCGCAAATGCGTACAAATTGCACTGCAGTGTTTTAAGAATTTCATATCAAGCATATAAGACTTTCGAAAAGATGAACATTTTTGTTTAAAGTGTTAATACTTTATGAAAATATATCTGTATTTAGTTTAAACAAATATGTCTATAAAAGTCAGAATCTAAATTTTTATCAATCATTAGACAGTTCACGTAAAAGCAATTACCATTATTACTGTCAGATATTAAATATTTAACAATAATGTTGCTTGATAGATTACATTCAATAAAGAAGATATTAAATTTGGCATTGAATTTGATTTTCATAATTCCATATTTGAATGTGTTTCAAATAACGACGCTTGATTTGCATTTATACTTTTGTAATTACTCAAAAGCAAATGCGTTGTAAACTGCAATTGCTGGATAATTAATGTGCATTGACTTGGATTGAACTAATTGAAGTAACCGCAAATTCTATTTGACAATTCAGACTCAGACTTGCACATTGCCCGTCGACTGTAATTATATTTATTATATGGCTTTAATACTTCTTCTGTAACATTTCAGCTTCCCTCTACCTTTATTTGGAAAGTCTTCGCCATGACACTAACTTCAAATCAGCGACATTTTCTTGAAATTTCATTTTATTTCGTGTCGTTTGGCTTGCCAACAATTCAATTTATATGTTGTCTTTGTGCCATGGCTTTTAAGATTGGCGACACTCACACACACAGACACACACACTCACACACACAAACTCAGTTACATTGAGACCAGTTCTAGTTTTTAGCCATGTGTAAGAGTAAAGCGACAATTTGTGTTAGTGCAAATTTAATGCCGAAACGTGCACAGGCAGCAGGTAAGGCAGGTAAGAACAGGTAAAAGCACAACCGCTTTGAACATCGGGCCAACAACCGCAGCCCGGAGTGAGTGTCTCTCTCTCACTATCTCGCATACCATTCATCATCCTCCTTCTCCTCTCTCTCTCTCTCTCTCTCTCTCTCTCTTATCTCTTTCTCTCCACTCTCGTTCTCTCTGTCACTCTCTTGCTTTGTTTGTGTGACGTTGTTGGTTTGGTTTTTGGTTTCACACATGCTTATACATGCATGTAGTCACAAGCAAGCACTGACACTGCCTGACTAACAGATACCCTGTTAAGTGCTAAAAAGTGAATGCTACTGACTGAATATCTGTTAAGAAAAGTCAAATTTGAATCTAATGTTATTCTTAGCTTTGAAAAATAGTTTGCTGCATATATTTATATACCCGTTTTAGGCATTTTATTGGTATAGGGTATAAAGAACTCAGTTGAGTGCAAAGCCCAAGTGCAGGCAATGCCAGTGGGCGTGGCTGTTGGCTGACTTGGCAAAGTTAACTTTTGCCACGACAAAGTGACATATTAGCGTAGTCAACTTTACAAAGCATACACACACACACACACACACACACACACACACACACACACACACACACACTACACACAGGCAGAGCATTGAAGTCAAAAAACCAAACTCACAAATGCCTTAAGAGCTTGAAACACACTTAAGGGTTAATTTTGTCGAGCTTAAACTTTCACAAATTGCAGGCCTGAAATATTCGAATGCAATAAAAAAAAGAAGCAGACTCGTAATGTTCCATAGCCACAGTCATTTAGGCCATGTCCAAAAGCCGAAATCAAAAACCAATTAGTGCTGCTGGCCGTCAAAAAGTTATGCCAAATAATTGGCACACCCAGTCAAAGTTTTAGCCTTATAATTTAAATCGTTACGCATACGCAGCGTGGCCCAGTTGAAATTTTCGCTTTCTATAATAGGTTTAAACGGAGAACGGAGAGTTCATTGCGAATGTCGTTGCGTTGGCGCCAGGATCAAATATTTTATGCAAATTTTGATAATTGCGAAAACATTTTCGTTTTGGCTAATTATAGATTTAAGACAACTTCAAAAAGTTGTAATTTATGTGGCTAAAGTAACGTTACTCCGAGTTAGGAATTCTACAGAATGTTTTTCGTTTAATTATTCTCAATTATTTGAAGATAATTCGTTGAAATTTGGAGAGCAGTTTAGGTCTCTTAAATATGTTATACATATTACAATATATTCTTAATTTGAAATTAAATGAAAGCTTCATTTGATGACCAAAACTTTCGGTCAATCTCGTATCTTAGAAACTATTTAATTATATTATTGAGAATTACAATTTGATTCATATAAAAACTATATAAAATTATATGTTAATGACATAAATGACACATTAAATCGAGCACACTTTGAGTTTTTATCATACTCGGCTAAATATCTATTGTAAATTAATAAATGTATATTATTAACACATAAATTGGTGAATAAACGCGAGTTAACATCGTGGAAAAATCTAATTAAATTTGTATAAAAAATAATTAGCATATAAATGCAAATGCAGTTATTTGATTTGTGCAGTCAACCGCAATGTCTGGTTAGTTGAAGCTCATCTCTTCATGATCTGCCAGTTATGTTATTGTTTGGAGCACGAGTTTGTGTGCAATGTGAAAACGATGCAGAATTTATTAATTATCTATAAAGCGCTTTTAATAAACCAAATTACAAATTTCAAATTATTACAATGCGCCATTTCATATCTGTTTGCTCACTGCCTTCCACCTGTACAATATTTTATAATATTCATGCAACAAGAGTTCTGTCTATTAGTTTTCCATTTAAAAAAAAAAACTAAAAATGCAATTTGCATTTATTTGCAATATAATCAGACAATGAGATACTGCATCGACTATCAAACATTCAATCATAATAATAAAAATGCCAAATGAATTTCATAGAACTAATTAGACAATTACCTGACAATATAACAACTCTGCGGTTCGTCTGTCAGTTAAGTATTAACAATGGCCACTTACAAAAATGGAAACCAATTAAAAAATGTATACGAAAGTGACATTTATTATCATACTAACAAAAATTAGGTATTTGGATTTAATGAAGTATTAACAAACTAGTTTCAATTGAAGTCAGAGCAATGTAATTTAAAACATTTAAATATTCTGATTAAAGATATACTTTGTTGAAAAATTTCGAAGAGCTTCGAATCCCTTTTTCTATTATTAACTTAAATGTTTTTATTTATTATTTTTATTTTATCTACATATCTTAAAATAATAATGATATAATACTTCACTTTCCTTTTGAATTATTTTTGACAAATTTGTTCAATTTGCCTTTTCATACTTACTTAATACAATTCTCGCAAATAATTTTTCTGAATTCACAGTTAATCTTCAAACACATAAAACTAAACAACTCAACATATTTTCAGCTTTATCTCTCTTTCCACTTTTGTGGACATCATCATCCTTTCATCGCACACGTGCGGCAGTTTTTCTCCCTTATTTTAAATATACTCGAATGTATAAATTGCCATCACTTTGGAAACCTAATCATTGCACCCGGGAACAGCTACGTGAATATTCCCGTTCACACGCAAAGCATGTAAAAAATTCAACATAAATTAAAAGGGCCACATTAGTTAGTTTTTTGTGTATAAGCACACACACAATTGTCAATCCCAAGTCCCGAAAGAGAGAAAGAAACCTCGTCACATTCACCCGCATCTTTACGATTTATTTACGATTTAAATCCGCGTAAGTAGCGAAGAGCGAGAGACTCGAGACTCGATTCAGAACCCAAATCCAAATCCGAAGTTGAGTGTGCGCCTAATGCGCATTGAATAAAGTACTAAAAAAATAATTTGCAAACTGTGTGTAGTATTTGCCTCGACATATAAAAGGGCAACCCAAAACGGGACTGTGCTTCGCTTTTCAAATTTTATGTTGTACGAGCACACATTACGTATACGCAGTGCGTGTTACACTCACTTCCGGTTGCCGTTCCGACATGCGTTCCAGGTCGGTCCATGTTTAATGTTGTTTTGACGCCGCCATATTAAAGGAAAGTGGGGAAGAGTAGGAAGAAGAGCTAAAAGACAGGAAATGTGCACCGCCAGGTACTTTCTATGTAAATGTGCGTCACATTTGTCTCTCTGCCGTCCTTATTTAACCCTTTTTTCTGTTTGGTTCCGTATCCCAAATATTTATGGCTGCCGGCGCTGGGCATATGTTTGGCTCCTGGCAACGTTGCTCGGCAATTTATTTAACCTTCGAATACTGTTTGCTGCCTGCTGCGTGTGTCACAAAGGTGTCGCCGCCTAAATGTATGCCCCATTCCACAGTTTCCTCTTTGATTGTGAATGTGTGTATATATTTGTATGTGTGTGTGTGTGAGCAGTCGTATTAAAATGGATTTGTTTGCATGAAATTTGCGTAGATTTGTTGCACATTATATGTTGCCATGTGGCCGCCTGTTTATTTGCCTGGCAATTCCATTTTGTGGCGCGTCGTGTGCTTTTCAAATACGTTTGTGGTTGCCAGACAAATCAATGAGATACAGTATGTACTCGTTTTGTATGATTCGTAGCATTTCTGGCTGCTCTTTTAATTAAATACAGTAGTATAGTAGAGATGTTACTGCCAAGGCACATTTTCAAAATTGCCAGTTAATGATATTATAAGTAGATATGCTAGATATTTTAACTTGAAATTTATAGAAAATAATTTCGAGTTCTAAAATTTCAACATAAATGAATTTAAATATTTCACATTTTCTAAATGTCTTGTTTAGATAGCAGTTAACAAACTGACAGATATTTTAACTCGAAATGTTTTCTATACAATTTAGAGTTCTAAATTGACTACCAATTTATATTTAGCTGAACATAAATTGACATAATAATTTATATTTTAACTGAAATTGTATATAAAATAATGTTGAAGTCTAAAATAGTCCCCAATTCATAATTGACTTAACATAAATTAATAAATAAATTTATATTGTAACTTAAAATGTATATAAAATAATGATAAACTCAAAATAATTTCCAATTTGTATTTAGCTAAACGTATATTAATCTAAATATTTCCATATGAATTCAACCTTAATTAATTTGTGAGAACTTATTCTAAAATCATGCCTCTTTTCAAATCATTCACCTTTTGCTCACTTTAAGGGCCAGTCTGCCATTCCTTATTTATTTTTATTTTGTGCGGCTCTGTCATTTTTATTTATAATAAATTGTACAAAACGTTCGGCAAGTGACCAAACCGGGCGAACAATAAAAGCGGGTACATTAATCTTCTCTGGTGGCAGCAGACGCGAAGCGAGTCGAATGGTGGCATGGGCATTGTGGGGTTAAGGCCATGGAGATGCACCCTTTTGACTCAACTGCTTGCCAATTTCCGGTTGCAATGCTGTGCATTTCCTGATGGCGTTTGTCCAGTTATACCCTTCCCCTCCCCTCCTGCCATCCTCCCCTCATCAGGCCACACTCAATGGCGATGAAATTGCTTAAATGTAAATAAATCAGAGTGGTAAGAAAATTTCAGTGGTCAACTGGCATCGCGTCGTTGTCGTAGTTGTTGTCGTTCTCTGTTGTAAGTGTCGGCTTATAAATCAACCAGCTGCACTGTGCTCAACAAAATGGCTGACAGACAAACAGACAGACAGACAGAGATACGGACAGACAGACGGATGAAAGAAAGCCGTGAAGTCGCATTAATGGCGGCTTAAGTGTGCAAGGGCTTAATTGCATGACGTTCATTTTCATCTCTCGCACACACACACACTTTGAAGCCAGTTTTATTAGCTCGGCAATCGCATAAATCACACGGCTTCGCCACAGACCGAAGGTCGTTTGTCATTTTTAACAATCAATTAAAACCAAATGTTGCATAAATACATGAAAACTTTTCGCCAATGCGCTTCAACAATTACAAATTGTAAACGAACTCGCTTTGCCATTTATCATCGTTAGAATTCAGCCAAAGCCAAAGCCAGACAGCCAGCGACAATTAGCGAGACAGAGAGCGACAGAGCGACAGAGAGAGAGAGAGGGAGATGGAGAATGTGGTAAAGATAGTAATAGTGATAGTAATTCGTCTAATAAAAATCAACCGCAAATGCAACTGCTCTGAAATCGAAAATGCACTTGATGTTGAGTCAAAGGGGACAACTTCTTATATTTAAGTATGAGTGCTCGTTTCTGTCTGACTGAGTGAGTGAAACTCATTCACTCAACAGCGAATGCAATGAACACTGCGTTTTATGTACCGCATAACATTCAGTAACATTCAGATGACTTTAATTTACACAGAGTAGTTTTAAGTATATCTTATCCTAAATATATAATTTTAATTTTTTTTGAAAACTTTGAGCACTTAAAACTTCGATAATAATTCACTTAAAAAAAAATTGAATGTTATTTTATAATTATTCCACTAAAATTATGTAAGCGTGTCTATTTTCAATAAAATATATTTCATTTTATTGCTCTATCTTTTTTTTAAAGCAGCAACTGCAGTTATTGTGCATTCTGTCTGGAATTTTTAGGTTTAAATATTGTATTGTTCACCATTTTATATATTTGGCTGTCATAAAAACGGAAATATATTTGTTCACTTTGTGTGTGTGTCGGGGTCATAAAATTCAAATAAAAATCACATTGCAATTCATTTGGCGTATTTATTTTTGATTTAGAATATACAATGAAATGCTATTTTTATGTCATCAGGCTCGTTCGTTTGCTCGCTTCAAAATAATGAATAAATAAAATATTAATAAATTAAAGAGCTCGGAGCAGGGAAAATGGGGAAACTCTCTCAACGTTACTCTCGCCTAATTGCTGGTTGATTGATGACGCTTAAAGGCAACACTAAACAACAACAGCCTTTTAATTTATAATTTATGTAGCGAATTTTGATTAATTAATTTCCATTTAGCGTGTTACATTCTATGCCGATGCCATCCTGCGACATCCTGTGGTCTGTGTGGCTTTTACCTTTTGACATGTGACCGAATTAATTTGATTCTCTTGCTGCCTTTGCTTTGCTTTGCTTAAGGCGGTAAGTGCTGGTATTCATATCGTGCCAAATATTTGCATCTATCCTGTGGCTCTATGTGTGTGTAAATGTTATGCTTACCTTTTGGCATATCTTCACATCTAAACAGGCTTCAGCTGAATCTGAACTGCGCTACCGAAATTTACAAGTCATCGACGCTGCGGTCGAAATTTGCATAATTTGCTTTCCATGTAGGCGCAGTCATAAATGATGTCTATGATAGGAGTTTGCCCCCCAGCCCGAGGACAATACTCCGGGCGGACTTTCTGTCTACACCTGGCAGTTCCTGTTGTTGTCTCTCTCGAGAGAGAGAGAGCTTTGCCACTAGTATCCTTCTGTTTAGTTGAGTTTCCTGTCTGTTTGCACTGCTTAAGCGAAAATGGTGTTAAGTGCTTTCGCATACAAAATTTACATGGCTGACAATTTTTGAACGATGTATCGGCAATGTTGTCGTTTGTAGGTTGTAGATTGTCGTCGTTTCTCGTTGTCGTTTCACGTTGTCGTTGTCGCTGTACTTGTTTTCATTGTTGTACTTGTTGTCGTTGTGGTCGTGTCAGCTCAGCTTGACTTCCGTTTCCGTGTGTTTGTACACGCGCCCTGTAAATATTTGGCGTTTGCAGCAAGGCACATGCCAAACACACACACACTCACACATACGCACACACACTCACACATACACACACGCATCGGACACACCCATGGCGCACTGGCCACGCCCATTGGTTAGCAAAATGTTTGTGAACACCAAATTGCAGCCTTCGACTGAGGATGTTTCCCCAAATGTTTGTCATCGCTGGCACCGTTCAATTGCAGGTCAATGAACCCCAGAAAAATACCAAAGAAGATAAAAAAATTAAGTACATTTTTAATAATACATTTTTATTAAATTAAATTTATTAACTATTTTAATTTATTATATAAATTTTAACTTAACTCTAAATACATTTTGAGTGTTTTTCTTTCTTTCAGTTAAATATTTTACATGCAGTTGCTTATAGTTTTCATTAATTAATTTACTTCCCATTTATTGTTAGTATTTATGTGTTAGAGTTTAAGTTTTTCTTCCATTTCTTTTTTTTCAGTTTTCGTTCATCGTGTTACGTATAAAATGCAAACATCGTGTTGCTAAATTGAATTAATTTCTGTTAAGTTAACCATTTATTATTAAGTTCACTTATTTGAGCTTGCTTTTAAATTCTTTATGCCATTTTCTGTATTTCTTTCTGTTTCTGTTTCCTTCACGAATATGTAAACAAAACTGGTAATTACATTTTCTTTTAACGCTATGCTTAATGGGCCTTAGGTCTAGACGAATTTGATTTTCTTGTAATAAATTGTATTTATGCCTTAAGATCAAGCTAAACGGTAATGTCCTTTGGGGGCTTTCTGACTGATAAACATAACATAAATTAACAACAATAATCAATTTGTTCTTCTTTCACTTACATTTTCACATTCCCTTTCACTTTCACTTTGACTTACAGTTTCTCATTTACTTAGCTAAAAGTTTTCTAGATTATGGCGCTTAAAGCTGTTATTTAAAAATACATTAACAATTCATTCAGTGTTCACATTGTACAGCTAAGTTAATTATCATTTAAATGGATTGAATATTAATTAGAGCTCTAAATGTTAGTATTCCATTTTTTACACAGACGCTTCAATTAAGCGGAAATTTCGTCTTAGTTTTCTCTTCTTGCGTGTTTAGACATTTCACATGCATTGATTATTGTTAGAAATTTTATACATTATTTTGCGCATTTTCTTTTGCTGCTTTAAAAAGTGCTTCACATTCTTCAGTACCTATTCACATTTTTTCCAACCCCCCTTTCCACCCCTTTGCCCACCAGTTTGTCCAATTTCCCTAAATGCTTTGGCGACAGTTCGATTTCAGATTTAAATTCCTTTCGAGCACATCACATAACTTATAGTCAATTTTTACTAGGTTTCCCCCGATACATTTTGCGCTTTTCTCTCCCTGTCCATTATAATTTTTCACTTTATTATTATTATTATTATTATTATTTCATTTTGATTTGTTTCTGGCTTCTATGTTTGGATCGTCCATCATTTAGCGTCAGAATCGCGTTCCCGTTCCATGATTACGATCTTGGGTAATGAGCACTTCCTCGCCATTGATTTGATGATGAAGCTCCTCGGGAACGGTCTTTAAAAGTTGTGGCTTGGCCTGTTAAATAAAATTAAATAGAAATTGAGAAAACACTTTATGAGCTTGCTGCTTTCGTATCTAAATTTAATTTGAGTGCTGACCATAAACTATGTAATTTATGTTTTATTGTTTCAGCTAAAATTGTGAATACCCCTTGTTATTAAACAATAACAAATCCACATACAATGACAAGTTGAAGGCAATAAAAAAGGGAAAAGAATAAGAAATGAGAAATGAAATGAAATAACAGACAGCCAAGTGGCGTGGGCCATGGCCGAAAACATGAAACAGTAAAGAGCTCTGCTTTAAAATTAACGAGGCGCGCATTATTTGAGTACCCGGAGCTATTACGAATTCGCATTATGCGTCGCCCAGACAGGAAAGTGGGCAGTGCGAGCTGGGAACGGGGATAACTGGGCGTATGCGTGTTATTTGGTTTCGTTGCGCTCAGTGTACCGCTGTGCCAAATCTAACCATTGCCTGGTCACCAGCAGCAGCTCCCCGGGCAACACCACAACAGTCACATACAGTTGCCAGTCCCAAAGTGCCAAACCCTTGTACTCATCTTTTCTGGTCCTTTTTGTTCTAGTTCGGCAACTGGATCTGGTTTTGGTTGCTGTGTTTTTTGGTCTGCTTTGCGCGCCCCGCTGCCTTTTGGCTTGCATTTTTCACAACCTCTAGAGACACTCACACACACAACTACACACAACAACAAGTCATTCAGAAATAAGAAAAAACATTGTAAATTCAGTTGGTGTTGCTCCTTTTTTTTGCGGGTCATAATAATTGCAATCATTAGAGTCAAAAGTTGCCACACCGCAGTGTCCTTTTCGCATGAAACTGTTGCAAAAAAGGAGAGAGAAAGAGACGGCTATCTCTCAAGCTCGTGTAATGCGAATTTTCAGCAAGGAGTCAGGAGTCGGGAGTAAGGACAATGCAATGGCGGCAATGCCTGCGCCTGCAGCAGTCGCCAGGACGAACGCAATGCGCGTCGCCAAGTGTACACATAATGGCATATTTATAGAGCAAATGACAGAGACAATGCGAGTGACAGAGAAAGCTACAAAGAGAGAGAGAGAGAGAGAGAGGCAGAGAGGGAAGAGCAGAGCGAACAGCAGCGTTGGACTCTTTTTTATTATTATACTGCGGCTGTCATTTTTATGCACATTCTGAGGTCATTTACCGCTTTGAACTTTGGCCATTAAATTTGAGCTCAAAAATTTAAACTGTCCAGGATCAAGTGGTCGTTATAAAGAAATTTAACTCTCAGGATTGTAATGTAAGACGCTGTGAAAGTAATTGAGTAGAGTAAATAACTCTTTTGTTATAAAGAATTATTTATAAACTATTTAAAAAGACAGAAATCTTAGTACTCAGAAAGATAAATATTTACAAAAATGTCGTATAAATGTGACTTAATTCAGCTTTAATCTAAAATGCCCAATTATATTCCAATTTATTTCTATACTCTCATAAGGTGAAATATCTCGTAAAGGAAAAGAAATATATTAAAAAAATATTCAAAAGAAAGAAATCTTAATAATAAGTGAAAAATAGTTTTCTTTATGAATAAATTCAGCTTTCATCTACAACGCCTAATTAACACACTAATATTCCAACATGTTGAACAACCTTCGAACTGAACTTCTTTGTAAAGTGTTCAATACAAGTAAGTGTCCGGAACTTGAGGCATTTTTCTCAGTACTCAGTAGTCAGCAATCCCTTGAGCAGTTATCAGACCAACCGCAAAAATCCATTTTCTGCCCCAGTGGCTGCAATTTATATAAAAGGGCACAAAAGAATATTTGGGAGTGGGTGGGATTCGGGTGGGGCCAAAGATAAATGTTTGCTGCCTCATCCTTTGCCTTTCCTCAGCCATCCCTCGAAAATCTACTTTGCATATTGATGCTTTCAACGTTTTGGACATTAAGCGACTGGTTGCTATCAACAAGCAGTCAGAAGTGGAGAGAGTTGAGAGTCGGCAGCACAAACTGCCCAGCCAGGACTAGAAGTACATCAAACTGACACTTACCACATCGCTGCCATAAAGACTCATGCCGACGCCGACGCCGACGCCGACGTTAACGCCAACGATGCTTCCGTTTCCGCTGGTTAGAGTTGAATGCTGCTGCTGCTGCTGGACGGGCCCATTGCCAGTTGCTGCTGCTGTCGAAGACGTTGCCACCATGTTGCCGACTCCCATGCAGGTCACTGGCTGCAGGAGACCATCGCCAGTGGTGACCACGCTGTGCGCAAATATCGGAGGAGGCGGCGTCGGCGAGAAGGTGGCCAATTGTGATGGATGTGACATGGTGACACCGGTGATGGGGCTCTGAGTTCCGAACATGGGACTCGTTGAGTACATTGGATGATGTGCCAGATCGATCTATATATATATATTTATGTGTGTGTGTGTGTGTGTGTACAAGTGATAAGAAGAGAGAGAGAACAATGCAGAGAGAGAGAGAGAGAGTAATGATTTATATGCAAAAAGTTGAATGTGAAGTTGTGAATTTGTGTGTTTGCTTTGAGCGGCAACAGCTGTTGACCATTAGCTACATAGGTGGATTATCATAATTTTAATGGTATGTTACTGTACATATAACTAACCAGGGCTACAACATCTAAATAACCTTCAAATATTTGGCATTCCATTTAAATTAAGAACATATTTAAGAACACTTATTTAAAAATGTATAAAATAAATAAAAAACACAACTATAAATTATAATGACTTTGAATAAATTTACTAACTACTAAATAAAATGTCAAAAATAATACAACATTTAGAAGTACGAATTAATTTAATCAAAATAATTTATTAACATAAATAAACAATAATAAATATTGTGAGGTATTGAAATGTAATGAAAATGTTCTGGAGCTATATAAAATGATACAAATTATTCTTCTAACTTGCTGGGCAACCCTCGCTGGTCGTGTGGCCCTAATTACAGTAGCTGCTTTGTTGACTTACACACTCAAATTAATATATTCGATAGATGTATGCATGGTGATGGGGAAAGGGGGAAAAGGGGAGGTCGTTTATGTGTGTGTGTGTGCGCGTATCTGACTGAGTTTGTGAATTTGTGTAGTATGTATATTGGTGGCACCGCCAACAAGGTGGTTGGCCTTAGCACTTTTGTTATTGTAATTGTTGTTGATGTTGGGTTTTGTTATTGCTTTTGTTGTTGCTGTTGTTGTTGTTGCAAGTTGCCATTGCCGCGCTTAGTGCTTATTTAGCCAATGTGTTCCTCTCTCTCCATTTAAAGGGCAACAATAATTGCCCATAGGGGAGAGAGTGTGTGTGTGTGAGTGTGTGTTGTCCAAATGTTTGTGCAAGGCATATTTATAACGCTTGTATATATGTATGTATATATTTATGTGCCCATGTCTGTGTGCGAATGTGTGGCCACAATTTATGTTGTTGTCTTAATGCTCTCAACGTGCTTTTAATGAAATTAATTTTCAACGTTAAACAAATTAAAAACGAATGCCACAGATCGCAGTCAAAATGAGAAAGCCAATAAACAATTTAATTATACATAAAATACGAGGTATAAAAAACATATTGTTTATCAATTAATTTGTAAAACTTTTGTTTTAAACTACTTGCTCATTAAAAGGCATTTAAAAATATGTGGGTGTTTGTGTGTTTTCTAAATTGCATTTCTTTCTCAAAGCACTAAAATGCAATTGACTGGTTATAAATATGCCCTTTATTCAATAGAAAAGTCAAAGCTGATTAAATTATTCGTTTCGTTTCTGAAACCTCAATGACAAAACAACATGGCAAAAACTCGACCCGTTTGAGAAGTTTGGAAAAACAAACAACAAGAGAACAAGAGCGAACACAACACCAACTGCGGCAACACAAAGTACAAATATAATCGAATTAAAATAATTGCCAGAAAAATAAAAAAAATAAAACTCAAAGCTGAAAACTGAATGCTGAAAGCTGTAAACTGAAATCAACGGCAAACAATTTTGCCTGCTGGCCAGAGAGAGTCGAAAAACTGTTGTGTCGTGTACAACTTTTCGATAAATGACAATAAAGCCATACAATGTCATTAGGTAAATGGTTGCCATGGTTGTACAACAACTCATTGTTGTTGTTGGTGTTGTTGTTGTTTTGTTGGTCCATAAAAGTTGTTTGCTGTGTGCACATCACATCGAGAATGTTCCATGGCAACGTGAACCAACACCCTCACACACTGCTCAAGTGCATTTTAAGAGCAGACCAGAACAGACCAGACCGGAGACCAGAACAACATCCATCCATTCACAGCTACAACATGAACATAACTCAAGTCATTACAATAATTGTTGGAAATCAAAGCAAGCCATAGAGACAAAGAGGGCCAACAGGAACAGGCACCATTGAAAATGTCCAGTAAATAACTTTGCCAGCCTTGTCCTGGCAATTTTAATTGAATCTCCTAACCTTCGAAGTTAAGTTGTAGTTTGTCTGAGCCCGAAAAATCAACATTAATTTAAGTATGCACTTCTTCTATGATAATGTTCCATTCAACTCACATTATCAACTTGTTAGGCACCTTTTGCTGAAGTACACCAATTTAAATGCACCTCAGCTCGATATTGAATGCCTTTTGGAATTAAGTTTGCATGCAACATAAGGGAGCAATACTTCCTCTGTGCTACGGTGCGTATGCGTAATATTGTGCACAGCTTTTTTTCCATTCTGTCAATAAAAGACCAATATCTGCAATTTGAGTTTGAGTGTTGGGTTTTTGTGTGTGTGCCAGCTGTCAGTTTTCAGCTTCTCGTTTTGTCAGCTGCAAATGATTTATGAGTTGGCTGTAATTGATTTTGCGCCAGCTTCGGAGATGCAATTAAAAATCTTATGGCCAAGGACAAGCTGTTGCAGCTGTTCCACAAAATAAAGTGCAACACACTCTTTTCATAACAAAAGGTTTCCTTTCAACATTTATTAAAGCAAAACATACAAAAGAAAAATGAAATAAACAACAGACAAAACAAAAACACATAAAACTAAACAACACTACGAGTACGTTAAGTTAAAAAATAATAAGAGTCTAAACACGCGTCGCATAGCCTGGCATCAAAAGTGGGCCGGCCCCGCCCACATTATCGACCACGGCGCCGGCCACATAACTATGGCCACTCGTTGTGGCCGCCTGCCAGTCAGCCAAAATATCATCATCCATCATAACATTTACCTGGGAGTAGATGTTCGGCTCGGCTCGCTTCAGGTCCGTCTGCCGTGGACGTCCCAAGGTGGCGCTGCAATAGGGCGTCAAACGCTGGACGCCGACGCCGACATTGACGGCGCTGCCCACCATTGGGGCAGACAGCTCGCTATAGCTGAGCTCAGTCTGTGAATAGATAGAGTGAGAGAGAGCGAGAATGAGAGAAAGAGACGGAGTGAGAGTTAGTGAGATAGCCAAGTCAATCACTTTCAGTTTGCCTGACAGTTGCATAATTATCAAGTTGCCAGTTGGGCAAGAGCTAAGCAACTTTTGCACCTGTTGTGCGACCAAACGACAGCTGAGCTGTCTTTGGGTACACAGAGAACAAAAAGTCCGCAAAAAATCAGAAATTCGGTAATCCGAATCTTCAATTTCATCTTTGCAAATATTTGGATTATCGGAACTCTATAAGAATTTTGTCTGTGAAATCAAATGTTTGGCCATTTTTGACATTTCTAATGCTGAGTGGCTGCCATTTAAATTTAATTTTATTATCTAACCTCCTAGAGCCACAAGGATTTTCTTATAAATTAATGCACTGTGAGATATTCTGCTGTCCTCCCAACACACACAGTATTTTGCAATTTCAACATTGGCAACGCTGGCTCCGTTGGCAACGCTGGTGTGACCAAAAAGGGATCAGTTGGCAACGCCAGTTGAACCAGCCGATCACGAAGAACCAGCGCAGCGGAGAACCGCGCTCTTTTCGTTCGCTCATATAGTTCTAAGGAACAACGCACTGGAGCGTGATCGTTCACCTAGTACCAAAGGTGTACCAAAGGTGCCTTGTGTAAGTCGTGGCATTGGCATAAACTTAATTTACCTTTAATTTACAAATCTGACAAGTCTTTGCTCTGTGTTTTCTTCACACCTCTCAATTTGTTTGCTTTGAGTGTGTTTCGCAACGGGCGTAGGCAATGCCACGCCCACACACATACACACATGCAGCGCCTGTTTCTAATGTGTCTGGCTACCCCACAATAGTTGGTCCCTCTTAGCCATCACTCTGCTAGCAACCACTTCCAGTTAGCAGCTGCAGCTCAGAGTCGGGCTAAAATGCACACTTACCGTTTATTGCATTTTGAGTTTGCCAGCTACCAACGGCAACAACATCAACAACAACAACCACATTCACCTACAAGCACACAAGGAGAGATAGAAAATGCGCAGATCCTTTTCCAGACTTGGCTCCTTAGCGATGTTTTAGCTCTATTCTGGCCCTTTTCTGTTCTAGCCCTCTTCTGTTCTGGTTTGGTCTGCCTGTCCGCCTGCAACTTATTTTTATTAAATTCGCAAATGGAAAATTTATATTGCTACAGCTGCTGCTGCTTTTTCTGCTGCTTCTCGTTGGCTCCTTGTTGCTGTTGTTGTTGTTGTTGTTGTTGTTAGTGGGCGTCGCATACACACTGCAAAATTTCTACTCAAATGATTTTCAAATTATGTTGGTTTTGGCTGCTTCTACTGCCACTTTCTACTTTCGCAACGCCCTCTTTACGCTCGTTGTTTTCTATTTATCTGCGCGACCTTCACCGATTTAGCCCGCAACGTTTTTTGCTTTGGTCTCGAAATGTGCTTTGAATTTACAGCAAACGATAACATATTGCTGCTGTAGGTGGCATCGTATTAGGAACACTAAAAACTGTAGCTGAATTTTGCTGGTATGCGCTTATGAATTTATTACAGACTGTTTTCAGTTAACTAACATTTTAAAGTATTATGAATTAGTTTGCAAATTAAATAAACTGTTCTTAATTCAGGGCCAGGTAGTTGTTGGTCGTTGATCTGTTTGAATAATTTTCTGTTTTTGTGTTTTTATACCCGTTACCTAAAAAATAAGTAAAAAGTGTATTCGTTGCAATGTATGTAACAGAGACAACGAAGCATCTCCGACCCTATAAAGTATATATATTCTTGATCAGCATCAACAGCCGAGTCGATTTAGTCCGTCCGTCTGTCCGTCCGTGGGAAATCGTAGATCTCAGAGACTATAAGAGTTAGAGCAACTAAATTTGGCACACAGACTTCTATAAACCCCACGCAGATCAAGTTTGTTTCAAATTTACCTTACCCCCTTACCGTCTCCGTAAGTAGCGAAAAGCCACCACACGCACAGTTCTTAGAATATTACGCATTTTTTGGTAACTAACGTTAAACATTTTTTAAAGCTATCATCCTACTTAATTGCTACAAGATCGTCAAAACAGAACTGTAGTAATGCCTTTGTTTTAATAACAATAAGAAAGTTTCCATTTATTGTTGGATAAGTGTGGAAAATAATAAATGGAAACTTTGTTATTGTTGGAAAAAAAAAAAGTTTCAGTTTTAAGTTTCAAACAATGTAAATGCCTAAGATTAAGCAATAAAATGTTTTTTAAATTTATTTGAATAGGTAACGGGTATCCTTTAGTCGGGAACTCGTCTATAGCCTTTTCCACTTGTTCTGTTTCGGTTTGCTTGGCTGACCAGCAAACACCCGTAAAGCGGCCATCAATTGTGGCTTAAATAATGAACTGTTTGCTGGCCATAAAAACCACTTAACCTAAAATATGCGCAACAGTGGCAAAAGGGGAAAGAGAGAAGTTACAATATGGAATGCTCTCGTTACACTCTCGACTATGGCCCACCTGTCGGGGCTATAAATTAAGATGGCTGCCAACTTGGCCATGGCCAACTTGACCATCTTGTTAAAGGTTAAGTGTTAGTGCGGATTAGAGCTTAGATGGGGTTATAACTCACCTTCTGTTGCTGCTGCTGCTGTTGATGTTGCTGCTGCTGTTGATGTTGCTGATGCTGCTGATGTTGCTGCTGCTGATGTTGCTGTTGTTGATGCTGCTGATGTTGTTGATTGGCATAAGCGCCCATTTTACTAACGGGTATTAGCGTATTATACTGTATATATTGTCCATGTGCCGTTGGAGGACCCGATTTCTTGTCGACCACCGCATAGGTGGGCATAATGTGATCGTAGGTGGTGGAGGTAATCACCGCATTCTGTTCGGCCAGTGCAGCTGTGGCATAGGCACGATTATGACCCTTTGTTGTCCACTCATCGTCGACATCGTGTCCATCTGTGTCGATTGTTTATAACAGTTACTCTGGCCATTGTGAGGAACACTCCAAAAAGACTCACCTTGTGGTATTATGTCTGGATTCTTATCAATGCTGTCCAGGCTGCTCGTCACATGACACGTCTCCCGGCCAATGCGATGCATATCCTGCACTGATTGGCCCCCATTGTGTGCCAGTGTCCCGATGCCCAAACTGCCATTGTTGTTGCTGCCCAGAATGCCGAGATTCCCATTGCCGTTGGCCGTGTTGCTGTTGTTGCCGTTGTTGTTGCCACTGCCAGGATGCGAGTAATTATTACGATCGCGTCCCGACGAGCCACGAACTCGCACCACGACAACTATAATGATGGCCACCAGGAATATGCTGCCCAGAATGCCAGCGAGAATGCCAAGAAACGGCCGGATGTCCTCAATGGCGGGCGTATAGGCCATAGGCGATTGGTCTATCAGATGGTCAGAGCCAGTTGGCAAGTGGAAGGTGGGACGAGCAGACGAAAGAAATACGCAAAAAATAACAAGAGAAAATTCGTTGGATAAGCGAGTGCTGTAATAATTTTTGCCAAGAATGCATTGCATATTTTTGTGCCTTTTATTCTAGTATTTTCCCTCCCTCTCTTTCACTTCGCCCCCTTTCTCACTCTACTTGGTTTCCTTTTTTGCATTGTTTTATGAGCTGCTAACTACGTTCCGTTTTCGCTCCCGGTTTCTGTCCTCGTTGTTCTTGTTATTCTCATTGTTTTTGTTGTCGTTCCCAGTTTCTGCTGCACGTGCTTTGAATTTATTGTTGCTTTAATGAGCTGCATATGTGTTGGTGTGTTTGTGTCCAGTACGTGTGTGTGGTCCGTTGTAAGCCGCTCAGTGTTAAGGTTGCTAATTTTTGTCTCAGCCGCCGGCGGCATGTCGAGCATTTTTAGTAGCCAGCTCCAAAGCCCAAAAGTAAAGTCAGAAACAGAAACATTTGCTCGAAATGTAAGGATTTATTTTGTGGTCTTTGTTAGGCAAATTTAAAGTGAACAAATTATTCAAATTCTATGCAAAGTTTGCAAGTAATTTAAAAAAATACAAAAAATAAATCAAGTAAAAATAATGCACAAATTAATAAAAACCAATATGCAAGTCGAATTAACGTAAAGATAATTTTTGAAATTTTATAGTTTGTGTAGATTGTCCAAAAATTTGAAAAAAAAATAATAAACAAAATAAACATAATTTTAAAACAAAATTAAATAGCAGAAAACTTGTTTGAATAAAATATACAAAGTTTTTATGAGAGAAAAACAAAATTAAATTAAGTTCGTATATAAACAGGATTGAAGGAACATAGAGAGGATGTATTTGTCAGCTTGAAAAATAATAAAAATTATAAGGAAAAATAAAATAAATCAAAAACAAAAGTAAACACCATAACTATTTATTTTTAAAAGAAAATAATAAAAATACATTAAAAATAATAAGCAGATAACAGTTGACAATAGCAAATAATTTAGGGAACAAGAAAAACATATGTGCACCAATAAAAAATACAAAGTGTTGATTTGTTAAAACATAAAATTGATTAAAATGTACTTAAAATCAAAATTATAAAAAAGTGTATAATAAATAAATATACAAAAGTTGATCGTTAATATTTAAACAAATAAAAATATATTTTTGGGAAGATTAAATAAAGATCTTAAGGTGAAAGTAGCCACTACCTTCATCATCATACGCCCCATTGCCCACGCCCATAAACTCATCTTCCTCGCAAACACAATCACTTGTTGTTGGCTTTGTTGTTGTAGTTGTTGTTGTTGTTGCTGCGGTTGCTGTTTTTGTATTCGTTGTTATGTCATAAGCAGGCTTAAGAGCTTGGTAGGACTTGGTAAATGTTATTTGAACTGAAAGCATGCAACCAAAAGTGAAAGAAAGTAAGAAATATAGAACAGAAATGTTAGGGAAAGAAAGCAAAGAACTTAAAGCAAATTAAAAGACAAATCAAGCCGTCATGCCCAGAGAGTCGTGAGTAACAGTGACTGCAAACCATGGCGAACCCAGTGGCAATTAATTTGTAGGCAGGAAAGTCCAGGACAGTGCAGAGGACAGTGAACAGGACATGCATGAAATTGCAAACCCATTTGCCTCTTCACACGATTCACCCGCAGTCCTTTTGTCCTTTTGTGAGAGAGAGAGAGAGAGAGATAGAGAACTCACCCGTTTGCTTCTCGGGATCCTTTAGCGTGTAGACCTGTAATATCGTCGCATTGCTGCGTCCTTTGCTGTTGTGTGCAATGAGGAAGACATTGTAGCCCATACCAGGCACCAGACCGCTCACCTCAAAGTACGGCTTCCTGTCATCCATGTTGGCCATGTTGTAATGCGCGTTCAATCGATATTTGAATGTCCAAGGCAAGGACAGGCGAAAAACCACAAAAAAGATGGAGATGGAGAGGAAAAGTACAGGCAGAATGTGAGAACGATAAATGAACATGGCAGTTGGCTAAAGGAGGCTTGGAAAGGATTGAGAATTGTGTCCTCCATGTTCCATGTGCGTTTTCATACGCCTCGTTGAACTTTTGTTGTTCGAGTAATTCAAAAGTCACACGGCGTGTGATTCGCATATCCGTTTTCCGTTTTCGACGTCTACTCACTTTGATTTGTATATTTTTGGATAGCGCGTCGTGCCATTCACATACACCTCCATGATGAAGTCCTGCTGCAGTCCGCCGTCGAATCCTTCGATGCACTCGATTTGGAAGCCCGACGATGTCTGATTGAGCAGCGTACAGTTTAGCAATGGATCCGGTTCGCCTGTCCAAGCACACAGAAATTCATTTGTTAACTACTATATTGTATTCGAATTGAGATTCTAATTCAGATTCACATTCACATTCAGCTGTCGGTTATCATGGGGCAGCAGTCAAGCAACAAATTGCCAAAAGATGCACGTGCCACGTGACTGATTTGCAGCTGCATAAAATGTGACTTCAGAAATCAATATGCCACAAGCCAGCTGTGGCAACACTGCCAACTGCCAGCAAATCCAGCAAAAACAGCAACAGTATGAACTTTTTGACTAATCCAGCAAAGCACCAAAAGTGCCAAAGTCATCAACAAATCAGCACAGCGGGCTGCCATTTGCCTCCCAAACTAAACATAAACAAAAACACAAACACAAAAACAGGCACAGACTAAGAGTAAAGAATAACTATGATCGACAGCTGGATACCCTACAATTTTCCCTAATCCTTGCCATAAATGTAAGATAAGTTATGCAGTTTTTGAGTAGCCCCAAATTTAATTTAATTGAATTTAGCTTTAGTATCTTTTCAGTTACGAATTAAATTGTTTTAGTTTCATATATTTTTCCATGTTAATTTCCCATTTTCTTATAATTCAGTTTTTAGTCAAAGCAATATAAAAGATTGACTTTTCAACGAGACTAGATTCTGATATCATTTTAGTCTATAACTTTATATTAATTTATATTTTAGTTTATTTGTCAATATTCAATTTACTTTTAGCCGGCTCCACACAATCGTCTTTTAGTTTAATAAATAATAAGTAATTGAAAATAATAAAAAAATTATAATAAAGAATAAGTAATAAATTAATAAATAAATATGCTAAAGTTAAATAATCGCAGCATTATTCTGATGCTTCTCATTAAAACACTTAAATTTCAAATAAAAATATCAATTACCATTCCATTGATTTCACATTCAGATATTCCCTACACTGTGTTTCTACACTCTGCGAGTACTAAACCAACCAATGGGTTTTTGGCCGCTGTCCGGAAATGAAAGCAAAGGGACAAACACGCGATTCACCGAAGAAGGAGGCGAATAAAGAGGAGAGTGCAACAACTTTTGTGGCAAACTGTGGTAGAGTACTCACCGGCTGGGGCTATTGTATACACGCAGGGCTCACTTTGATCGCCAATTTCGTTGCTGGCCCAGCACAACAGAGTGCCATAGTCCTGTGAATACAAAAGAAGAAGCCACACCAGATGAGTGTGTGTGTTGGCGTGTTGGTGTGAGTGACAATGCAATGGCATTTCGTTGACTTAATTTATGCATGCAATGCGGCGTTTGGCGACACACCTTTTCAACCTTAATTGAAAATTCAAAACCGCAATTCGTTTGGAAAATTATGTGCTGGGGGAGTAAAACTCGCATGCAGAGTGATTTATATGATTCCATTGTGTGTGTGTGAGTCCAACTGGTTGGTTGGTTGGTTACTTACATTCTCCATCATTGGCGTGTAGTGGGCAACGCTTCTGCCTCGGTCCACGGCCACCAGAGAGGCGGGAATATCGGCAACTTCGCCTTGAGTTGCATTGAATTTCCAGACATATGTTGCCTCCGCGGGATTGGCATCGATTTCGCATGCAACTTTAACGGTCTCCGAGCGCCCCGAACTATAAGTTGTTCGCTGCCCGGCACGGCAAACGGGAGCAACTGAGAGATGAAGCGATAAAAAGAGAAAGAGAGAGAGAGAGAAGAGGAACAGAAAGTGAGTACGTGTCTGTGCAAATTGGCAAGGCATTTGCATAATTAAAGCAAAACATTGTGAGACTTGAGTTCAATTTGTGTGTTTTAATGGCAGCACGAACACCACTCGAGCAATACAAAAGGAGAGCAACAACATCAACAACAACATTCATTTGCCGCGTTTGACTCGTTTTGCTCAATTTGGCAACTGGCAAACTGGCAACTGACAACTGGCAACTTTTTCTATTGTCAAAAGTTCTCTTAATCCACAGAGAAATAGATAAAAGTGCATTTTGCATTGTTGCTTTCTGTTCATTTGCGCCTGAAAGCAGGCTATGAAAATATTCAACTCATTTTGTTTAATCAATTTGTGGACTTGTTATTTAATATTTATTAGAACTTTTGTTGCTTTGTTGTTGTGCATTTCTATTTTCTATTTTGTATTTTTGTTTATTTTATGGCTAACAACAGCAATTTGTCTGGCGCAACATGTTGCAAGGACATTAGTAATAAAAGCCGATCTTCGTGTCCTTTGCGTCTTGTTTATCGTTTGGATATTTGTCTGTCTATCTGCCTGTTGGGCTTTGTCTTAATTGCTTTGTGATGCGTGTCAGCTACTCATAACATACATATGCCATCAATTGAATTTAATTCAACTGCCAGCATTGCAACAAGTCACAGTCAAAAGCAACTCAATTCAATTCCTGCGACTTGACTTTTTTTCAGTTTGTAATGTAAGACATATCAATTTTTGATTTTGAATCATAAATCAATACTCACATCGTATGTCCAATTGGACGGGATTACTCTCGCCATCGCCTTCACGATTACTTCCCACACAGGTGTAGATTCCGGTCCTGGCCCGGCTCGCATTCTGCAGGACGAGGCTCTGATTTGCCACGACGATGCCCTCGGCGGGATTATTCTCCAGAATTTCGCCCTGCAACGAAATCAATCGATTAGAATTCGTCGAAGGTAAATGATGATAAAATTTTGGAAAATTGAAAATTCACATGCGCCAATAAATTTTTAGATATGTTCAATAATTTATTGAGTTAAATTCAATTTGGCGCTAACTGTGCAATGAAATAAATTTAATTTGAATTTGAAGCTAATAACACTTTCATGTTGCCGCACACACACATGCCCCGTGGCACAAACAGGATCCCTTTTCTCTCTCTCTCTCACTCTATCGCTTTCTCTTTCTATATATTTGAGGGAGGAGAAGGGCGGAGCTTGGCTGCATAATTTAGGGCCGATGCTGCATAAATTGTTAAGTGCTTTTACAGCTAAATAATTCAATAATAAATTCTATAAATTTCAATATATACAGCTAACCATGTGTGTGCGGATGTGTGTTCTGTGTGTGTGTCGATTTTTTGTGTATGCCTTTTAGCTCTAAAATATGCAACAATTATGTGAAGTGTGTAGAACGCCGGGTTTTCGATTTGTTGTGTGGCCTCAAGGTAATTTATGTATGAAATGTAATGAAAATAATAACGCAAGTCTAATAAACGTCTTCAATTTTTGCCAGTTTGGCCCCGGGCAGCGAAACAAACCTTATACAAGTATAAAATTTTATATAATAGAAATTTTTGTGGGGGAATTTTACTCACATTATGTCGCCAGCTGACTTTGTAGATCCAGGGATTCGACTTGATGTTGCACTCGAAGAAAACATCGACGCCCTCGCGCAGCGTTGCATTCAGCGAATTTGTGCCCAGTTCCAGACTGACAACGGGTATATCTAGTATTTGAAATAATAGATCATAATTGGATGTAAATAAATGCGCTGCCTGGCCAACTAAGCTGCACATTAAAGGCACAAATAATTTACAATGAGAAAAAATAAAGAGTAAAGCAAACATAATGAAGAAGAAGCCCTAAGATGAAATTACTTTGTAAGCCCCACAAATTAGGCAATTTAAGTTGTGAAAATACTCCAGTCTCTCGGGTATTTTCAGTAGGCAATTAGAAGGCCGTGTTCTAAGTACTCGTGTTTTCTATTTCGTAGGTACATTTATTTATGAAAAGCGCCAAGTGCGCGAAAATAAAATGAGTGCGAGCAGTCCTCAAACAAGTCCAATTTTAACTTAATTAAATCAAAATTGGTGCGCGGAATGCGCGAATCAATTAAGCTTATTAAGCAATCTATCAAATTGTGCAAACAAGCCGAGAGTTGAAACTCCCATTCCAATTTAAAATTGCTGGCTAAAGGGTTGCTCAATGGACCTCAAGTTTCAATAGAATTGGGCCAGCAGGAGCAGCATAAGTTGTAGTAAGTATTAAAAAAAAAAGATAGGAGAAGTTAAAAGGTAAGCAAGCAAACCAAACCAACGGCAAACAGGAAACGGAAGCAGGAGGTGGGGCGGATTGCCATTTAAATTTTGTGCAAACAGGTCGAAAAACTGTAAAAGCGTAAAGATGGCTTCGCAGTCAGCTTCGCAGCTTGCGGTGTTTGCGGCGGGTTAAAAAGTTTCGCAAGTTTGGCCCAAAGTTTTGCAGGCCGCCGCTGGAAATTAATTTGCCAAACTTGCCACAAGTTGGCACACAAAAAACAAAAAAACAAAAAAAATTTATATATATTATATGCTCTGCCTTTTGCAGCACTTTTGACGGAAGTATTTAAAGTCGATATCGGCCTTTCATTTTCATTAAAAAGTTGTGCGCACTTAAATTAAATATTAAGCATACGCCACCTTGGCTTTGCCTTTGACTTTGAGTGATTCACATTTACATGGCAGTCAGACAAACAAACTGTTTGATGTCTTCTGTGCGTCAGTGTGCAATTAAATAGTCGAATGTAAACAATACTCACGATAGATGTCCAACTTCCAGCCATCCTCCATTCCCGATTCGGGTATCATGCTCTGCTCGGCGCGACAGGACAAAAACTTGCCGCGATCGTCGATGGTGGGCGTGAATGTCAGAACCGATGTGGTCATGTTGCCATCCGGATTGGCCTGCAAAATGTACGATACAGTTAATGGCTTTGTGTGTGTCCTGCCAACCGAGACAAAGGAGCATCCAACTCCAGCTCCATCTCCAACTCCAGTTCAACTGGCACGTGCAATAGTCAGTCGTTAAGGCTTGGAAACCTGCCCAACTCCCTCCTACTCTGGTATTAATTGAAGGCAGCTACGTGACTGCTGTTGAAGTAACTTCAATTACCACAGAGCATGTCTACCAACCGTGCCCAGAAGTGGGTTTGCCCCCAGAGCTGCTTTGGCTGGGGCATGACGGGGACTCTAAGGCTCGGACTTGGGTACAATTAAACAAGCTGAAATCAGCACTGAAATTTGCATGGGCATACCCTGTAAACTGAGTAGCTGCTGTAGAGTTTGTTAAGCTGTTTACTTAAAGAGTTGCTATTGGTGATGTATATCAAACTTTTTAATCGAGTTTTAAGTCGTAATTTGGAAATCGTTTTAGATGTATCGGTAGCAATGCTAAAAAGTATTGATATAAATTTTATAGATATGTAGACATGTTTAGATCTTCAAAACAAAATCAAGTTGTCGATGTTTCGGCAAAAAAAATAATCGAACTAGATTATTTGAAAATCGCTCCCGCAATAATCGAGTTATCGGTTTTTCTATTTATCTTTTCTTACATCCCTAGTTGCCATTTACAGATCAAAGCTTAGTCGACTACTCTTTTAGCAGTCGTTAGCAGGGAGGTTTTATGAAGGGTTTCCATTGGGGGGTACTTACAATCTTTGGGGGCAGAGGGTTACTTGGGTATGTGGGGGGGGGGTACTTACAATCTCATGCGTATTCTTCATGGGCGTGCTGCCCTTCCACCAGGTAACCGTCGGCGCCGGACGTGAGCCGATGACAACGCAGCTGAGCTGATAAGAGTTCTCCGCCGAAAGCGGACGATTCTCGCCCTGCAGCTTAACAATCAGCGGACGCACTACAAAATAGAGAGAGGTGGGGAGAGCGAGAGAAAGCGAGAGAGAGACAATGACAGTAGAGTAAATTAATTATTGTAGATGCTGCGGGTCGAGTCGAGGGAAGATTGCAATACTCAGTACTGAGTTGTACTCACAGTTCATGTCGAGCACGATGCTGCTGATAATTGGCGATGTCAAATTATTGTTCTCCGCCCGGCACGTCAGCTGCATGTGGAGATTCTTGCGCTTCAGCTTGGCCAATGATAGAACATTGGCCACACGTCGCTCCGAGAGCGGGTTGCCCCAGCCGGAGCTGTTGAACATTGTATTGCCGTGCCACCAGGTAACTCTCGGTTGTGGTCGACCTGCAGCAAAAAGAAAATGGCAAAATTATTGAGTGCATGAGTTTGTGGGTGGGTGTAGATTGAAATAGACGGGTCAAGTGTGTGTTGGTGTGTGCGTGTGTGCAACTGATATGCTTGTTATACGGCTTAGACTTGAGCTCGCCACCCAATTCTCCCTAACACTCCCAGCTCGAGTTTCAGCTTCAGCTTCAGATGCTGGCAGCGATTTAGCTGCTGTCTTTGACTGTTTGTTTATGTGCTCACCAAGTGCAAGAAGTGCCCCTATGCATGTGTGTGTGTGTATGTATGTATATGGGAGTGAGTGTATGTGTGTGTGTCTGTGCCAAGTGCCTTTCGCTATTTCATTTGTTGTCTTGTTTGGCTTTTAGCAATTTTCAAGTGCTCTCAATGCAATTTGTGTGGGCATTGTTGTTCTTGTTGCTCTTGCTGCTCCTTCAGTGTTCATTGTTGTTGTTGTTGTTGTTCGTGTTCGTGTGCAGTCGACAGCATTTCAGCAAATGTGAAATTAAATAAAATACGAAATCTTTGCCTGCATTTTCATGCTCATCACTTTTAATTGTCAGACACAAAAAGCAGCTTCAACACTTGGAAAAAACTCATTCACTCGTCGACTCGTTGACATGATGGCAAGGTGAGAAACAGGAGGGGAGTAACTGTACGGAGGGAGGGGGAGAGACGTGTGAGACGTGTGGATGAACTTACCGCCAATGGCCACGCACGTGACGTTGACGCTGGAGCCCTCATTGTAGGGCCCCAGTGTGTGATCCATGATGGTGGCACCCTTGCTGTCCAGCACGATGATTGACTCGGGCGGAGCTGTTGATTGAGAAAGAAGAAGAAGAATAGCATACAAATTGAATTACAGGTCACTGAAAATGAGAAGGGATTTTTGGTAGTGACTGCCCTTAAAACGAGGCTGCAAACCATCAAAAGTTTGCTAAAAGTTCGGTAGAGCGGGATTTAGGTTCAGTTCGCGAACCGGTCTATATACCTCTCAGCCAAAGGTGTCGGTTCAACCCTGGTTAAATTTAATAAGTAATTTTTTAATCATTTAAATTTTGTAGATGGAAAAAATATAAATGCCTTAAAAAATATACCCAATTTTAAATTAGATTAAATTTTTTAATGATAAAAATTAAAATGTTGTAAATGATCGAACTAATTTAATGATTTGAATATACCTAGTATATTATGATAATTTATTCAAAGTCTACAATATTTCGACGATATAAAAAAAAACTAAAATATCAGATTTTTTTTTTTTTAAGCCGAGCCTTATTTTAGAAAAGTTTGACATGGTTTGCAGCCTTGCTTTAAATCAGCTTTTGATTTTGGCAGCAATGCAACTGGTCTAAGTTTAATATTTCATTTATTCCACAATTACTGGCATTACCTACTTAATTTATTTGCCTAAATCAATATTTAAATTTCATTTACTTTCATTCTTCTCCCCGTCTCTCTCCCTCCTTCTTGCCCTCTCTCTTTCTGTCTCTTTCGAGGCGATTGCTGTCTAAATATTAAAGAGCTGCCTTGCAGTCACGACAGCCTGCCATGTTTCATTCACAAGGACCCGAGTCCTTTCTAGATCCAGCTCAATCCAGGTGCAGCCTGAAGGTTGCAGGTTTCAAAGTTCAGCTGCAGCTTTGTGCAATTTCTTTTATACTATTTTCTTTTTTCGTCCTTTTTTTTGGTCTGACCACGAGTAAAGCTGGTTAGTAGATGGTCTAACGAATTTCTCTTGGCCAAGTCGACGTCTTGCTATGAAATAAAGCCGTAAATTTTCACCGACGTGTTGAGCAAACTTTTAATTTTCGCAAATTCGCTTGTTTTATTTGCCCACTTGCCACTATTTTGACTTGTTTGCTCGGCTGGCACGCGCCACGCTCCGATTATTCACTTGAAAATATTTTCATTTTGCTTGGGCGAATGGGGAAAATGGCGAAATGGAAAATAGGGAAAATAGAAAATGGGCTATATGTGCAATGGCTATTATGTCGGAGCTTAGCTCAACATATTTGCTGGCAAATTTGCAAAACATGTCCAGGACTTAGTGGCATCTTCTACCACCTCATCTCTCTATTTCTTTCCACTGCTCTGCTCTTATTCTCCTGATTTTCTTGTCTTCTTTGCCTTGCTTGTTCTTCTTCCACTGTTGACCCGCAGCGTCTTGTTACCGCTCGCATTAGCAGTGGCAAGTTGTCTAAACTGTCCACCCAGGGCTGTGGCAACTTTTAATCTAATACTCGCATCTTCTTCTTTAAACTTTTTGCCAACCGACGTATAAAGTTCTAAATCCAGCCATGGTTTTACGCTTCACATGTCGCAAACACATACGCACACACGCACACATATATGAGACTCACACGCACACAATCACAGTTGGCAGAGCATTGCATGTTGAACATGCTCAAGAAGTTTGTAAAACATAACCACGCCCCGTTGCCCAATGTCTATAAACGCTTCATCTAACAGCAGCGGCTGAGGCAGAGGCAGCGACGCCAGCGTCAACGTCGACGTCGACAGCAACTATTTACCAACAATATTTTTATGGCCAGCCCTAGAAGTGGCCGTATATTTTAGCTAAACGCCTTTGCTCTGGCATATAAATTTTAATGGTAAATTGCAAGTTGTGGCCATTGAATATGCCCTTGCCCCTGTCCCTTTCCCCTGCTCACCTTGCCCCTCAGTTGGCAGGTGGCAGCTGGAAAAAGGCATTGAAAACGCGCCACAAAATAATAATAGAAAAAAATAATACTTCAGTTGTAGCAGAAGCTGGAATGCACTTAATTCACTTGGCATTTAAATTTTATTGATATTAATTTGAAAACAAAAAGTCCATCGTTTGTTTTTTAAATTTCAAAATTTAAAATAACAACTTTTCATGTCATAATTAGTATAAAACAACATGTAATTTTTGATTATGGGACTTTTATTTCTTTTGTAGAAAATCATGCCAAAATTAATTTCAATTTTGACATTTAAAATTGCTAAATCAAAGGTGTGACCATCTTCTAAGGGTGCATTTACACTAGTTGACAAGCATGTCAATTTCATCTCAGTAGGCTGTGCTTCTTACCAATTCAACGCTCTTTTGCTTAGAGTTGACCACCGTTTACACTAGAGTTGACTAAGTTGCCATCAATCTTTTCAGCCAAGTAACATGAAATTGACCAGCTTGTCAACTAGTGTAAATGCACCCTAACTTTCATAACTTTGCCCAAACTGATCCGACCTTCAATAACATTTCAATTATGGTTTGACCTCTTAATTCTACTCAGATTCCAATTAAATATACTTCGTTTAAATGATTCTTTGCCTTAAGATATCGATATTTATTCTTATATTGAATAATTGCGTTGAGCAGTTAATTATTTTATTTTAACTTGGCATCCAACTTGCCCAATGTAAGTGGCGAATCTAAAGAACCCTCAAATTGTAGAGGAATGAATGAAAAAACCATTTAAATAGCCAAAAATGCAATTCAGAAGTTACACGCTGCAGTTTTCATACCCAATTCAGCTTAAAGAGAGGGAGGCGAATCGAAAACTTTTCGCCAAGTTGGCACTTTAAAAGCTGTTTGCGAAGCTGCAGCAAAGCTGCCAAAAGACAGAGGAAAATTGAGAGAAAAACTTGCTTGTAAAGAACATACAGTTGGCGTCTCATTTTGTAACTAATGTGTTTGTTCAAGAGCTGAGTGCTGGCCCGGAACAGGATGCGAGGATGTCGAGGATGTCGCTGCACAAATTAGCTGCTCAATTATGCCACTATGTCATTGCAAACTGCAACTGCAACTGCAACTGCAGCTGCAACACCAACACTTGAGTGCTCAATACTTACTTATGACAGTTAAATTCACTTTGGAGTTGCGTGTTGGGCTCTTTTGGAAGTCGACACGACAGCGATACTCGCCCGTGTCGTCCTCGGATGTTGACTTGATGGTCAGCGTGCCGGCACGTCCTTCCACGTGAAAGGACAACCGCTCCCGATACGTTTCATCCGACCAGTGGGTCCCCTGTGCAAAGTTCGAGTCGCGTGTATCGACGCTGAAATACATTCAAGAAGAAAAACAAATATAACGATAAGTAAAAGTCGAGCCAATTGTAAGTAAAAATACGTCCTGCATTTCTCTCTCTAGTCGTTGGTAGAACAAAGTTTAAAGCTGCCAAAGCTGCGGTCTCTCTCACCTTTTTGTTCGTTCAACTTTTTCCAAACTGTGTAATTGGGTTCTGCAATGAATTAATAATCCCCTTCCCTTCACACCTCCCTCTGTCCAATTCCGCTGCCGTAATTTATTGTTTTAGTTTGTAATTGTAGATTATTGATTAATTCAGCTATATTTATTTTATTGTTTTTCTTATTTTGTGGATTTCTACGAGGGCGTTATAAAAGTTACCATAATGAGCTCATTTCAGCGGTCAATCAATGTTCTTAAAGTTTTCGGTTTTTTTTTTTCGCATGTTTGGCAATTGGCTTTAAAAGTTTGCACCAGGTTTCGTTAAAGCTGAAACTTTTTGTTGTTCTTTTCTGGGGCGTCAAAATGACCTCGGTTCACTCACAAGTGTGATCAAAGTGAAAATTAGTTGAGAAATGTTTTAAGTTTTGCTTGTCTTAAAGCCAAGCTTAAGTTATGCAGTATTTCTGGGCTGTTAAAGCGATAATTTGATTTAAACTGGTTCGGGTTTTTCTGTTTATTTGTGTATTTTGGATTCATTTGTCCAATTTGAATTTAATGTCAGTTCTTTTGGAATTTATACCAGGACTCTTTAAGAATTATATCTACTGATTTTACTAAAAATGTAGATAATTTAAGTTGCATACATCATAAAGAAGGCAAGTCAACAACAATTCGAAAAATCGCTTAGATTGCTGAGTTTTATTAGCATGCCTAAGAGTAGGCAACACGTTTTTGTGCTTAATCAGCTGTGTAGACAGATAATTTATCTGTTGTTATATCAGATATTTATAAAGTATGCTAGTTGAATTCATACTTCATTTGCACAATAATTCATTCATGCTTCTACTGTCTGTTGCAGTGAGGAATTACTATGGCAACCCTCGAATCGAACTCGACTCAGTTATTAAACTTGCAACTGCGCTGTGCGCTCTTTGACAGCTTGCCAGCCGTTGTCTGTGTGTGGAATATTGCATTTAAACTTCGATTTTGATTTGCTGGCATATGGTGCGGTTTTTGTGTAATACACAGCGAGAGCTGGAATAATGAGGCAGACAGCTCACATGTCAGTTGGCAATAAAAATCGCACTCGAATCCATCGATGCTAAATTAAAATGCCAGCTGCGAGTTGAGTTGGGAGTAAATTAAATTTTTAGCAGAGTCCGAAATAAAAAAGCAGGCAAGACAAATGCCAATGGCAATGGCAATGGGAAAAAGGCAAGTTTCGGTTTTATGATTAATTTACTTGCTGAGTGGTTTTTAATTACAAACAAGAGTTGAAGCGTGGCCTGGCTTCAAGTTGGCTTGAATGTACTGTCGTTACGCAACGCTAATTACTATTTTCGCTCTAGTCATTTGCAAGTCCTTGAAGTGCTGAAGTTCAATTAGTTTTAGCCGCATGTCAATGGCGTTGACTGCCTTAACTAGCAATCAGCTAATCAGCGTCTCTCTTTGAGTCTCAACACGCACACACAGAGACAGAGACACGAGCACATGTATGCGAGTCCGAGTCTAACAAATCCAATTAAAGTTTTGCTCCTTTGATGTAAACACTCGTATCTATAAGATACAAAAACCAAAAGTCTCTCTCTCTCTCTCTCTCTATCTCTGCCTGTCTCTCTCTGGCAACAATGCCATAATGTTCGACATGAATAATTGAAAAAGTTTTTGTGTGCTATGCTGTAAATGTAACCTTGAGCATTTCAGGTCGTCCTCGTCCTCGAAGCCAAAAACTTTACTCAATTTAGAGGCTCTGTCTGTCTGTGTATAATTTTCTAGTTATGCTAATTTAATGGCTGCAGTTGAGCAGCCCCCAAAACATGCAAAAAATTGCTTAATTAGCAGACATTAAATCAAAATGAAAAAGTGCCTTTCTCCTTTCTCTTTCCTTTTTCCTTTTCTCATGCGAAATACGCAAACTGACATGTGCAGATTCCATTCACCCAAATTCGCTTTTCTGTCTACCAGTTGCTGAGCTCGAGAGGGTTGAGTGTGGATTGTGTGTGGATTGAGTGGGTTGAGTTGTCTGTGGCAATCAATTTTGTTTATTTATGGACCTCGGCATGTGTGTGAGAGTGAGTGTAAGTATCTGTGGTGGTCGAAATTATTGTGGTTCGATTTCAGAATCTGCACTTGACACACAAGCTTAAAACTCAGAGATGAGAATAATGACACTGACATTCCTGCTGCTGAATCAAAGCGGTCACAAAAATAAAAATGAATCACAAATACGATTTATCTGAGCTAGATAGGATATTCTCTCAGAAAAAATTGTCTACAATTGTACTCATATTCCCGTTGTCTCAGAGACTTTAATGTAATGTAGTTGTTAATGTAATGTAGTATTATAAAAGCTACCATTCTACCTAAACGCAACAGAATTGACCAAACAGAATGGAAGTAAAGGCTAATTTAATTAGCAAGCAATGTACGTGCCTAAAAGTATGCAATACAAATATTTCATATTTATCTAAATAAGTAACGGGTATCGTATAGTCGGAAACTCGTCTTTAGCCTTTCCAGCTTGTTCTGTACAACATTTTGTACTATAATTTGTGCTCACCTGTAGATGGGAGTTTTGAGTCCAACCTTATACCAAATGACCAGAGCCACACGATCCTCATAGATGGGCGGGGTGACATTACAGGGCAGTCGTCCGAGGGTGCCAATTATGGATTCCGAGAGAACGGGCGGACCTGAAAGCACAAGAATAAAGTAAAGATGACACGATGAGTCGATGTGACAGCAACAAATTTAAGACAAGGAAAAAGGGAGAGGGAAAAAAAACAAATGATGCATAATTAGCAGGGGACATTAGCACTTTGTTATTGGGGCAGGCCGAAGCCATGGCTAAAACTAAACCCAATGCTAACGCTAAAGATGCCGGCAAGTGGCAAGCGAAAAGTGGCAAGGCAAAGAAAAATGCCGCGATCTTTTACTTAGTGCCACTAATAATGCTATAAATAAAAGACAAAAGGCAAACACAGAGAATGGAGAAAGAGAGAGAGAGAGAGAGAGAGAGATGGGGGAAAGGGAATCCAGAGGCCAGAGATAAAAGTGATGTAATGGCAGCGACGTCATCGTCGCAGTCGCCGCGTTTACATTAAAGTGAAATTAGCGAGCAAATCCTTTTTTTATGCTAATTTCTTCTGCTTTTCTTATTTTTTTTTGTTCTGGACTCGCTTTCAAGGGTTTTTGTTTTTGCCATTACATTTCTGGATTTTCTTTCTTTTTTGGGTGCCAGTTTTTGAGTTATGTCTTTGGGGTTGGCTTATTTTCCGACTCTTTGCTCTTAACAATTTCCTTTCACTTGGCATTTCCTTGTGTTATTTTTGGGCCAACTCTTAAATTTCGCATCATTAATGCATACTCCTTTGTTCCGGGCTTTGTTTAAAGCGCGAGATTACTTTCCACATTTAAATATCTTTCCTTAAACTGTTTAAGTACTTGAACATTTAATTTTTAAAATATAATTGCACATTTTTGGTCATCAATTCTTTATTTTGTGATCATCATTTTTAGGTGATTGTTGAAATAAAAAGTTTAATACTGAGCTCATTCCTCATTTTATTTATGCTTTAAGTATGCAATTATTTTCTCAGAATTATTCTTTTTTCGTTTTTTGTTTTGGTTATGCTTTTGCTTCACTTTTACAACATTTAAAAATGGTAAATTTTTTTTTTTGGGCCACATCTAAAAAGTTGTTAGCAACCCTTTTGGCCATGTTTGTATTGTTGTTGTTAGTCCCTCGTCACTTTTTGTATCTTATTTAAATCACTTGTAAACTAATTTGCATTTCTTAGGCTCAACAATTTTGTCTTGTTGCCCAGGCAAACAAAGTTATTAAAATTTGTAAAGTATTTTTCTTGCATTTGGCAGGCGTTCTTGATTTTGTAATTAAGCTGAGCGCAAAAGGCTTTGGGCCTAAAAATTTCTAAAGACTTAAAAAATTGGTAGATACAGAAAAAATGTAACTCCTACATTCTATATTTTAATTGAAAAGTCAGCTGAACAAGTCAGTCCATAATTTATTACGAGCGTAAACAGTTATTATGATGGCTAACAATTTAGAATATTAACTAACCAAAGTCACATGCGGGATATCTCATAGTACACACTCTCTCACTCACACATATATACAAACAGGAAATCGTTTCGTTTGGGTTTTTTGCCTGGCTGTCGCCATGTTTCGATTTCTAGCTCATTTCATATGCAAATTTGTTCGATTTGCCATTAGGCGTTGCCGGCATCGCTGTCGACCGCAATAATGATGCCCGATGATGATGGCATACACACACACACACACACACACACACATACACACATACACATATATATATATATATATACATATATGAAGAGTGCCTGACGCAATTTACATTATCCTTGCATCTAGTTAAGCGAAATGCCGACATTAGCAAAGCATTTAATTATAGCAATTAGCTAATTAGAGATTTTCACTCAACCTCAACACAATTTATACGTAAATTGAGCGAATCCAACAACTTGAATGTATTCCAATTCCAACCGAAGACTGCCAAAAATCAATCGTTAAATGAGCAGACAAATACAACTAAATTTATTCAGCTAACTCTGCAGCAACTGAAAACATACATATGTACATATGTTTATAGAGTAAGTTTTTGCATTGATTTTCTGCGTATTTCGTTTAAATACTGCAAAATTTATGAACTGTATTGCGTTTAAGATTTAATGCAGAACAGAACAACGCCAGACATGCGACTCGTAAATTTTAAGTGGCAGAGACGACAACGTCTCCATTTTGCAGGAACTGCAGGAAGTGCAGCTCGAAAGGATACTCGTTCGAGTAATAAGCAAGCACTGAGAACTTTATGCACACAAAGTGCCTGGAAAGAGATATCCATTTATGTATATATGTGTATATCACTTATATGTACTATATGTATAAATGTACGCCAATGTCTGAAGTTTATAATTCACATACTTTAAACTGTGTTTTCGCAGTCTACATACAATTTAATGCAGTGTCTCAGTTACAAATAATGAAACGATATAAGATAAGCTTAAATTGTAATTTAAAGAAATTCCATTGAATCGTTTTCACGATACAATTCATTTTGGAATCTTATCAGTCTTGATTTAATTAGCTCTGTCATATGGGCATCAAAAATTAAATTAGTTTTAAGCTTTAACATGCAAGTTGCACTATAAACTTTATGTGTTAATTGTGCGCCCGCAAAGTATGCTATACTATTTTTATTTTTGGGGGCCTATAAAAATGCAATCAACGTTAATTGCAGAGCGCGACAGCAAAAGTGGCCATTAAAAGTGCCGTCGTTGCTGCTGCTGCTATAAATAGCAAAAGTTTGTGCTTGTCAACATTAGCCTAGACATAATAACAGCAACAACAACAATAATTACAACTAAAACACAGCCAAAAAACAATGGCATAAACTGGGAGAAAGAGCAACAGGAAGGAAGCAGCTCAAATGCAGAGTAGGCTCATTAGTTTGCAGACACAGACACAGACACATGCCCCAAAAATGCATTAAAAGTCTGCACATATGTGTGTATGTGTGTGTGTGTGTAAGTTGTCTACGGTGGCAAATTAATGGCACATAAAATTATAACTCAACGCACTTGAAACTGCGACTACGACAAGAGCAGCCAAAGGTTGAATAAATTGTGCCACATTGGATTCACAGCTGCCAACTAGAGTCATAAAATACTAATGCTGTATGTGATAGTGTGCGTGTGTGTGTGTGTGTGTACAAGTGTTCTAGTTAAAGTGCCACTGCCACTGCCACTTGGCTCTGTTGCTTCCATTAATTAAAAGCCATGCCATCTGCAGCAACAGTCGCAACTTGGCCTTCGCTTTGTTTTGACTTTTAGCGCTTTTATAGCCAATTATTTTTATTGTCAAGCCATGGCAAGAAAGCAAGAAAAGAACACGCAAAAGGTGTGCTAATAAATGGTCCTAAGTATCGATGCATGTGACGTGCAATTAAATTGCCGAGACCAACAATAGTTCATAAAAGTCATTTAACGTCAAGGATCGAACACATTTCACAATTTCAAATACAATTAGGAAACCGACAGACATATCAGACCTATAAATTAAATATTTAATATATACACCTACTGTCCACTTTAATTATTGATTTGTTTATTGTAATGATTACTTGTAAATTATTTATATTAATTTAATATTTCCTAACTTCATGTGCTGCCCCGGAGCGAATTAACCGCAATATTGAAAACACAAATCTAAATGCTCTTGACTTTGTTACGTTTTTGACACGCAAACATTAAGTGAATTAAATGACTTTAATTAAGAATGCTATTTAGAGTAATTAAATTTCATTAAACAGCAAAAATTCTATTAAATCCACTGCACAAATATGCAACATCAAATAACAAAAAAAATATGCGTTGAAAATTGTTTCATGTAGAGCAAAAGAATTAATACAATTTCAACTTTAATACGAAGAAAATTCAACTGGAAAAAAAAACTGACAGAAATTATTATGCAAATTTGCTTTCATATTAGTGACGAAGTCGACAGCAACAAAAAGAAAAGCGTAACAGGAAAATGTAACAGAAAATTATAAGACGAAAAAAAAGTAGAAAAAAAATATAATAAGAGCGACTCGAGACGTGGCAGGGAAAACTCAGTTGACAATGGCAACATTTGCTGATTTGACAAAAATTGTGCTCAGGCAAACGCAAGACAAGCCATAGGAAGAGAAAGAGTGAGAGAAAGAGAGAGAGAGGCCAAAGGGGAAGATGACAATGTTGGAATTTGAAGCCAGAGCCAAGAAATTGGCAACAACTGACAATACAATTTAAATAAAAATCCTGTCAATATTTATAAAAAAAAAAAATGAAAATACTCGTAATAACAAAAAATAATACAAAGTGCTGTATGAAAATGGTGTTTCAAATGAGTGCAAACATTTGCATAATTTGCCATACAATAAAAGACAATTGGAGTTTTAACCCCTTAAACTGCTGATATTTATGTTACATTTTATCGCTTTAAACTCAAATAAGCATAAAAGCTTGTAATCTAAATCATATTGAATTAAAAGCAAAGACGCGCTAATTGTTAACGGGAATTGGGAGAGACTCGTCCAATTCCCCTGGGCATATTTTCTAAGGTGCTTAAATGGAACGTCATAAAATCAGAAGTAAAAACGTGAAATAAAAATCAAATAAAAATGAAAATAAAAATAGAAATTTCGAGTACAATTGAACGTGAAATCAAAGAAAGAACTCAACTCGACTCAACTCGACACGACACTTAAGTTAAATTCATCCACAATTAAATTAAATTTAAACTGTCAACCGAATGGCGGGAGGTCTACAACTATTCATGTGTAAATTTGAACAAAAGGAAGCTGCCCTGTTAACATGGCGACAATTACGGTCTACGGTCTTTGGTCTACGGTCAAGTCTTGGTCTCTACTTTTTTTCAGCATCCTTGTTCGCTTTATAGCCATTTGCTTTATGTAATGCTGCCAAGTGTTGTTGGCCAGGCCACGGCATAAAAGTAAAGGGGCCTCGGCCTTCTTGGCGCACTTTTAATGTGCAATAAACTGTAACGATAATGATTATGCCTTATGTAGGAGACATGAAGGGGAAGCACTGAAAACAGAGGGGGGTTTGAGGTGGGGAGAGGAGAAACTGTGGGCGGTTCATGCAGCAGTCAATTGTAGGGTAAGTTGACTTTAATGTGCGCCAAAGTGGCAATTATTGGAAGTGCTTTTTTCGACCAACAGACCAACACGGAGAAACAAATATCATTTGCTCTCGATTCCTGCTGATTTCGAGCAAATTATTTCTGTATTTAATTTAATTTCGTTGTAAGCCAGTGGGAGCATCTCCCCTCTTCCCTTTGCTGAATGTGGCAATAATGACATTTGTCTAAAACTCCCGGAAAAAGCAATAAAACTCGAGCTGAGTGTGTATATAATATTTCATATCATAGCTTCAATTCCTACATAACATATGTTTAGATTGAAAAGAAATATAATGTTCTTGCTCTAAAAATGCAGTAAAAACTTAGATGAACACCCAACTGCTATTAACCATGGCCCAGAGAGAAATGGAGCTCTTAACTGTCAAGTTTTTGTAGCCATTGTGGGTCTGTTACCCTTTCGCATAACATTATCTGCTGTCTATGATAATAATATAATGCCAAGTCCATCAGTATCCTTTCCACTGTGTATCCTTTGGCTTTGTCTTGGCATATTTCTTACATTTTATGTCACCAGCTAAAAAGACACAGTTCGAATGGCATTTTCAGGCTTGGGAGGCAGGTGGGAAACTGAGCGGAGCATGTAAAAAATCTATACACACACACGCACACATCTTTAATGCACAAATCAAGTCAGTGGAGCACTTTTTCTATAAACATTTTCGTTTTATGGATACTTAAAGAGGCCAGTCTGCATTTCAAGTGCCTTTTATGCGGGCCTCCAACTTGGCCTCCTGTTCAGTTTCAGTTCGGTCTCGCCTCGTGGCCATTACGATAGCTCTTTGTGCTTGTCCTCTGATTTTGGCCAGCTTCTCCAGATTGTTGCATTAACAAAAAAAAGGGGTGCCAACATGTTGTCTATGTGTGTGTTTGTGTTTAAGTGTGTGTGTGTGTAACCAGTTCATTGAAGCAATGCTCGTTTTCGTGTCGCTGCTTTTACTTTTATCTGTGAATGGCATCGGGTAATGCGTTTGCACTTGCTGACTTGGCCAAAATGCGCAGTCAGCATTTAGTTTAGTTTAGTCGAAAAGGTAAACCCAAGATAAACCAATTTAATGTGAATTGAAAGAGAAACACAGAAAGATAAACTTACGTAGAAATAATTACATAAACGCACTTGCTCTCAAGTTTCAACTAAATTCCCCATAACATTTTTTTAAAGAGCAAAACTCGGAAGAAATTAGCTGAAAGTTTCCGTTTATGAGAATGCGGCTTAATGAATTTGTTGTGTGCAAAGCCAAGAAGCCGAGGGGAGACTTGGGTAGAAAGAGCACAACAAATCATCACCCGACATTGTCTTGCACACTCACACACACACACATTCACAGAGAGACTTATATAAGTAGCATTTTGACTTAATTGCTACGCAAGGAATTTGAAAATGAAAATTTCATCAAAAGTCCTTTTGCTTCATATTATTTCGCATTTTATTTTCACTGATGACTTATTTTTTATCTGTACTTTCGTCCAAGCTCTTTGTAATTTTTTTGCTTTATTGTTTGAAATCATTTTCATTTTTTTTCTTTTTCCTGTGTCTTTTGGCCATCTTCTTGTGCCGTTTTGCTGCCTGCTCTTTGCTGTGAGAAAATTTATTGCTCCCTTTATACTATATACTCTAATTTATATATACACGAATATCATCTTTTTTCATCTGTTGTTACTTCTGTTGGCCCATGTTCATTGATGTATTTTTTGGCTGCGCATATAGCCCCGGGCTGTTGTTTGTATATTTTTTGATAGCATTAGAAATTAATGAAATCAGTTTTACAAAAAACAAAAATCGAGGGAATACAACAAAAAGCAATGCAGGGCATCAAATTGGAAATAAAAATTAAGCCCCAAGGCGTTTGTTTTGTGTACACGTATCTGTGTATGTATTTATTATTTGTTTGAACATTGATTTTATTTTTGCCGAGATTGAATTGGGCAACTGCTCCAAGTGCATTTCACATTGAAAAATATTCAATAGCAAATATGGTTTTTAATTAACTGCCAGTTGTCAGCATTTTTTTATGGGGATTTTTTGATTTTTCTCACAAATCAACACAGAATTCATTGTACACTGCATGCAACTCTTTTGCCAAATAATGTTACCAAAAACAACAACAAAAAAGGTCGACGAACATATTTATACTATAAAATATGGAATAGCCAACCGTCGAAAAGGGAGCGCATATATTTTTCATACATATAAGCATATAAAATACAATTTTCTTTGATTTATGCGCTCGTAAAAAACAAATATAATTTACATGCACATATAAAAGCAGCCTCCACATACACATATAAATGTGGATAATATAATATTTTGCTAGCTAATATATTAAAAATATATGAAAACCAGAGAACCAGAGCCAGAAACCAAGTCCGACCGACAAAACCCAGAGAAAACTGCCGCTGGCCTTAAAGTGCGCAGCAAAGTATGCAGCAGTATTTTTTTACTCCCTCAAATAAAATATGAAAAAAAAAAAACAAACCAGACCGCAAAATTTCCGCTTGGAATGGGTTAAGAACTGTAAAGAAAACGCCGGCGAGCAAAGCAAACAAAAAACACGCACACACACAACAAAAGCGTAATGTGTGCGTAATGTATAGCAAATATGTGCAGTGCACACAAATACAAATACAAATACACAGACACAAACACATGCAGATACAGATATATGTATGTTTGTTGCTCAGTTATGTATATGCAGTTGGGGGCACATAAATATTTCATTTAGTGTGTGTTGTGCTCCATTTACGATGTGTTACTTCTGACTCACTATAAAACTGAGCATGCTGCGAGTTTTTTGATGCATGCATTCAACAATTGTTGCCAATCAGTTGAGTATTTGGTTTTATTTTGATATTCAACTGTAATGTTAGCTATTATTATAAAAAACATATGTTTGAAAATAAGATGATCCTAAAAGTGATAATTTAGAAAATAATAATAATAACAACAATAATAATATTAAAATAACTGAGTAAAATTTCAGATACAATACCACAAATTCGATTAGGAATTGGATATCAAAGAAGTTTTCGAATATCTAAATCAGTGGTGCCCAAGCTCACACAATCAAGCATTGCGCTTGTGTACGTAGCAGCGAAACACGAAGTCAACCAAACATTTTACTGCTTTACACTGAAAAAATGAAATGAAAGCATATTTGAACTGACGCAACGTTACAGTTGGCAACGTAAGGAGAGCAAAGCATTAGTTGCAGTATTTGATAAGACTCAAGCGCTGTACGATCTCTGACATCAGCCGATTAGATGCTACGTAAGAGAATAAAAAGCCGAACATACGCGTCGTGAGAGCACAAGCTGTCGAACCTGCTATTTATAGAACACACGCATTCTCTCTCTTTCTCTCTATACGTGTGACGGCTGCGACGCCGCCCATGGACACTACTGCTCTAAATAAGTATATCGAATATCGCCAAGGCAGAAATCATTACGCTCGACATGTGCGATATATATTTCAAGCTAATGTTGATTAGCTGTTAAAACGCTTAAGCCACAACTCAATTGCTCGGTTAACGCTGCGCCAGTCGAATTAGATGGGCATTAGATTGGCTTTGCTCTGAGCAAACCGCGATCCGATTACATTTACGACGAGGCTGTCTTGCAAATTAGCCAGCCAGCAACATGCACTTGAATACAAACTTGGCTCATCAGTTGTCCGTGATGAATGGCCCGCCTATCTGTCTGTCCATCTGTTCAACTGTTCATCTGTCCAACTGTTCATCTGTCTAAATGTCTGCATGTCTAACTGCTTGTGTACGTGCATGCAGCTCAATTACATATGCCCATGGTGAATGGTTGAATGGTTGAGCATTGCTCGGGATTGTATTGGAAAATGTGTCTATAAGCGGCGCGTTAACCGCTTTAAGCAGCGTGTGTGTGTGTGTGAGTGTGTTGGCCAACGTATTTATGGGGTGGCAGCTTGGCTAATGGCTAATGGTCAGGCACATGACCTCTCTTAGTTAGCCAAACACGGAACTCAATTAAGTCGGCGTCTGTTGGTTGCAGCCAGAGTAACTGACGCCGACACATCATAACTTCATAATTCCCAGCCACACGATTACACATAATTTATCTCAACAGAGCTGCCAGAGTTGTGCAAATATAATATATGTATACTATACCCCACAAATTGTGCCTTCTGATATTATTTCTATATAAAATGCTTTGTGTTTCTGCAATGCAATCTTAGCTCTTGGCCATATTCTCTGATAGTGTTGCCAGGCATTGGAGCCAACTTCCTCAATGCCAGCACCACACAACAAATGAAACGCTCTGTCATGTGTCAGTGCAAAAATATTACAAGAGTAACAATAACAACAGCAACAACAATAAATGAAGCAACCAAAAACAAAGTGGCAACAACAGCACAGAACAATCAGTGGGTACATGAAGCCGAGGCACAACCATTCCCCCATCCCAATCTTTTTCTCATTTCCCCATTCGCCATTCCCCTTCGCATTTTCATTCTCATTCTCATTCCCAATGCCATTTCCATTCTCATTCCCTGACTAGCGCTCACAGTCATTGTCATTAATTTAGCTAGCTCTGCCCAAAGCAATAGCTTAGGAGCGTTCCAAAACTGCTCTCTGCTCCGTTCTCTTCTCTCTGCTCTGTTCTCTCTGCTCTGCATGAGAGTGCAAAAAACTTGGCAGTTAAACAGCATCTCCCCGAACAGCAGCAGATATTCAACAGAGCGTACAATGGGCACATCGAATCAATGGATTCAAAAAAATAAAATAACTGGAATATGTATAGATAAATATACTCAGATTCAGCTGATTAAAGTAAAATAGAGAATCGAGAATTTCTGTTGTTCATTTAACTACAAATTGTGATTGAAAAACTCGATCGAATTGATTATAAAGCGGACTTAAACTATTTTTGGAAACTTTTAACTTTTTTTAAAATCAAGAAACAAACATAATTAGTATGTATATAAATATTTAAAAATGTGTATATTTATGGTTTCTATGTAGTAAGACCTTAATTTACTAAGTTTATCCATTTTATAATGCGACTCGGAGAGAATCTTGAGCAATTTATTGACATTTGCAACTAAGCAATAATTTTGTAACTTTATTATGAACATTTTTAATAATGTTATTTCTTCTTGAGAAAAAAAAAAACATTTTAAATTTATTTATTTATTTAAAATTAACTAAATGCAGTTGACAACATGAAAATTATAATAAGTAATATAATACGTTATTAATTTAGTAGAAATTATATTTAACTTTAAATTAAAATGTAAGAAAAATAACTTTAATTAAGAATTAATATTTTAGAATATGTATTTTTGTAGACTTTTAAATTATATTATAGTTTTTAAAAGTATACGAATTGATATATCTTATTAAAGATAATATTTATAGTAATAGTTTTTAAATTTTACACATTGTTTTCTTACAATAATTATGTTATTTTGACCACTGTACTTGGGGCTGTTAAGCCTGCCAGTCTCCATGGTCATTGGCATTGCAAGAGGTCTGGCGCAGTGTCTAAATTAAATAATTCCCACAACTGTTACACAGTTTCATGTTGGGACTGAGGGCTGCCCCCATCTAAGCTTGTACTCGTCTGGGTGTGTGTGTATTTAGTCTAACGGTGTTGTTGTGTTTCATTTTTGCTTTTTTGGAAGCAAGCGGCGCACTGATAAATGAGTCCCTAATATGAGCGCTGTTAATAAAAGTGGCAAATTAAACGTCAACCTCTACAATTTTGTGCCATTTGTTGTGGGTCCTTCTCCTTGTTGTTGTTGTTGTTGTTGTTCTAGTTGTTGTTATGGTTGTTGCTTTCTCAACTGATTATTGTTGTTGTCTCGCTTTTTTAATGTCTATTTGTTGGTACAATATTTACTATTCGAATGTGGAATGCCGAATGTCGAATGTCGCCCAAAGACAACTTTTCCTGCACTCGCACTCTGTCTGTGTCTCATTAGTTGTTTGCCAGTTGTTGGACACGCCTCCTACGCCTCCTCATCCTCTTGCTTGTGGGCGGACGGACGGATGGGCTTCTTTCTGTTCTTCTGTTGTTGTCTGTGTTGTGTGTTGTTTATAGTTTGTCGCATGATTTTGCAGTTAAATGTCTGGGTCCGGGTCGAACATGACTTTTGAGTTGTTTTTAATGAGCATGTGTTGAGCATTTTAAATAAACAGCCTAACAAAAGGGTTTTGCCAGGCTGCATAATTGGACAACTCGTGTTCGACCCAAAGGCGTTAAGTATTTAATTAAGTCTGGTTTTTTTTTAAGTTGAAACTATTTAATACAGGTGACCCATGTAATAAAACAGGGAAAAATGTTACAAATGCATTTAGGCACAAATAAATGTGTGTATTATTTAGATAAGCTTTTATTTTCCACGCAAACAATGCGCACAATGGGGCGTATGAGCAATATGTAGGCAGCTGGCAAATAATACAATACAATAAAAGTCAAATCCATTGATTATCGATAATAATTTAGGCAGTCAGGCGTTTAGCCAATTGGGTTGGAGGCAGCTGCCGTTGTGCGTGTTGTGCGAATAAACAAATGAAAATGGCCGGAAAAAGAGGGAAATTCTATTAACGCCGAATTATTAACGTCACACTATTTGTAATTTATACGTTAATTATGCGCCAACCGGAAAAACCAATAGCCAAGAGGGGAAGGAGTCTCTGTGTGTGTGTGTGGCCCATAAACATTGATTATTATGGTTTAGCTGTGGGGATAACAATGAGGAGACAAAGTGGAGGAGGCAAAATTGTGACAAGTGTTGGGACTAAATGCGGCCAAGCAACAAGCGAAAAGTGAACTACGAAAGTGACATTTGTGGCAAGCTGAATTCCTTGCGCCTAAGATATGCAATGAAAAGTGTACAGTCACTTTCCCTGCCCCTCTAGATAACAGACTTAAAACTAGGCAAGTAAAAGTAACAGCCTGACATATTACGACTAATGTTGCCTCGCCTTGAGTCGCTCGAGAACTGAGCAAGCAACTTGAGAGTCAACAACAACAACAACGAAGACGAAGACGACGACGACGACGACGACGATGACGATGACTTTCAGTGAAAATGGGAGGGCTGTGGGGGCGTGGCAACATGCATAACTAAGACTGCAAATGATAAACTTGCAAGACACCGCACATACTACATAAGTACAAGTGGAAAAGTGAAGGCAGCCTAAGTGGAAAGTATGTCAAGCTCAGTGACACAATAAGTACAGCATTGTGGATGAGGCAAATGCTTGGGGAAAAAGGAAGGGTAGGTAGGGAGGTAGGTAGGTTGAAAGGGCTGGGGACTTGCCGCAGTGCCACGTGCAAATTATAAGCCTGCATGTGTCGCCCACATCATCATCCCGTTTGTGCTATTATCTAAGCTTACGTTCTCTCTGTGTGTGTGTGTGTGTGTGTGTCGTCCTTTTCTTTGGCGTTGCGCATACGCCGCATGTGCCACTAAATGCGTTTATTAATGCTTCTCCTTGGCCTAATTCGCAACACTTGTTTACTCCCTCTCTCTCCTCCCTCTTCTCCCCTCTTCTCTGTCTTCACTCTTTGCCATTTACATGCATACATCATTTTGCATACATGATGTATTGTTAGATCTCGAAAGTTATGTTGCTGCTTCTGGGGGAAGGGAAGTGATGCTTATGGCTTATGATGCTGCTGCTGGCAGTATTATTCTGTCTTGTGTTTGTGTGTTTTGCCTGAATGTCAGTGCAGAAAAACAAAAGCAATGAGCGACAGCAACGCAAACGACAACAACAACAACGAGAACAGCAACATCAACGACAGCAACAACAAAAGCGTAACAATGATAATAAAGGCGACAGGCAGATGGCCTTGTTGCCAGGTAGAAAAGCAGTCAGGCACAAGGAACAAGGCACAAAACACAAGGCGAAAGGTGAAAGGCGAAACCGACCCATAATAAAGACAAATGCGCACAACTTGCACAGGACACATAATTAACACAAGATGCGTGGGCAGGACACCAGGTCCACTCTACAGTCACCTCTCACCTCTCACCACTCACCCCTCTACCGGCAAATGGGGTAAATTTCTGGCTAATACAATGGAATTGCCCCAGCCTCGGCAAAGACTCGAGAAAACTACACAAAAATTCTCGCACTTGGGCATTGTCTTCAAGCAACAAAACCGAGAGATGCTACAGCTGAGTAAAAATAAAAACAAGATGGGACAAAATGCCAGAACTGCAGTCAAGCTAGCTTGACATTGGGAGAAAAAAGGGAGAAAGAGAGGGAGGAAAGTACATAAAGCGCTGGAAATATTTATTTAATTCTCATTTAAATACACAGAAAAATAAGTACGGAATTTTGAAATTAAATCAATACCAAAAGTTGTCAGAAGTTTGGTAATCCCAAATTTCCTAAAGCTTAGTTCGAAATAATATTTTTCAGTTATTGGAATAATAAGAATTTTTTCATTGAAATTAAATGTTTTGTGCTTTTTTGTTGCCTATTTTAAAATGGCAACCAATCAGAACTAAAATAGTCAATAAAGTTATTATGTTTATTTAATAAGAAATTTTCTGAATACATACCTAAACAAGTGGGAAAGGCTATAGTCGAGCTCCAGACTATAGGAATCCCGTTACTTAGTTAAATAAATTTAAAATTTTTGTATTGCATGCTTTTATGCTCCTTCATTGGTTGACACGTAAATCAGCCATTACTACCGTTCTGTTTGACCGATCATGTTGCAATTAAGAAGGATGATAGCTAATAATAATAGATAACGTTAATTACCAAAAAATACGAAATATTCTGTCGATGCTGATCACGAATGTATATACTTTTTAGGGTCTCAGATGCTTCCTTGTCTTTGTTATATATATTGCAGCGAATACAATATACCCTTTTTAGTTATTTTATAAGTAACGGGTATAAAAATCCCAGCTAAAATCTGTAATTTGAAACTTGAATTTTAGAATGAAATTTTTGCTGTGTATTCACTGCACGTGTTTAATTAAACTCAACATTCAACTGAATCACACTTCTCCTTCTCTCTCTCTCTCTCTCTCTCGCCTTCTCCCTGTTTCTCGGAAACATTATTCAACCATTGTCATTATAGACTTTTAGGCATTGTATTGTAAAGTCCGCTTGTTGCTTTGGCTGATGGGATACAGTATACAATATAAATCGGCGCCTCGAAATCACGACCCTCGACACATGCGGCGCCTTCTCCGCTGCTCGTCACGTCACAATGGCATAACATTAATCAAATTTGCGACCTAAAAATACTCAAGTCGAGTTTCATTTTTGTAGCGCAGACAATCAAAAAACTTTTCCCTCCAATCCCCAATCCCCGTGTCATTTCTTTCTTCGCAAAACGTAGTGTTCTGGAGATAAGACCATTTAGCAACGTTGTCATTTCTCTTGTTTCGTAACGTTGATTTCATTTTATTGTTACTGTCTGGATGCCCAGTAACAGATACAGTAACTCTCGAACTTACAACTTACATCAACCCCAACCCCGACCAAAGGCAAAAGCGCACGCCTGTCATAAATCTTGTTTTGAATGTCCTGCCAGCGTTGATAGCGGCCCGAGTCAAGTCAGTCGAGTCGAGTCATCGATTCGCATATTATAGCCATGGCAACACATTAAATTAGTACACTTGATCGAGCAAAAAATATTTATGGTAAAGGCTCGACGAATCGAGGCGAATTCGAACCAAAAACCAGCCACGGGGCCTTTTCAAGGACACGTCGCCATTGAAGCGTTAACCGGCATTGGTGAGGGAACGGAGGAGGGGAAGAACTGTTTCTATAGGCATCGCATTGTGCCAGTTATAAATCTCGAACGCAAATTGACTGTGCAACGCGTTGCGACGCCTTTGAAGTGGACGGGAAACAGCCCAGTCGCCATTTTGTTCTGTTCCCCGTCCTGAAAAGCATTTGAGATCCGTTTTTGTTGCCAGTTTGTCGAGAGAGATACGCATTTGATTGGCATTTTATGTTTGTTTGCCTGTTTGACTTATGTTTCATTAATTTGTTTCTTTTTTATTGGGGTTAACAATGAAACGAATGCGATAAAAATAATAATTTAATTTATAATACAGGACATATTACACATTAAATTTGGGGTGATGCAAAATTTAAGTAAATATCAAGTAAAGTGCGGCAAAGAAGTCTATACCAATATTTACTTGCGCTAATTACTCAAACAAATTCAATTAAAGAAGGCATCAACTGTGCAAATTGATAATTAATTAATAAACTTCATCTTCAAACAGATTTTCAGTTTAATTAAAATAGCGCAACAAAGATGCATCAAAATTGTCAGCCTTTAATAAAGTTAAATATTCAGGGGTGAATGAGCTGCCACACCCATGAGTATATCCATGAATATACCCATGTAAACAATATGAAATTACACAGTATTTATTTTCACACATACTCGAGTGCGAGAATTATCATTTAATGATTTTCAAGTTGAATTATTCTTCTGTGTGTGTGTTTCAAAGATGATGCACTTCATAAATTCATTTGATGTGCATTCAATGAATTTTGTTTTTATTTTATACGCAAGCGACAGATGGCAGCGATTGAGGGCATTAAAGGGGTGGGGAGGGAAGAGAAAATGGCGCATATTTAAACAGCTTGAAGCAAATGAATGAATGACGCTCGCGCTGGATTCCGGTGTCTGAACCGAACTGAACTGTGCGTTGCTTGTCATATGCAAACGAAATTAAAATGCACTACAACGCATACAACGGCAGTAACAGAAAAAGTGCGCATGAATGCATAAATAAGTGGACGAGAGAGTGTAAGAGAGACAGACAGATAGAGTGAAAGAGAGAGAGATGGCAGCTGTTCAGGTGTAGGAGTAACATTGGGGCATGCAGCCTCGTACTTCATTGAATGGCACTCGAAAGTATGCAACTTATAGTACAACATCAGCCAAAGCTTAGCAAATTTGTACATACACTGAAACAAAAAACTTCCATCTAAAATACAAATTTAAAATTCTTGATTTTAACATGTATTTATCTAGTGTGTATTCAGCATACAATTGTTAAATTAAATTAATATTCGGATAAAATGGCAACCACTTTGCATTCAAATTGCCAAAAAGTCTAAGACATTTGAGCTTCTGACTCCGGATTGAGTTTATTCCGGAATTTTTTTTCTGTGTACCAATAACTACTAGCAAAGGTGAAAGTGCTGCCTTTAAGTGTGTCACTGGGCAGAACTGAATAAACCACAACAACAGGCAGATATTAAATACTTATGTGATTTGTAAAGCCAAAAATGCACCTTAAAGTTGCATTTATGCATGCAAAACATTTTCCTGATTTCCTTTCTGTTGCAATCAACTTTTACAAATAAAGTGCATTTAAAAAGTTCACCATTCCCTGCATATTTCACACTCACACACACAACACACATGTGAACACTAAAAATGGGTCAAACACTTTGCAGCTCAAAAGGAGCGCATGCCAGGCACGTACTTTCTCATACATACATATGTGCAGCAAGACTAAGAAGAAGGAAGCAGCTGGAAGGGGACAACCAAAGGGGAAGGGGATGTTAGTGAAAGCTGCTCATGAGTCAGCCAAAGTAAAGTGCACACACACACAAACACACACGCACACACAGAGGACAATGCGTATACGTCACGATGTGCCGGCAACCTAATGCAATCGCGCTGCGAGAAACGAAGCTGCAGTTTGTCATGTGTCACGGCTTCCTCGGAATTAACATACGCACTTCTCCCCTTCCTCCTCCTCCTTCTTCTTTTTCTATCTACCATTTCCCTTTCGACTTCTTCTTCTTCTTCTTCTCCTGTTTCTTTTGCCAAGTTTATTCCTAAGTGCGGGCTTTGAAAATTATAGAACTAATGCAATTTAATGCGATTTCAGAATTTGTTGGTTAACTTTTTCAGGCCATGTAAATATGCCACAGAAGCAAACTTTTGCCTTATGAAATACATGTCTGCATGGCGAAAAGAAGTTTGAATAAATTTGATAAGAGAAAACTCATATATTTTCTCACTTCATATTGCAGCTTTAAATTGCATGCAACATTTCAAAATATAAATAAATAAATATTTTTAAAAGAACTCATGGAAAAAAAATAAATCATAAAAATGTATCTTAATATTTTTATCAAATAATAAAAAACTTAAACATATTAAATTTAATAAATAAAATTAAATTTCTTTAAAAAGAAGGAAATATTTTCGAATATGATTTAAATGAAATATTTTTGAATTTACGAAGCTTTTCTGATGATTAAGAATCAATTTAGTTATTTAATAGCCAAGTCAGGTTTAACGAGAATATATACAAATAGTTGTCTGAAACATCAACCGCAAACATCTTTTGTTGGCAATAAATTAGCATTTGCTTTGTGGTCGCATTCGCGTAGTTGAGTCAGCACAAAGTTCGTGGGCAGGTCAACCTCAAATGTATATCTATTGATTTTGTCAAACAAACGAACACATATACACATACAGATGCCTGTGGCAGGCACTTTGCTGCCAAATTGAAAACTACACGCCCACAAAATAAATTTGTAAACGGCCAGAGGGCAAAATAGAGAAAAAGATAGAAAAATAAAAGTAGTATAAGTCTTGACAGTGACCAACAACAGTCTGCATACAAGTGCAGTTTGCAGTCTCAGCTTTCGCATACAACGCCTGCCGGGTTATTTGTTGAGTTTTGCAAAATTTATGCTTGGCAGCAAGTCAAACGTTGAGTCGAGGCAAAGTTTCTCCAATGTCCCATATGGCAGTGGAGCGCAATTCCCATATAAATTTAATGCGCCAACAGGCAAAGAAATGTGTCCTGTCCTGCGCGCTGTGACTTTGACTCTGAGTTAATGCCAGGCAACATAAAAATTGCATTAAGCGCAACGAGAATTATGCAAGCCTGGCCACGGACATGGAAAGGGACATGAATGAGGGACATGGAAAGGGACATGGCATAGCAATCTCAATCTATTTTATGCCCAGCGGCTGTGTACAAGGACAGAGGACTAAGTAACTGGGCAGGTTTTCCATGTGGGCGCTACAAAATAAGCTAATTTTACACATGATAGGCCTGACTAGTTTGGATTTTAGAGCTGGGGATTTCCGCCTGGTTTTCTATGCCTCTGTTTGTTCGAGTCGAGGGCAATGTTGGAAATGAGGTTACGGTTGCATTTTACACGCCAATGAACCGAGTTTAGTTGAGTTGAGTGGAGAGAGCCTGATAAGGATTCATAATGGCAGCTAATCAGTGCAAAAAGAACTACTTATATCTATAGAATCATTACAAGTATTATGTAGACTTTGGCTACTTGGAAACGTTTACATTTAAATTTCTGAGCCACGTTAATGCAAAGCTAATACTGCTTTCCATTGAAAAGACGTTTAACAATGGGGCTAATACAAAGGAATGGGGAGAAGTGACTCAACAAGCGACACACTTGGAGTTGGAACTCTTGGAGTCTGAGGCTTGGGTCTTGACCAATTCCTGCCATGTCCTGCCCTTTCTCTTGACATTTATACGTATAAATTTGAACAAAAATGATTTCTTCAAGCGTTTTTCTTGAGTAGACCTTTGGGTAAAGTTAATGGACTAGAAATTGCCAGCACAACAGAGCCCCGGGATCGGCAAAAGGATAAACCATTGCAACAGTGAATAATGCGCATAATAAAGTGTCCAAAACATTTGTTTTTTTTCCTCTCTTCATTCGCCTTTATTTTCTCTGATTTTTTGTTCTCTTATTTTTTTGCAGAACTTTTTGGATGCGGGCTGACCCAAGTTCCAAATTGCTTTAAATTTGTTGTAATGGCGCTTTAAGTAGTTTTCTTTTGGGGCTTTTACCGTGTGATTTATGGCAGGCTTGGCGCCTTCGGGTTTCCAGCGTCTATAAAGCGTCGCATTCTGTGACATGCAACATATTTGGCATTGGAAAAATATGTGTGTCAATAAATTGGATAAAATCGATGGGATACTTTCTAATATCAATAGAGAAATGGTCTTTAAAGTCAGTTACAGCACATTACCATGGAGTGACATTTGTATACAATTTATCAAATGAATATATGTACAGTCGAACTTCCCTAACTCGAACTTCCCTAACTCGAGTTTTCTCTAACTCGAACAAAATCGAGTGGCAATAGCGTTTACTGAGCAAATTTCATACAAATCTGCTTCCCTAACTCGAACTTCCCTAACTCGAAAATCTCCTTAACTCGAACAAAAATATTGGCCCGTACTTCTGTAAGTCGAATTTTTCGGGAAAATCCCCAATAAAGTTTGAATTTTTTTTCGTTTCTATTTTGCGTTTTTGTTACCGGCTCATTTTGATACGTAATATTGATGTACATTAACATATGGAGATGGTATATGATATAATATTGCATCAACAATTACTTAGGCTTGTGAGATTGCTATAGGAAAGATGTTTGTAATGTACTCCTTTGTCAGCGCATCAGTGTACAAAAATGTTTAAAGAAATATTCAAACTTATTAGTTAAGGAATTTGAAAGTAGACCAAATATATTGAAGTTGATGAAAAATATGGTATCTCAGCAAAAACAGTTTTCATTATATTAAAAAATGGAAAATAAATTATGATGACATTTGAACCGAGAACTTCTTCCGGATACAGCAAATGAACGAAGAAACCAATTTTTGAGAATATTAACAGGTCTTGAACAAACTGGAATCCTTTTTTGTTGAAAATAACAAGAAAAATTGGAATTTTGAAATGTATTTATGATTGAATGCATTTGTAGTTTCTTTTAAAAAACTAAAAAAAAAAAATTCCCTAACTCGAAGTCTCCCTAACTCGAACTTTTTTCTTGGATAATGGTGATTCGAGTTAGGGAAGTTCGACTGTATATAAATATATTTAATTTTTCTTGTTTTTGGTACCAGGTATTTTTATTATACACAGTGCTGAAAGAGTTCAATACTAAGTTTTGTTGGCATTTTGCCGAGCTCGACGTTTGCATTTGGATTTGACCTACCAAGGCCATTAGTAAATATTGACACACATGAAAAGCAAACGAAAAAGTGGGGAAGAGTAGAGCAGAGAAGGAAAACAAACAGTGAAGCCACATATGAATACTGATAGACAAGCCATCAAATCTGAGCGAGGCAGTCGACTGTCTAGTCAACTTCCGCTATAGAAATTAAATGCGCACCACGCACATGTGTGACCCATGTTATTATTGTTGTAGTTGTTATTCTTGTTGTTGTAGTTGTTGTTGTGGTTAGTTGTTGCTTGTGGTGCTGGTGACTCTCTTGATGTGTTTGCGGAAATATAAACACTGCGGCGTTCGTGTGTGTGTGCCGCAAATAAATATTGCATAAAGTCAAATAGGCGCACACTCAAATAATCACACGCACACACAATACACAACGAAAATAACCAGAGCAAACATGAAACGCTGTTCAGGCCGGACAACCAACATCCAGATCCACATCAACATAAAACATAAACAGACGCATTAGCAGCAAATCATTTAAATATACAGAGGCAACAAGCACAACAACAACGAGGCAACGACTCTGCTTCTGTCTGTGCCTACGCAACAACCTAATAGAGCCACCCCTTCACACACACACAAATTAGACACCCCAACGAGCGACTAACTGACTAGCTAACGGTATAAAGCTGCCAGCAGAGGAATAAAACCAGTGTTAGACAACGTCAATAAGCGAATTTGCCAGTGCTAACAATATTAAGCGATTAGTTTCTTTAGAAATTATGATTTATTTATTATTTAAGATGTACAGAAAATTCCTATGATGCGTATACGTAATTTTAATTACTAAAACCAGTGTTGGATAACGCCAGTAAGCGTATTTGAGTGTGCTAACAATAATTTGCAAGAGTTGACTTGAGAAATTATCAATTTTGTACAAACAGAATTTTCCTGTTCTAAAAATAGTTATTTTAACTTTTTATTTATTATTTATATACATAAATTTCTACTGTGCGAATATATATTCAAATATATTGAATATATTCGTCAAAGCTGCTGAGACTGATAGAAACTCTCGCAAACAACATTAACTAAATTTGGTCTAAACTTGATACACGTTTCAAGGACGAAACCACAGCCAATGACCATGTACAGAGTTTTATTTTGTATTTGACTTGAAGCAGTTCCCAAAAGGCGGCTAATTATGTATGCTTGGCATCAAAAGTAGTCCCAAAATGTAATGTTTGTGAGCAATGTTGCCAACACTAAAGATGAATGTCTAGAGAGAGAGAGAGAGAGAAAGAGAGAGAGAGAGACACCTTCACAATGCTATCTGGGTCTGTTGAAGCAGCAGGCTCCTCTCATTCTTATTCTTCTTAACGTAACGTTCACCCTACCCCAAAAATCCCTCATGGCAGCTGCCTGCTGAACAAAAATTCTTCAACTAAAATTGCAAAAGTTTTACCCCAACTCTGTCATTTGTATGTGTTTGAATGTGTGTTTTTGTGTGAATATATATGTGTGTGTGTGAGAAATGGCCAAATAGCAACTAATATGGCGCACATTAATTACGACAAAATGGCGCTAATGTCGTCAGAGCACACTTCCGTTGTGCGTGCGACTATGTGTGTGTGTGTGTGTGTGTGTGTGCTGGTGTCGCATTTGTATGCGTGTCATGACGCGTTTTTCAACAGCGCAACATTTGCGCTGAATGTTGTGGAGTGGCGTTTTAGGCGCACACAAAATGGCCTTTGATGGCATTGTGTTGGCATTTTATTACAAGTACGGGCCATATTTGTACAACGGCATATTATATGGCCGAAAAGGTCAGCCAGTACTGGGGCTATTTATAAATATTTTGATTTTGATGTTATCTTTTAACAGTTGATATTTAATACATTTTTATAATATAATAATAAATTAATATAATGAAATAATAATTTTTTTATAATATTTTTAAAAATTCCTTAAATTTTCATACATTCATTAGAAGTTAGATTATATCAATATATGTCATAAATTTTATTAAATTTATTTTACATACATATGTATATGTTTATCTAAATATGATGAATCCATTTGAGTAGGAATATACCAATACACATTGCAATTACAACTATTTCTATATAAGTAATTGTAATTGATTTATTTATTTAATTGATGACATTAATTGTAATTAATTTTATTTTACAAGCATATGTTGACTCAAATAATATTCCTATCAAAATTATTTAAAAATTCAAATAATTAATATTGCTTAAATTAATCCATCTGTAAGATATTTTAGTTACACCAATTGGCTTTAGTATTCATCTAACCAACATTTGGTACGAAGCCGTGAGCAATGTTTCGTTTTAATAAATATTTATACAGATTTACTACAATACCACGTTAGGAAGGATACGAGTAGAGGACAAGAGTTCGCCATTGTTTGCGACTCGTCTGTCGTCTGTGGGCATTGTGGGTCACTTGACATGCTGGACCAGAGTCATTGCTATTGTTATAAATGTATACGAGCAATTGTTGTAGCTGTTATTCTTGTTCGCCTCTGTCGCTTAGGTGCGAAAAGGCGTATTGTATGCATGAGAATGTGTGTGTGTGTGTGTGATTGGGATTGTGACTGTGGACACAATGTGCGAATTCTCATCCCCAAGTGCAACGCTTAAAATGTCCAATAGTTAAAGCTGCCTCCCTCTGGTATATCTGTAGTTAAAATTCCATATATAATATATCTTTTCTCAATACGAGTAGTTACCGCTATTGTTGCTGATATTGTGGCAGGCCTTTACATTTTGCTTTATTAGCCATACAATGCACGTAGAGGGAGGGAGGTAAAATCGCTGTCGGGCGCAAAAAAAAAACATGCCACAACCTTATACAAAATGCGGCCATGTAAGGCCAACATATTCAACATACTCAAATGGCAACTACATATTTATTTTATGTGTACATATATACGAGTATGTGATTTACGGCATTTCAATGCGTCTGTTTGCGCATCTTTTGAGTGAGTATGAACAAAATTACAGCATACATATTATATATACACAAAGTGGGCGTAAATGTTGTTATCAAAAAGGTACAAAGCCGTCATGGATCAAAAAATGTAACGAAAAAAGGTCTGACAAATACACCTTTGTTACCATGCTCATGTCCATGGCATTATGTAATGCACAAGGCAAGCCGACAATCAAATATGTAATATCCCACAATTTACTGTTGTACTGTTGTTGATTTGAGGGTAACTTGCAACTGGCAACAGTTGAACAACAACAACAATTTCAAACAAATATCGTTGATAGAAACTGAGAACACTCGCTCCGGTTGCCTAGAAAACAAATAGCTTTTGATGTATCGGATTTGGTTTAGATAAATTCAAAATAAATCCCTTTCATGTGCCAAAGCCCTTCAAATCGCCTCTACACATAGATTTAATTGGCATTGTAACAATAATATTCGAGGAAATCTGATTGATAAGAAATTTGAGCAACTAGTCAGAATTCAAAATAATCCAATTTAATACCATAATTGCAATTGCAATTGCAATTTTCATATTTTTATTAATTAGCTTACCAAAAAATTTGTATTTACATATTTTTTAATATTTTTTAAAGCAAATTTTAGTTCAAATTCAAAGCCTTTGAATGGGAAAAAGATAAAAGTATTGCGAGGGCGGAGATTACGAAATAAAATACAGTTAAATGGCAACAAATCCGTAACATTCATTTAATCGTATTGCGAAGAAGAAGCAGAAGAAGCAGCGCAAAACAAGCAACAAACAAATACACATAAGGGAGCGTCGTAGTAGGCCAACAAATGTAAAAAGGATAAAAACATAAGACCCCCAAAACAGACAAACAGACAGACGTAAAGCGAACTTACTCGCAGAGCAAACGCTTGAAAATATGCACGTGGGATATAAGCAAAGAAGAGCAGACAAAAGAACCAAAGCAAAGGGCAACACAACGGGATACAGCAAACCCAAACAATTGTTTAAAACAACCAAAGTGCGTAGCTGGCCTACACAATGTAGTACAATACAAAGTGAAGTACAAAGCCGTCGACTGAGCGACTGAGCCACAGTCAGAGCCTTTGGCTTTGAGCTCTGAGCTCACCTGCCACCTAAGCCCATTGCGAGCAGCAGCTGTCACGTGCTGGCAATGTATGTGTGTGTATCTGTGTGAGTCTCATAAAGCTGCCTGTGTGCTGGCTACAATATATATGGCACGTCTTAAGCTTTAGCCAGGCGACTGTTGCTTCAGTCGCGCCCTTTTGCTTTTAATGCCAGCAACAACAATAAAAATAACAGCAGCAACAACAGCAGCTACAACAATTGATGTTACGCGCGAGCTCACACCCACACACACACTTATACATTTTTAAAATGCTACTTTCACGCAAAATTTAATCTCAATGACATTTGAGGCGAACTACTGACAAAGACAGAGAGGGAGACAGAGAGAGAGAAAGAGAAAGGGGCGAATTTTCTCTATTTAGACACGCATTTTTTATTTATTTATTTTGTGTGTTTTGTGTTGCTGTCGTTGCTTTGTGTTTTTGCTATTTTTTTGGGGGCGTGGCTTGCCTTCACATTTGACACACATTAGACAGCTAACAAGCATTCGAGTAATTGACAATGAAAATTTAACATAGCATACTTTTGTGCGCCCATTTCCCATTTGATTTCCCTTCGAGAATTTGTTGAATGTGCGACTGTGTGTGGGCAGAGCATAGCCAAAATTGATAAACATCAAATTAAAAACGCAGCAGCATAAACATAACCGAGGCAACAGCAACAACAAAAACAGTCAGTAAATAAAACCACATAAAAGCCATAAACGACTGTGTTTTGTTGTGGCATCCCGAATGAAATGAAATCAGACTAAAATGCAGGCACGCATTTCACGTGGGTGAATGGAAATGAGAGAACAGAAGAGAGAAGAGAAGAGACGAGACGAGAAGAGTGAAGAGACGATGTCTGCAAAACGATTTAGCCACAGACAATTTTGCAATTTAAAATGTTAGCGCAAATAAATAATTTGTGCGTGTGTGTACGTGTGTGTGTGTGTGCCACAAACTGGTATTTGTTGAGATTGCAATTGGCAGATTAGCTTGTTTCCATACTTCGCTTTGGCCTTATGTTTAAGCGCTGATAAAACGCACATTTGTGAATTGTTTTGGGAAATGGGTTGGAGAATGTTTTTGCTGTCGGTTGAGGATGTCTTTGTGAAGCGGACAAAAGATTAATGGTTCTCTGTGCGCCTAATTTCGATTTGATTTTAATACGTCTGGCCGAGCACATTTGAAAAAAAAATTAAAATAAATAAATAAATGAAATGAAAAAAAGTCAGAGATAAGTTGAGTTTGATGTGGGTAAGCAGAAAACCTGGCAAGGATTGAGTTATTAGGGTAAATAGCATGAATCTATGGGGAATATTTTGTGGCTTTTAAAGAGTTTGCTGAACTGCTGCCTAGGAAATTTACAAAAGTATAATAATTTTAAATTTAAGCTCCATTCTCAGATTACTTTAAGAAATGTGCATATCTAATAAAAAATATATGTATATATTTTATATTATCTACCACAAAACTGTGTCGTGTAGATTTCAGCGCCATTTCAGCCGGGCCATAATGGTGGTCATAACAATAATGGTAACAGTCGCACAAGTTGTACATGGCAATTGCAATTCCCGCTCGAGTGGCGGCTTTTAAATTTTAATTAACTCAGCGGTGCAACTACAATGAGAATGGCAATGCGAAATGGCAACACACACACAGTCACACACACACACAGTGCCAGAGAAATGGCACAGTCTGTGCAAAAAGTTATTATTTATTTCATGTTATTTTGTGCTGTTCCAACGCGCAGTAAATGGCGTCCATGCCGGGAACATGGGGCCAGTGACATGGCTCATACCCGCAGCCAGAAAACAGAAAATTGTTGGCTACTAGAAGGAAAGGAAACTGCAACTGGGCTAGGCCATTTTCATTTATTTATGGCCATTTTACACAGACAGTGGCGGCCTCAAAAACTCAAAAACTATGCTCAGCCACAGGCTGTGAAGCTGCATCGAATATTATGCAAATTTTTTAATAATTTTTTTGCTGTTGTTGTTGTTGTTGCTGTGACTCTCATGTCCAGTTTTGGGTTTCATTTCGTTGGCCATGCACCGCACAGCAGCCATTCAAAAGTGGCATGTCTTTGTGATGGTTGATGCTAGTTACTTCCCCCCCATCCACCCTCCTTTCTCCCCCTCTCAAACCACTTGCCTTTGTCGCTAAACTCGTAGTTCAAAAGTTCAACTGTTGTTTGTTGCTTGCTGTTGTTGTTGTTGTTGCTGCTGGAGTAGGTGGCGTCCTTGTCAACGCAGCTTTTGTGCCTGCCTAGAATGTATAACCCATTTTTGGCTTTTTACGACACAACTACAAACTATGCGACGTCCTGTTCCATTTTGTCCTAGTCTCAGTCTGTCTCTCTGTCCGTCTCTCTGTCTGTCTGTGTTGCGGTCTCCGTCACATGCAAAATTTGTGTGTGTGGTCTAGCAAAATCCCCAACATGTTGTTGTTGGTGTTGTTCAGGCAAGTGAGACCCAACAAGAGTTCACTCAAATTGCATTTGGTATCCGGTGTCCGGAATTCTCTGTCCGGTTTTCAGCGTTTTGTTTATCAACCCGGCCTACAAAATAATGCAACTGCTGATGTTGCCACTGTTGACTCATGTGGAGAGTGCTTTTATATAGCGTGGCTCGGCACTAAAAGCAAATAGTTGCAATTTTTAAGTGCATACCTTGAGGCATGCCATAAAATCCATTTATCGCTGCATCTTTATTTTTTATTATCCTTCAAGTGTCTGCATACACTTTAAGTGCATTCATCCGATATAAATACGCGAATAAATCATTATTTTATATTTTTTGTCATATATTGGAAATTAACTTCATTTCGCTTTACCTTATCCAATCCAAGATAGACATCTGTTAATATCATATTTCATATTTCACTTTATTTAGCAGCATATGGCAGCTTTGATATATGATAGATACATTTATGAAAACTCACTCGACATATTGTAAAATTGTGAAATATTTTTGTAAGGCAGACAAACGTAGGCGTCGACTGTCATCTGTATCATCTGTGTATGTAAATGATATGATTGAATATGTGATATTATTCATTCAAACATAAGTAAGTAAACTGAGTACTCACAGGGGAAATATATATTTCTCATTTTATAATCCTTAACATTTGTCCATTTGTCAAGCAACCGAATGAGTTTTAGACATATTTATTATATTAGCCTTGCCATTGCAGCAACCTTAAAAATGTCATTAAAAATTTCAATTTCATTTGTATTTATTTTAAACCAAAGAAATGTTTCCACTCTTTTTTTCCACTTAAAACTCTTTTGATATTCACAGAATTTATTAAGCATTTTTTTGAGGATAATCCAAAAATGTAATAACACTGAAAACGAGAAAGGTTTTAATTACATTCTGGCCCAAAAAAGTCTACCAACCGCATTTCTTGGAAAAGCTTTTTTAAATTTAAAATGGATCAAAATCGTAAGTGCGGAGTGAAATTTTTGTGATGTAAATATTATTAAATAAAACTTCAACAAGTTGTCTGAATATAATAAAAAAAGTTGCATTTAATTTAAAATTGAGGTACGATATATAGGAAAGGTGGAAATAATTATTATTTAATTTTAAAATTAACTGAAATGTAAAAGACAATTTGTTTACTACAAAGTTAAAAATAATCAACTTAACAACTACTATACTTATTTATTAATTTTTAAATCATAATCAAAATAAATGATCAAATTATTGTGAAAAATTGAATAGAATCAGAAAATTCTGGTTACAATGTTTGTGTAATGTTTATTTATTTGAGTATTATAGATTAAATTGACAGGAATTATGATTAAGAGCATGCATTTGCCGTTACTTACAGCACATTACGAGTAATGATAAAATAAATGTATTTAACAATGCAGGCAATGACAAAGGCAACAGGGACAAGTCGCGCTCAAGTCGCAGGATAAAGCGATGAACTGACAGGTTAATAATCTCGACTCGATAATCGACAGCTCGACAGCTCGACAGCACGGACTCGGACTCGGACAGGCAACACGGTCTGACAGCATTTGCCGAGATAACCGTGCAACATTCAGGACACAACGCAGGACACAACGCAGTATCAGGACTTAGACAATAATGGCCAAGTTCTTGGCATGTTCGTAACTGTGTGTATATATACGGGTATGAGTGTGTGGGTGTGTGTGTGTGTGTGGGTGTGGATGAAGGGCCATTGGATACCGTAAAAGAGCTTATTAACGTTCCGCAGACAGCTATTGCTGAATTCCTGGGAATTCTCTCTCTGTTTTTGTCTTATATTTTGCTCCGTTGATTGTCAAAAATTTCAATTATTTTTTTCATTTTCTCAATAAAATCTGGCAATCGCTTTCCAACGAAATTTCTGTCGATTTGGCAAAAAAAGCATTTATAAATCTCATACTCCCAGATACAAAGCAAAATGCGTGCCTTATTTATGGGCGTTGAATGTTTTTTCTGTCGAGCTCCAACAAAATTGTCAAGCGCCTGACACACATTCTACCATGGAGAAGAGTTAACAAAATAAAAAAAATACAAATAAACAGGAACAGCAACAGGAAAAAAAGAAGAAGAAAATGCAAATAAAATCATAAATTTATTAAAATGCAGTAGCAGCGAGAGCAGCTCCCAATGCAAAGCCAAAATACATTTTCATGTTGCTGCAATGGAATTTACATGCAAATTTAAAAAACCAGAGCATAACACACACATATACACACTCGAGTGTGTGTGTGTGAGTGTGTGGTATATTTGACATATAGCCGCGTCGGTTTTACAACGTCATTTCTGGTTCTGTTGAAATATTAAAATGAATGGCACAGAAATGCATATGGCTGTGGAAAACTTCGCCAACAAAAGTAAAAAATATATAAAAAATACGAAACTATGAAAAATACATATTTTTTTGAGCGCTGACAGATATTTGCTTAATCGATTTATTATTTGTTGCACAATTTCATAATGAACCGGCATAAATAATTCACAAGCAGACTTAATGTCCACTAAAAGATTAATCACAATTCAAAAATAAAAGCAAATACAAACAAATAAAAACTTAATTCATGAATATCATTTTTAAAAGTTTCACAAAATGTTTGTAAAATATATATAGAAGTGTACCACAAAAATATTATTTATTGTATTTATAAATAAATACACCACTTCCCTTAATAATAAATAATAAAATAAATTTAAGTAAATTATAGTCAAATATTTTTACTCTACTTTATTTTAAATTGTCATTAGTAACAGATTAATGAAGATCTTCTACATATGCTTTCCATATGGACGCCTGAAGTAAATAAGAAAAGCAGTGAAAATAAGTTTGTCTGAAGTTGTTCATGTTAATTTCAGTTCGAGTGCAGGGGAATAAATAGCCCAAGAAGCCCAAAAACTTGCCACTTAACACTCAGTCTCAGTGAAGAGCCAAACAAACTAAATGTGCAGTTGAGTCGCTTTCAAGTCTCCACTTTCTAAGCAGGACTCGACTCGAGCCTCGGTGTTCTGTTGGTCCTGTTGGCAGTACCTTAAGCTACTAACTGCCAGACGGCCAGACAGCCAGACTGGTTGACCAGGCTCTCTAGAGGAGGCTGAGAGTAGAGGAGCATTGGCCTGTTACGCCTCTTTTGTTTGGCTTTGATTTAACATTTTGTACGTTTACTTTACAGTTTAACAGCCGGCAAACGCACGACAGCTTCAGCACTGCACAGGGTCCTTTGTCCTTCGTCCTTTTTGTACGCTTTCACGTTGGCAATTTCATTTGGCTCGGGTCGCTGTGGGAGTTCAAGCTGAAATGTGCTTTTAGTTTTTGCCCGTTTTCTTTGCCCACTTGCCCCTTTTGCAATTTTCTCCACAAAAATAGTGTGCCGTAAAAGTGCGCGAAACTCAACTACGACTAAAACTCGACCAAAAGCCAGAGCTGGAGTCAGAGTCAGAGTTGGAGTTGGAGACGGAGTTGGAGTAGAAGCTGCTTTGGCTATTGCTGTCCCATGTGGAAGGCGAGTTGACAACTTTTTTTGTTGCTGTCGTCGCAGTCGTCGCTGTTTTAGTTCTAGTTTTTTAAGTGTAGTTGGTTTTACTTGCAGCGCAATGTTGACGCTTTTTTATATACACCATTTTTTTTTAGTTTCTCCTTGTTCCAGAAAGTTAAATGTTTCTACGTCGCTGATGCGCAACCGGGCGGCACAAATGCGAAATGGCTACAAACAATTTGAAGCAATAAAATAAAGAGAGCATGCAAAAGGGGGGGCGGCGAATACTAGAACTACAAGTGTAACAGCTACAACTACAACTACAAGTACATCTACAACAAAACACAGCTGAATGCCACAATATCTGGCAAGCGGAATAAAAGCGAAATTTAATTGTAAAATTGTTATTGTGCTTTGAAGTGCCCGCGCTGGCAGCAGGCGGTCGGTCGGTCGGTCGGTCGGTTGATTCGAGTGGCATTTGCGCTGTGCTTTTCGAGTGCTTCCTTGTGTCACACATTGCCCACACTCCCCTTCCCTCTCCCCTCTCCCCTTACCACTTACTACTGTTCGCTGTGCAACCGCGTTTCTAATTGCCATTAGAACAAGTCCTGGCCAAGTCTGGCAGGATGCAGGACTCGCTGCAATGCTGCCTCGTCTGCCACTCACTCAAGTTAATCAAATTTCAAACTGCCAGCTATGTTATGTTCACTCTTGACTAGTGATGCAAATCCATATCGATATCTTAAAATCGACATATCGATATATCTCCAAAAAATATCAATATATTGAGTCTTCTTGCTTTTGAAATTTTGACAAATTGTATCGATTTGTGTCGATTTTCGAGGGATTTTTACATCTCTGCTTTCGACAATCGATTCCTAACGATTATACTATTTAATATCAGCCACTCTCAACTCAATAGTCAATACACTTTAAGCTACACTACTAAAGGGAATGCAAGCAGAAATAAGAGAAAATGAAACGCAGCCATTGTAAAATCTTTGCCTTCTTCTCTATGGCAACAATTACATGTTTAATTAACTTTTTGTTATGACAAGAGAGAGAAAAGGCGTTCGCTATTCGTTCAACGTTCTGTTCTCTAATTAGAAAAGTGCAGCAACAACAAAGACGAGGAAGAGAATAAACTCCAGAACTGCACTGTTCTGTACTGTATGTAAAATGTACTTGCAACGCCAGAAAGTATGCAACAAAATTGCCAGAGCTACTGCTGCTGCGGCTGCCACATCAAAGTCAGAGGTATATACGAGTACAGAACTCTGTCAGTTCGTCAGACGGTTAGTCAGTGTCAAACTTTAATTTAAATTTTGTATGCAAATGGCCTTAAATGTTGCATAAGAATCGTAAAGCCCTACAGTGCCTGCAAATTGTTATGAATGTGCAAGTGCAGTGGAGTTTCTGTGTGTCTGCTAGGCTTAGTACTTACAATTGCAAGTTATGGTTGCCATTTGTAGGCACAGAACACAGACAGCGAACTTGGGCGTTGCATCCCAAAGCTTTTCACTTTAAGCCCTTAAAGTGTTGCCAGCACTCGACTCGACTCGACTCGACTCGAGATCTCGGGATCTTCATATTTCTGTGTGTTTGCACATGTGTTAAATGTATTTGTCGAGCTTAACATTTATGATTAGTATGCCGGCAAATTGGTAGGCTTTAACTGCACTAATTGCCACAGTGCAGAAGGCTTACTGGCTAAATCAATCAGATTAAATGTTATGTTCTATAAGAACTGTCTCTAATAACTATGCATAAAACAGTTGGTCTATTATCGAAATTGCTTTTAACAACTTTTCACACTAGCCAAATATTTATTTATTTACTTTTCGTTTCTTTGGCCAAACTTGACTCGAATAGTTGCCAACCTAGTATTTTATACGAAAAGTTTTGCTTGTTAATTTTTAATTTTGGCAACTCCTTTCACTTGCTCCATGTGTGTGTATGATGGCAGAAAGTTTTCTTCAATAATTGAACATAAAATACATAAAATGTATTTTGTGTAAATTGAAAATTGAAGCTTGTTAAACGAGCAAATATTAATGAGCAAAAAGCAGCTGCCAAATTTAGCAATTAGAAAACTTTTGCAATGCCATTGACTGCAAAAGAGTTAAATACAACTTTGAAATGTTTTGCTATATTTATAATTGATATTTTAAAAATGATTTGCTAATAGTAAATGAGAATTAATCTCATGTTCAAATATTTAAAAAGAACTTTTAAATTATTTTTGCTCCTTAATATTTTTTTATACATATGCCCACTCCATTTTGGCCAGCTTCGAGTCAACTGTTGCTTATTTAGAATATATATAATATTTATGCACTCAGCTGTTTATAAAGTCGGCAGCAAGTCAAAGTATGCAAATCCTGGGGAACAGCAGTGAGAAGTGCCAAAGATTAATGGAAAACTTTGGCATTTTTCACGCAGCCAAAATAAATTCTAACTTCTTGTTGAAGAGATTTTGATTTTTTGTCCAAAAAAGATAAACAAACTAAGTAAAGCAAAGAGAGAAACTTTTAGAGTCTTTAGCATACGCAACGAGGCCGAGCACGCACCAAGGAATCGGAATCCTGGGAGCCTGGAGGCGCCTCCAGGCAAAGGTAAAAGGCCGCAACTGTTTATTTATTTATTTATTATGCGACCGACACTAAAATGTAACTAAAAACACACAACCGCCGACACATGACGTCTACACATGTTGAGTGGCATTTTGGAGGAGGTAAATTCTGTTTCAGATTCTCTTATTCTCTTATTCTGATTCGAAGTCCTTCGTCGAGTTGACGTTGACGCCGCTTTGATATATTATGCACGCTTGAGGGCGGCAACAAATAATCAAGTATCAAATTCCACACGGAATCCTAACAAAAATACACAAAACGATTTTTTGTGGCCCAGACCACAAGGGAGAGACAACTGAACGGGATGGGAATGGGATTTGTTTAGGCTGACTGAGTGCGAGTGTGGGAGTGACTGAACATCTTCGTTCGTCCTAAGCTGGCAGCCAAATGAGGCAAAACACAGGCCGCAAATTTGAAGGGATGCAAAAACAAAGCCAACTCATCAGAGTTCTTCACCCAGCTCGGCTCAGGTGAAGCTCCAACTCGGACTCCACCTCTGACTCCAATTCTGACTCTGCTTCGTGGTCTGAGTTTATGGCGCGTGCGGCAAATGAACAAAAACGCAGAGACTGCGACAGACAATCTGCCCAGACCACATGGCAATATCTTCGTGGGTGGAAGGAAGGAAGGATGCCTTCAGAGTCCTCATTCCAGCTGACAACAGTCTTGTTTGTCTGAGCTTCTGGCTTTGTCTAGTAAATCGTCACGCAGAGCGTAAGGCAGGCAAAAATGCCTAAGCCGATTAACAAAGCATAATAGTTGCCAGTTGGCAACTGGTCACTGGCAGCTGACAACTGGCAACTGATTTTCTCTCGCCGTCCACTGACAATAAACTCTGATAGAAGCAGGACCAGAATCAGAATCAGGATCAGGACCAGGGAATAGGCAGCTGCAAACTCAACAAAGTTGTTTGATTTCTCTTGTTGACTTTATGTGTGTCCAGCTTGACACACACACACACACACACACACACACACTCTTGTTGTGGCCTCTTGTTACTTATTGTTGGGTATTAGGAGTTTGCTGTAAAGCTTGCAAACAGTAAACATCCTTATGCCAACCAGGTCAATGCAATTTTCTACAAAATAATTAACACGCTTTTTAAATATTTTTATCAAAAGTTTATGATGTTTAAACTGTTGAATAGTTGAAGAGAAAAATTTTATTAAATTTCCCTAGAATTTAAATTTAATTTTTTGCAATTAAAGCAGCTCTTCAATTTATACCAACACATAACATAACCACTTTAGGAATTTCCTTAAATAAACAAAAAACTATTTCCAGTGTAAGAACATTCTAAAATTCATTTGACTTAATTTTGACATTTTTCATATTAATATATCTAATAATATTTAAAAGATTTAATAAAGGAATTTCGTGTAGTTGAAGAGAAAACTTAAATTAAATTTCACAGCGAACAAAATTTAATTTTGAGAAATAAAATCAGCTTTACAATTTGTGTCGGCAAATAGTAAAATTTTTGTGTGGAGTTGGAGTTCTTTCGTAAATTAACAGGAGAGTATTCTCAGTTCGTTAGAGCATTTTAACATTCATTTGAGTTTAATTTTTACATTTTTTGTATTTTGTGTGTTTTTGTGTTGTGGTTGCGGACATTCCATCCGTACGATGGAATTTGCGTAGAAAATCTCATAAGTCAAACATGAAATTCCCATGCAAAACTGTTCTGTTTTGTCATTTGCCGTTGCTTCGGCTTTATTTGCTTGGCATTTGTATTATTTCTTTTCTGGCCATGATTTATTAGAGCCTACTCTCATTTCATTTCATTCGTTTTTTTTTTTTTTGCTTTTTTTCTTTGGTTACGTATTGCTAAGCTTTATTTGTTCATTAGTGAGTCGCTTTAAGGCGCTGAAAATATTGTTGCAATATTTTCAATGTTAAAGGAACACGTTGAATTGATGTTGGATTCGTTTGAAGTGTATTTATAGGCAGCAGTTGAACTCTTTGGCTGTCTGGCAATCAGTCGACTCAAGTGGCTATAAGAAATGAACTCATCTCAGCTGTCAGACTTAATGAGCGCAAATAAATTCAAGTAGGCTTAAAATTTCCACTTTTTTGCCTTGGCAATTGGCGGCTTTTCCCACGTCCCTTCTGGCTAAAATAGCCGCAGACATTCATATACAAAAATAATACAAGAGCGCACAAAAAGCGTCATGAATATCAAACCGATGGGAGACAGAGAAGAAGAGAAAGCGAGAAAGCGAAAGAACTGAATAAGAACCGCAAATCTGAAACTAAGCAAAATGAATTCTATTTAACATTTGGGTAAAATTTCAATTTTTTTTCGTTTTCTTCACCCTGAAATGAAATATAGAAATCAACGATGGACTATTTGGGGGCGTGGCCGGATGGTGGCTGCCTTTTTGTGACGTACTACTTACGAAAATGATAAATGTCCTTGTAAAGCCATGAAATGAATAAGTATGCGACGAGTCTAAGGATGTGAATAAGGCTGTGAATGAATTTTGCTGATATAGGCCAGCCAAGGCAAACAAGGACAATGTCCTCGGCAAACAGCAAAGAATCACAACAACAACAACAACAACAGGCGAGTGTATGTTTGAAGTGGAGTATGACAGACCAGGTCCAGTTTGGACCCTAAATAGGCTACTCCAAAGAAAGCGGGCCAAAAAGAACATTGCAGACAGTTTGACTCAAGAGCGTGTGTATTGCGAGTCCAAAGAAAAATGTTGACAAACTCCTCGACTGGCAACGACTGGAGACTGGCGACTTTTCCTTGCCGTTGTTGTCATTCAACGCGATGTCAGTTTATTTTTTCCTTCTTTCGCTTACAGGAAACTTGCCACAAAAATGCCAGAGGCCCAGAGGCTGAGAGACTGAGGCGGCGCCTTAAGCAGCGTTGGAATTTTTGCTGCCTTTCAAGTCGAATCAGTGGCGAAAGTTTTTGGCCAGCAGCGAAAACTACAAACAGACAGACAGCGGGAGCAAGATGGATGGATAGGTAGGTGGTGAGAGAGAGAAAGAGACAGCGAGAAAGTGTGCTGTATAGAGGGAGAGTTTGCGGAACAGGGAACTGTCCTTGTCCATTGTTGCTCATCGCTTTTGACCGACTAAAAGTTGTTTTTGGGTCTTGTTTCCAGCTTTCAGTCGCTTCGATTTCATGTCGATGCTTTTGATATCTTTCATTACTAAGCTGATTTTTGTTTTGGGGCTTTAACCAGCGCTTCATTTTCTTACACGGCTTTTTGACTTTGGACGTGTGTGTGTGTGTTTCTATTGGTATGTGGGCGTGGCAGCATCTGTTTATGTTGTTTTTATTGTTGTTTTTTGCTCTGGTAAATTTTGTGTGCAAATTGTTTGGGTTGTGTCCGGCGAAAAACATCAATAATATTTTTGATGTCTATGGCCGTCACACAAAATTTGTTGTTAAATGTTTGAAAATTGTTTTAGGTCTTTTTTCCTGTTTTTTTTTTATGCTTAAATGGGCTTAGCATGTGTGGTAAGCGGGTTGTTTTGATTTTTTTGAATAACTTTAAAAATAAACACATAACTTACCAGCCAAAAGATTTAATAAAGCTGTAAAATGAAAAAGAAAAATAAATTAAAAATTAGGAAAATTGAAATGAAATTCAAATAATAAAAATTAATATACGAAATCAATAAGTAACATGTTAAATTAGAATAACCAATATGATAAAATCTTCAAACAAATACAAATATATCGTTATCAAACATGAAAAGTTTTGTAAAATATGTGATTGGAAATGTTTTTTATTTGAATTTGAATTTGAATACCAAATAGTTTGATGCTGTAATCAAATGCATTTCCATTACACATACGCCCCATCGCACAACTTACAACTCACTCACACATGTTTTACACTTGTAAAATCTTGGGAATCTGCCCATTAAATCCTCAAAAGTTTTACACTATGCAACCGCTTAGCAAACAACTTGCCGCTGTGGGCAACTGCAGCTTAGAAGTAATTTTACGAGTATAGCATGATATCTATATCCAATTTCTATCTTTACATGAAGCATGAGAGCAGCAGGCCAAGTTTTCGAATTTTAAGGAGAGTAAGAATGGGAGAGAGGACGCTTAACTTAACTCATCAGATTTGCCTCTAAATAAGCATTTATAAAGCTGCGTTGCGGCGGCAACAAATGGCAAACTTTGTCCAAAAAGGCAGACAACAACAACAACAAATCGAGCGAACGGAGCAGAGAAGCCCAAACATAATTTGAAAGTTTTTTGCTGGAAAATTTTGAGTACGTTGTTTTCATAGAAATGCGATAAATACTCGGCAAAAGGAAGTGGTTTGTTCGAGTTTGAGGCGTGGCGGTTTTTGGCTTGCAGTTAACTTGGAAAACATTGAAATGCCAAAGTGAAAAGTTTTTACCCAACAGCAACAACAACATGGAAATTCAATTGAAAACATATAAAATCTAAAATTAATAAAACCCTGCGCACCCTTTCCCTCGCTCTTTTCGCATATATACGTATGTATAGAGGCAGCCTGAAGAGTTTTCGACTGTTACCAACTTTGGCACTATGTAGAGCGTTGTTCAAGCTACTGGAACAATATGCAGTTGGGCCGTAGGCGTTAGTCCTTCAGTTGGACTTGCAGGATTGCAGGACGATGTGGCTGTGGCTGTCGCTTGACTTGAGTCAAGTGGTTGTGGTTATGGCCATAACTGTGGCTCAAGTGCTGCTCGAGAGTGGTCTGGCCTCTAAATTAGTTGGCAACTGCCCATGTGGCGTATACACGATATGCATATAACTCATACGTCATGTGGGACAGCACAAACTAAATTATTTATACAGTTTACTGGCCTTAAATGGTTTTTGGCGTGTGTAAGAATTAATAATATAATAAATCTTACTTCAGGTTATTCAAATGTTTCTCTATTTAAAGCTGAACATCTCAGCAATTTAATCGAAATTTGTGGCATCTCAACGGTGCATTCTCTCACTTTTTTGCAGCATATTCTTGAGAAGCCATAAACTTGCCGAACTTTGCACAATGTTTATGTGGCTGCCAATGGCCGCGCTTATTGTTCACTTTTCTTGGTAACTTTGTAAAGACTAAAAACCAAAAGAAAAAACACAAACTTTGCCAAACTTTCTTCGCATAACACACAAAAATATGCTACGTCCTTCAGGTTGCCCTTCATTAAGTTGGCTTATTTATTAGCAACATATTATTATTTGGCCAGTGAAAGTTTTGGTGGCTGACCAGCTGGCGAGTGATCTCGGGCTTCCCCTCCAACAATAATAACTCTGACAAACTGAATAACAAGCCTTAAAAGCCATCGAATTGCGATGCCAACAGCTGCTGCTGACCATTAACAGTCCGTGCAAAGTAAGTTTGCTTCATTTCGATGTTGATGTTGATGTTGGTTTGTTTATTTTGTTTTGCTTCGATTCGTTTCGTTTCAAATGGAATGGAATTAGGGGCAAGCATTAGACGATTACAAAGATTCTTTGCACATTTTTAGGCAGCTGTATTAGAGCTTAGCTGGGGATTTGCAGCAGCAGCCATCAAAATCAATTTCACATAATTTAAACAGTATTAAATTTGGCACATAAACTTTGTCAAAATAAACCAGAAATTTCATTTATTCAATAATGCAGCAACAAAAGCATCATTTTGACAGCCACAAAGGCGTATACGCATATTCCTCACACACAATAAACTTTATGCTGATTGAATAAAAGTTGAACAGACATACAACACACACACATACACGTAGGCTGGCTTAACGGCAGTCAAACTTTTCACTTTAAATTAAATTTCACACAAATACACACACACACACTCACTCACACAAGGGTGAAAAGTGGAAAAAGTAGAGCAGCATTTGCCGCCAGGCGCAATCAATTTTTTGGCTCTGATACCAAATGAATGAATAAGAAGATAGGTTTTTCTAGTCAAATGTGCTCGACTGCGAATACCCTGCATGACTTAACCCATTTAAAGCTAATGGGTATTTAAATACCCAAAAAAGTATTGACACTTTAAAAATTCTAGCTCGGGGCATGTGAGAGATATCGAGGCAAAATTTATTTCATAGTAAAGAGAATTAATTAAAATATGAGTATAAAATATGAACAGTTTTGTTATCCTTGTTATACCTGTAGTTTTTTACAGGTGAATATCTAGGTTTTTTTCTTCATAGAAAATGTTGGCGAAAAAAGCTGAAAAATGTATGGAAATCGAAATAATGAAATTTGAAGATACAATTTTTTTTTTTTTCTTTCAACTTCTATGGTCTTCTAGGCACACATTTCAAAATTTCGTCAAAATCGTACCAGCCGATCTATGGGCAGCCATTAATGGGTTAAATCTAGTTGATAATAGTTAAATTAATAATGTCAATATAAATCAAGCATCTAAAATGATATTAATTTTTGGACAAGGATTAGTAAGATGATATTTGTGAATATAAACTGGCTTCAACCAACATAGTATTTATTGTTTATTATTTTTTATTTACTATTTATTATTTGTTATTTATTTTAATATATAAATTAATTTTTGTAATTTATTTATGCACGTATTTTCAATAAATAAAGCATAGAATTTTTGGGCAATATTTACTTAATAATGTGCATGTTTTTAACGAATTATTTTTAGAAATCTAACTTCCTATTTCATAACTAATATTTATGGTTGCAGTTTAAATTTTTAAGCAAACATATGTATTGATGTAAACTATATTTTTAGTGTCAATTATTATGCTCTGTTAAATACGCTTTAAGAACCGCTGTAAGTTAAGAATTAGATTAGAATTGAACTAGGCCGAAATATTATTAATAATTCTTTGTATGCTTCTCAGCAGTATTCTAAACTGAAAAAATAGTAGTTGTACATGATGTTCTTATCTATTTTAAATTTTAATATAAAGGGTATTTTAAATAAATATTTCTCAGGGTTGATAATAACACATATATTGTAAATGAAGTTGGTAAATGAGTTGAGTTAAGTTAACTTACCGTTCTCCTCCTCGATGTTGCGCGTCATTGTCGTCGAGGAGCTGACACGAGCACGTGTTGCTGCCGCTGCAAGGCCATTGGATGCGGGCAGGACGAGGACGAGGGCGAGGCACAGCACGGAGAGCAGCGAGGACAACAGGCAGCTGACAGACAGGCACATGGTTCTGGCTCACTCTTTGATTGTGTGTGTGTGTGTGTTGTGTGTGTGTTGATTTCGATTCAATTCGATGCAAGAGTGTGTGGCTTCTGTCTGAAGTGTGGCACTTGTTGTTGTTGCTGCTCGATAATGCCAATGACAATGTGTGTGTGAATGAGTATATGTGTGTGTGTGTGTGTGTGTTTATTTGGCAGTTTACGTTGGCTACTTTCGGGCTCTACAGTTTTTCACACACGCCCAACACTTTAAGCATTTGTTAACGTGTTTTATTTGTGCATATATATGTATGTATATATATATATTAATTTGATTTAATTTGGCAATGTCCATTTACAGATTTCACGTAGAGGCTGCAAAAGAGAGAAAGAGAGAGAGAGAGAGAAGGGGAAGAGTTGCCAAAAGGGGGCAGAGTCAGCAAATTGTTGACATGTCAATAAATAAAGAAAGAGTGCGTTGCCATTTTGGATAATTGCTGCTGCAATCGATGCAATTGCAATTCCAATTCCAATTGTTGTTGCTGTTGTTGTTGTTGTTGCTGTTGAAATTTATTTAATTGCCTTTATTTTAGGTTCACACAAATTTTGTAAGCAGACACACACACACACACACAAGCAACGAGATTTATGTGATTTTTACAAATTTTATTGGGTTAATTTGTTTGTTTTATATTTATTACAGTTATATGCGTACGTTATTTATGTGACTAAAATTGTTAATTTATGTATTCAGTTGTTGCAAAAATAAATTCACAAATTATGCAAAATTTTATGATTTTATTGAAAATGTTTTTAATTTACTTTTTGTTGTGCTTGTAACCTGCTAAAAACGTCACTCGAAATTAGAGCCTAATTTATTGCCAACAAACGTGGAGCTGTAATTGATTTGAGCCAAAACAGCACAATGGAAATTTAAATTATTTAAAATATGCGCCCAATTTTTCGCAAACAGAATTATTAATTGACATTGGAAACGTTAGGTTATTAATAATGTTAATATTTAATTAACTCAATTGAATATGGAATTTTAATCAACTTAAAAGGTAAGAAAAGAAACTCAAAAAATACAATATATAATATAAAGTAGCTAATGGCACTTCTACCTAATATTCTGATATGAATGGATTCCAAGCTCATTATATAACCAGGTTCAACGGGAAGTTTCTTATCTTAAACATACGAGATTTCCGGCTAGACAGCAACAAATCAGAACTCAGAGCAGCCCACGTAAAATATTTTAAAACATATTGCACTCACACTGAAGCGCTTTTAATTAAAGTATATTTATAACTTCGGGTTCAGTTCGAGGGTGGCAAGACTATGACAAGAAAGTAGAGAGAGAGAGAGAGTTGTGGGAAATCATTTAAAATGCCGCTTGCGTACATATTTGTTATAATTTATGGTGCCCATATAAATGACTAACAACACACGGAGAACAAGACCAACTGGCAACGTGCTGGGACGCAGGACGCAGGACGAAGGACGAAGATGAAGCAAAGCAGGGCCAAAAGAATGGCAAAACATGTGCCCAAGTATGCGCGCGTGTAGATCTTTAAAAGGAGCCAAGGAAGCGCACAGAACGTGCCAGCATCAAAGTTCAATATGACGACGACAGCCTGTAGATGTAGAAGAAGAAACAGAAGTAGATGTAGTAGTAGAAGTAACGCCAAACAGCTAACGAGTGCAAATTTCTCTTTAGATTTTTGCGTTTGTTTTTCTGTTGTAGGTTGAGTCGATTTGAGTCGAGACGAGACGAGACGAGAAACGATTCCAGCCGAAGCACTCGCAATGCTTTTACTTTTACGGAGCAAAAACTCAATAAACGATAAACAGGAAAACGGAAATCGGAAACTGTATATGTTCATGTTTCTGCTCTACACAGAGAGACACACACACACACACTCAGTCAGAGGCAGTGTCGCCATTTTGCGCGACATTCGAGGCAGTTCGACGTGCTTTTATGATATATTGACTTGTTCTGTTTTATCGGGCCGCGTCTCTATTGCTGGCAATGCTTTTAGCTCGGCGCACTAATTTTATTTTGCCACTGCCACTGCCTCGCTGTTGACAAACTCGACCCATTTTAACTTGTACTATTTCTGTATCTCTATTCAACTTTTTTCTCATTTCATTTTTTTGTCGTGCCGCACACAGATCATAAATAAAATTTTATTAAACTGTGTGTGCAACTGTAGCTGTGGCTCGGCAAACCGCAACTGTCAGCCGGCCCAGCCCAAAGTGCGAATAGAGCACACTTTGAAAAATGTTGAAATTAAATAATATTTTTTCAAGTGGCGCATAATAAATCTTGATATGTTTATTTATCATACGCCCCGTTGTCTGATTGCCACGTTGATTTTGATTTTGGTTTTTTGGTCACTGCGGCAACTGCAAATGAATTTTCATTTCGATTTCAAGTTTCAATGCCACCAAAAATATCAACCGTAGTTAAGCGATTAATGCAAATATTTTTATAAAATTTTGCACATCAAATATTTACTAAATAGAGCAGAAAATAAAACATCCACGCGAATTTCTATTCAAATCGATGAAAAATATTGAGTATTTACAGAAAAAGTGGCAAAACTGACAAATTCCATAAATCTGCTGTTCAAATATTCGCTGTAATAAAATTGTATAGAAAGCTTTGAATAAAAACTACCAAAGGCCTGTCAAATATTTCGACACATTTCATTGAAGAATTTTATTCAATTTGAAAACACACATCAAATTGCTGACAACATGCAGAAGTCGATGAGTGAATCATTTTGGCCTGAATGTTGAATAAAAAAATAAAATGTGAAATTATTAAATTACAGAAAGAGAATATTTAAAAATTAAAATTATTAATAAAATATTTAAAAGTATTTTTAAATGAATTAACATTTACTAAAGTTGAATTATGGTAAAGAAATATTCAATAATAAATATGAAACATATGATGTTTGCACAAAAAAAGAGAGCATTGGAAATGTTGTTAAAAAAACTTTTGCTACATTAGCTAATATAAGTTCGAGCTGTTGGCCGTGTAACGTACACGCGGCGTATACGTAACCTGGCTGCGTATACTCGTTGTACGTTGTGCCAGTTTTCTCGATCGACGTGCACTTCAATTTACAAACTTGCCAAGTTGTATGTTTGTGTGTGTGTGTGTGTGAGTATACATTTTCCGGCTACAGCTGCTGTAAAGTATGACGACGCTTTTTTCCATTTCCGTCGCCGTCGTTGTTTTTCTTGTTCTTGTTGCAATGTAATGTAATGAAGTGTGTTTGCATTAAAATGCAATTTGAAGTGCAAAGTTACAATATTATTATGGCATGCTGAAAGCTAGCTATGTGTGGATGTGTATATATATGTATGTGTGAGTCTATATGCACTGAAGGGCCCTTTAGCTAAGGCTACTCGTCGTACCTGGTCCAAGTTCCGAGCGTCAGAGTTGGCGCCATTTCATTTTTTTTTTTTTGCTTTTTTTGCGGTTTATGTGCGCTAAGTGAGCCTATAAAAATCCATGCATGACTGCGTCTGCCTTTGCCTCTACCTCTGGGCCACTTTGCCTGCTTGGTGTGTGTTCAAGTACATTTTTATGAATACTAAAGTTCCCCGGGAGCAATCAGAGCGTTCAGCACTTGGCATCATCATCATGCACAGCTGTTGTACTTGCTAATTTTGTAGCATACTTTGATGGAGATGGCAGTACAAATACATATACATACACTCATATTTGCATGCCAGGAACTGGACCTAAACCTGCAACTGACACGTCTTTGACTAACAAGTTGCCACAATGACCTTGCAACACGTCATTTGCTGGACACTTGATATGCCAAAGGCGTATTCAACCTACATTCAATGGCAATTGTTGTCAATTGCCTGCATTGCATTGGAGAAAGCTTTTAGTTTTGGTTTCGGTTACACACTGACCGCAATATAAATTGCATATTGAAATACATTTCAATATATGTATAATGCACTTTGTTTGGGGGACATTCTCAAATGCGCACTCCATCCATTCATTAATTGTGTCATGTGCATTCGATTTCGATTCGGTTCTGTGGCCTCTTGTGGCCGTTGGTTACATTCCATTGATTGCATCCGTAAAATTAATTGAGTCAAAATTGGTTTTAGTCGCTTTTTAATAATTCATTAAAGTTTCAGCTTGGGGTAAATTGGCAAGAGTAGTCGAAATCGAACCGAGTGCATTTATTTAATGTGTGTGATGCTCAAAAAGTGTCAATGCAGTTCAGATTCACAAATGAATAAATACATTAAAGCATTCATTTAATTTCAATTTATACAAATATAATTGAAGATACAATTTGGTTGAAATATAACATAGGAGTAATAAAAATACGACGGATTATTTATCCAATTTGCAGTTGTTAATAATAATACAATAATACAAAAATATATCATCCATGAATAGAATTCAATTTAATCTGTTTGACATAGCTGCAACATTCTTGTTTTTATATTATTAATTATAATTCATACTCACATGAATAATTTCATTCAATTTAATATTAATCTTAAATTTTAAATAGTATACTTGCATTACTGAATTTAAATTTAAATTATCTATATGTATTAATTTCATATTCAATGGAGCTTTTTATGGTGCTTAAACGATGTTAAATAGTTTGATTTATTTATATTTCAGTAGCAATGTATTATCATCTTGAGCCAGCTTAAATCTATGCAACCTCCATTAACTATTTCCTCTAACAAAGTTATCTTAATCAGTTTATCTGCCATTTGTAGCGGTTGCCTTTTGTGAAAAGTCAAGTGGCTTTTCGAGTGCTCTCTCAGTGTAATGAAATTACACGCACACTTCAACAATTTATCAATTGAACAAATGTGCATCACTCAACACTCAACACTTTTCAGCAAATAGCAAATAGCGCTTGACATTTTGTTATCTACGATGTATGTTTGTATAAATTTCTCAATTTGATTATGGTTCATATGTAGTTGCTTTGGTGAATTTCAATGCCAGCAATTTATCACTTGATGCTTGAAGGAATTGTTATGGATATAAAGCATGCTAATGCATAAGTTGCATAAGTAAAACACACACACCCCCTATAAATACTGAATGGAATTCACAACAATAACATGTTTTGTGCAATTTGTATGAGAGAGAGGCAACAATAAAGGCAACATCGAGCAAAAACTATTTCAGCTACGCTAACAAAATGAAATTGTCTAAATAGTAGAGCAAATGGGGAAAATCGTTTCATGTGCCGGTTGACATAGACACACTCACACAAGCACTCCCACACACGTATGCACACACGCACACACACATAACAGCTTAGTGGTATACACGCTAACTGCCAAGTAATCCAAACGACGCCGTTGCTGAGATTCGAATTTTCGCATTTTCAGAGCTCTGCTCGTTCACTGCTGGCATTCGTTTTGTGTTTTCCATGAAAATGATTTTCATTGAGAACGACGGCAACAACGATGTCGGCGTGGGAGGGCCCAGCATTCAAATCGTATTGGATCGGCTGAGAACGTGCCCCTACGACTGCGACTGCGACGGACGACAGTCGACAAAACGTTGATTTGTAAATTTAGCATCAACAACAGCAGCAACAGCAACAACTGTGACAATGACAACAAATTTGTTTGTCGCTTACAACAAATCGACTGCTTACATTTGCCAGCTAGTAACGTGCTGAGATTACGCGGCACACGCGATAATAATCACACCCAAAAAAGCGCAGCGCGTTTTCAGTTTTCGTATTCATTTAACGCGCTGTTTTTCGGAATTTCCTCCTCTTGTTTTTTTCTTTTCGCTCAAATGTAATCAACGCGGCGTATGCGCAATTTCGACATCCACATTTTGATGCGCTTCACATTTCATAGAATTAATATTAACGACAAACACTCGACAGTCGAGAGATTCTTTACATATTTCGCTAATCAAAATTTGTTGTGCCAAGCTGCACGCAACGTAACGCAACGCAACGCACAACACGAAACGCGAAACGGAAAAGCGTAACGGCAAAAACAATCGCAAAATCCCGTCAGTTTCGACCGTACCCGCGGGATCGCAAACTCTCACTGAAACGATTTTTATGGTACACACAGAGCAGAGCAGACCAAAAAAAGTCGCCACAGCCGAAACGACGACAGCATCCCGATTCGTCTGTCCGCACGAAGGCAACAACGGCGCCGCCAATGAGCGAGTCGAGCGGGAGAGCGAGGCTGCCGAAGAGCGAGCCGAGCGCAGCAGCCCACTTAGCTGGATGCTGTTATCGAGCTGTTAACGTGCCATTAACAGCCCTCTGTTAGTGGAACAGCCACAGGCAGCTAATTTATAGCAAGCGTTACGGCGCTAAAAGCTGGCTGCTGGACCAAAACTATTTAAATTTATAGCAAAATCAAGTTGTGTTGTAAAAGAACATATTGTTAATATTTAAAAATAAGTCGAACCTAATACTAAAAAAAATAGTTTAAAATTTATGGCAAACTCTCAGCTTGCTTACATTACTTGGTAGCCAGCGGAGTCGTCCTCTCTCTCGCTCTCACGCAACGCTTACTCTCCGCACGCTCTCTCACGCAGCTTGTACTAAAATCAGCTGTTCAGTGTGCTAAAAACATGCTCGGCTAAAAGGTTATTACTTTGTTTCAGTTTTCAGTTACTTGAATACACTGTATGAGCAAAGATTTGCAACTATAAGTAATCATAAAAATTGTTTTTAAATTTATTTTTGTTTACTAATTTTAATAGTAGTTTTCTTTACTACATAAGTACAGCACCAAAATGTAATTAACAACTTTTAAAATATATTAATTTTGTAAGTATTTATATTTCTATCTACAGTAACTACAGAGTCACTTAAGAACAGTTTTTTGATGTGCTCTGCTCTGACATTGCTTTAATTACCATTAACTTCATCACATCAATCAAATTCGCACCTGTTGCTTATTTGCTTTGCCTGCCTGTCAATCAATGCAGGTGCGTTTAACATGGCAATGCAAATTCAATTAAATATACATACAAATATACTATAATGCTTAAGTTAAAAGATTTAGATTAATGGTTAATATTGCTAATTATAATAATATATAAAATATATATATTTATTTTCTGCACATAAATGAAAATTTTAAAAACAATTTTAAATTTAGTAATGACAAAGAATAAATATTTTAAAAAGTCAACAGCACACTGTTATTAAGCATTAATAGAGCTGCTCTCTCTCTCTCGCTCTCTCTTTCGCTGTCTCTGGTTTTAACAGCTGTCTGCTCTTTGCAAAGAGTTCTTCTGTTTTGTTTATGCTAAACTTTGTCGAATTTTTGTAAAACAATGTAAAGCTTTTTAATGGCTTGCAATTAAGGTGTAAGGAAATGTTAAGAGCGAACTGTTAAGTAGGCCATATCAGTCAGTGGGCCAGACGCAGCCTATGAGTGGCCCAATAGCTTCAAGTAGCAACTTAACAGCAGTAATTAGAGCCTTAATAGTCCGAAATAATATGAAACTTTAATGCCAAGCGAGAATAAATGTAGCTTAAAGCCGCTTGTGCTTGTGCAACGGAAACGCAGCGACAAATGTTGGTCAACTGTTTTTTATCAGCTCATAAACATGGCGTACAAGTTCATTTCGGTGTTAAAAGCGTGTTCTTTGCCAGACCGCCATGTGCTAGTGTGCGTTCTTTTGCACGAGTGTGTGTGTGTCTGTCTTCATTTTACAGCTGCAACACTCACACACAGACACACACGCACACACAGCTGCTGTCATTTTTAATAGCAAACACAACACGCAGCGACTTTTGCGCATGAAATAACACCAACTAAATGTACGATGTTGTACTAAGTAGTCCAGTTTGCACCCAAGCGAATCGCGCACAGTGGGCTGAATATGGCAGACATCTAAAGAATTTATCAGTCAGCTAACCAAAAGGCTTACATCACTCTTTTTAATGGAAAAATACTAGTGAAGGTTTATTTACAAACTAATCTGAAAAGTGATATTTATATATCGTCACATTGGAAGTTCTTAATATTTTATATATATTCTTTTATTCAATTTGCTCTAATTTATCCTAATATATAATATTATTCTGCTTTTAGATGAACGAGCATCAACTTTATTAACTATCTTCTATCAGCATGATTTGTATTTTAGATAGATTTTATCATGTGAATATAAAATTATTTTTCGTAAATTTTCTGAAGCTTACTTCACTGAGTTGAGAGTAAACTGAGTGATATTTCATAATTTAATTATGCAAAATGAGGGAAAATGTTTAATAAAGTTATTTTTATTTATGTTCTGATTTATTACATATTGTAACTTTAATAACGCTGGAATTTTAACAAGCCTTGTTGCAGCATTCCTTTTTGAAGTGTTTTGTACCACAGTGCGCATTCCTTTGCTGCTGTTGTTGTAGTAATGAAAGTGTTTTGTGTAGTGTACTAGCCACATACGCAACATGCGTTGCCTGATCTTTTTCTGCCTCCTTCCTCTTGCCTCCTGCCTTCCTCCTCCTTCCTCCTGCCTCCTGTAACTGCTGCTGCCACCATTTACTGCTGATGCTGCTCCATAAGCAGCCAATGTGCAATTCTCTATGTGTTAGTGCGTTGTGTGTGTGTTGGCCAGCTAGAGAAATATGACAAAAAGCATGCTACAGTTTTTATTTTTTCTTTTTTCTTTCTCTTTGGTATTGTTGTCGTTGCTGCTGCTTTTTGTCAGAGTTTCTAATAGCTATAGTCAAAGGGTGTATTTCCAACCAGAAACAACTACTACCACTATTCGAAAGGAGTCATCTTTATTGTTGTGTGTGTGTTTATGTGTGTGTGTGCAATAGCAATAAAAATATATTTTACAAACTGCTGCCAACAGTTCGCGACCCTTGCAAAGCATGAAAACTGCTTAGGTTTTTCTTTGCTTCTCCTATTCTTATTGTTGTTGTTGTTGCTGCTTGTTTGCTTTTTATGAAATATGTAGAGCAGCTAACAAGCATACACACACACACACACACGCACACACACGCACACACACACACATGCAAAACAAGTTCGTAACATCAACTTATTGGAAAAACTGAGAAGTTTTCTGGATTTTTTCCTTTCAGAACGTATGAAAAAATATTTAAAAATCTGAAAAAAAGATATAAAAGAAAGGCAAGAAAAACTGTGGAAAAGTTAGCAAGCCAACAACAAGCGAATAAAATGTATTTATGTTGTGTGTGTGTATACAAATAGGAGTGAGTGTGCGAATATGGATTGTGTTATTGTTGTTGGCACTTAAACGCGCTTTGCTTAACGCGCTTGAATCGCTTTAGATACTTTCTTTCGTTTTTTCGTATTGTTGTATCTTTTGCTCTTTTTGTTTGTGTCAACCATAACGATTTTCTTTTCAATTTAGTTTTACTGCGTATTTTGTTCTAATTTTATTGCATGTATTAAAATTCGCCCATTCTCTTCTATTTTTTACTTGTTTTTTTTTTTTTTGGTGGGCTGCATTTTGAATTCGCCATTGGCAGCTGGTAACTGGAAACTGGTAAACAGGCGTTGCTTTTGGGCTGTATTGAGTGCTCTTAACACACAATTTGAAAGCGCACACACACACACACACATACACACTGGCACCCACACTCACATAATAATATATTTTTTTATGATATTTATAGCTCTGACATTTTGCTTAGCCAGCAGGCGATTTATACATCTCCAACTCTCCTACTTCAACCCAATCCCGTTCCCGTTTCCATTCCCATTCCTCTTTTACTATTTTCAGCCATACATATTTATGACTGGCCAACTCTTTGCCACATTTTTCATAACATTGTTTTAGTTTTCATTTCATTTATTTGTTTTTGCTTGTTTTTTGTATTGTCTCTTGATTTTTGTTGCATTTTTATGTGTGCTTGTGGCTGTTTACTGCCCCATAGATACACAGTTATTGAATGGCCTGTCATATTGTGGCAACTTTTTATATGCTCCAACACGTTTCAACGGATTTTATTGCCGGGGCTATTTTGAATAAACACTAATACACTCATACACTGACTCGCATATTTGTGAGTCTAACTATTGAATGTAAAATACATTTTTCAGGAAATACACAACATGAAATTGAAGCTTTACATTTTGTGCATAGCAAAAAAGTCGGTAAAGATATTTAATAATTAACATTTTGTACAATCAATAAACATTGAACAACTCTCACAAATTTACTTAGATTTTTAAATTTTATCATAATATTTTGTTCAATTATTTTAAAATATATATAAATAAATAACTTGAGTGAAAATAAAGCTTAAAGAAAAATTTAAAGTTATAAATATAAACTAAAATTTATGTTCACAAGCTCAAATAAAGACCACTGTTCAGATGGAATACTTCTGTCTTAAACTGATAAACTAAAACCAATAATATTATTGGTATTTTAAGTACGTGCGTTTGAAATACTGGCCACAATGCTGGCCAGCCACTATTATGTTAACTTGATGGGACAAGCAACACTGTAGGGTAGGCAATAAAATGTTTCGAAATGACCGAGATAACTTGGCTCAGTCTAGAATAAACTTTTGGCTTACCAGAGCTACAAATGAAATTGTTTAAATATAATTTACGTAACGGGAAGAGAAAAGAGATTCACATACGAATATGCTGCAGTTGAGGTTACACATATTTATTCAGTCTTTTTAAATAATTTCAAGTGCAATGCCGTTTGGAATCTTTAGTCGACAGCTCGGTAAACAAACTGTTTCTCAGTGAGGGAGAAGTTGAGGATAGGACGAAGGGGAGAGAGAGAAGCGGGTGGAAAACATTTGCGTGCATGTTGCTAGTTAATTATTGAGCAACGAGCACGTACAACTCTCTCTATGACTGTGTGTGTATGTGTATATATGCGTATGTGTGTGTGAGAGTATGTTTGTCTGTCTGTGTGCGTATGCAAGTCTGTTTGCATGTGTCTATGTTTAACTTAATTAGTGCTTCTATGCGCTGCATTTTGTGGTCCGCATTTAACGCAGAGACCGCCAAAGCGAGCACTGACGCCGTCGTCGCTGTCGCTGTCGCAGAGGCCGAGGCAGAGGCAGCGGCAGCAGCAACGGCATCGCAGTCACACAACTGTCCGTCCGTCTGTCTGTCCCTCAGTCCATCTGCTTCTGCCTGCAATATTTAAAATTGCAGCACACGGCTTCCGCCAGCGCCATGGGCTTCCTCTGATGCTGTGAACACAACGCTGTTTATTTGTTCTAATACACTTGGCGGACAAAGAGTATATTAGCTATGGGTAAATCTTCTGAAAAACATAATTAAATATATTATAAATCAAGGCCGCCAATTTCTTCAGTTCGACCCGAAAATTTAAAAGTTGAAGTTTAAAAATTGAGTAAATAAATAAGATCTTGAAAACAAAACATATTTGAAATAATTGGAAACAGTAACAAAATTGTATTGAAATGATCATCTAAATTTTCTATATCTAAAAAGTTTTTTTTGTTTTTAATAAAGAAAATTATGGAAAACAATGTACTGTATACATTTGTGCTGTCTTCATATAAAATTTAACTATTGCTCGAAATGAAACATTTAGTGCCTTCTCTAAATCATGAAGGCACCTTTGTTTGATGTACGAGTAAATTATAAAGTTAAATATATAAAATAATTATTAAGTATATTTTTTTTCGTATATTTAATAAACTCAAAAGTTGATAGAAGTTAATTAAATTTTTATTATCACAATGTTTCACTATTTTTTGAATGAATACAATAATTTCTTAAGAGCATAACATATTCGACTAATTTTCATTTACATTTAGTGCAGTTTTATTTTATTTTTAGTATATTATCTTGTTGTTTTTTTTTAGTATTTTGCACACTCGTTGCAGGCAGCACGTAATTTGCATTGTTGTTGCATTTAATTGCTTAGTGTTAATTGCTGTAATTGCGGTAAACTGAACTGCGAGCACAACAGCAGGAAAAAGCGAAGAACGATGAAAACTGTCGTATGGACCAACAAAAAGCTCGCTTGTAAAGTGGCCTTAACAAAATTTAATTAGACAATGTCCTTGCCGCGACCCGAGGTCAACCAGCTGCAGCAGCAACAACAACAGCAGCAGCAACAACATCAGCAACAACATCAATAGTTGTTTCGTTGGTTTGGTGTAACATTTGTCATACGATCGACCCAGTGAAATTTGCTTGTCTTTAATTTGACGCTGTCATTCAATATGTTTGATGCCGTTGATGCTGTTGTTGCTGCTGTTGTTGTTGCCGTTGCTCATTAACGTTTTGCTGTCGAATTTGGAGCGGATGCTCGTTAAGCCCATTAAAGGCAATGCCAAAGTGTTAAGGCAGCGACGACTTTAAAATGTCATCATACGATCTGGGCGAAAGGTCACGCCCACATTGCTTTCTTCTTCCACCCAAAAGCTGACGAGGGATGTGGGCTCAAATGTCACAGGACCTGGCCATAAATTTGGCTCACACACACACACACACACACACACACAAGTGGCAGTTTGAGAGCTAAAAGCCAAGGCCAGTTTCTGGCCACTCGCTTTTAGCATTATGTGACTTTTATTTTTTTGTTTTTGCTTTATTTTGTGGCAGTTCGACTTACCTGATAGCCTAATTTATTAGCTGGCATTTTGCGGCATGTATTAATTAATTAATTAGAGAACGAGATGGCGATACAAGAAACACACACGCACACACACACACACACATATTAATTATCAGCCAGTGCCATTAAATTGCCAGTTGTTGGTTTATTGAGTAAAACTTTGTGCCATTTACTGCTGCTGTTGTTGTTGTTGTTTGCTGTTGCTGTTCATTATGCAACCCTTGGAGGCATTCAAATGGAATATTCAGTCAGTCCGAAAGTTACACGTCGACCTGAAGTCAGACTGATTGAAACACACAGTGTCCAAATGCGGTTGCCTTGACTTCCTTTCTTTCTTTCTACTGTCTGTCTGTCTTGTCAGTTATTCTCACTTTTGAATTGGATTGACTTTTTGGGGTTTTTGTTGCCTGCTCCACAAATTGAGTATTGCCAGTCAACCAAACAGTCAATTCGAAAATTAATTGATTGGAAAATTATGCTCAAATTGATACTGCTTCAAATTAGTTTTACCTGATTGCAATTTCCTCAAAATCTAAAGATAATTTTTGAAATTGTGCTCTGGAATACAAACTTTTTGCGGTTTGAGCTGTACAAATTAGCAACAATAACTTCAGATATAATGGCCAGCCACAGTGGGACATCAGTAAACGGCACTGTTGGCCACTTCAATTGCTTGTACTCTCTCTTCCGAATGCCAATTGGGAGTCGAGTCCTGAAAACAGCACATTCCAGCCTCAATTTCTAGGCGCAGTAGTCCCTGGTTGAACATAAAAATTATTATTGCGCTGCGTCAAAGGGAGCCTATCAAAAAGTAAATGATTTTTTTACAAGCAATTTGTCGGGCAACGGGGCGGATGGGTGATGGTCTTGCATTGAGTGAGGGCGAGTTAATGATTATGCATTAAGTTGTCGTTACAAAATTAGGTTTATTAGTTCTTGTTCAGCTGTGACGTCAGACAGAAAATGCGCCATATTCTAATGAATTGATTAATTGAATTAGACTCTGTCTCTCAAACAATCAATAAGCAGACAAGGACAGCAAGGAAGTGACTGTGCTTGACATTAATGGACACATTCTTGGCTCAAAAACTTGCACTTACTTTGTGTAAGCACGTCTAATAAAATTACAAATTAAAGTTAGTTCCCGAACTGTCAGCCATAATTCATGATTGATGGCATTGTAGAAATGTATATGCACATTAAATTTTATAAGGTTCTAGAATCGCGAGTAATATTAATCAAATATAATTGTTATTTTTACAAGTTTAAAAAATTGTACAAGCAAAATACACAAAAAAAAAATTTTTTGTTTTGTTATTGACACAATTTAAATATACTTAATGATTTAATTTAAAAATAGTACACCTAATTTTTTTTTTTTTTAAATATTACGCTGATTTAAAATGGGAATTAGTATAAATTAAACATAAATATTATTATTACATAATTCTTTTATAACAATTTTCAGCGATATATACTTAAAAATAAATTCTTTTCATAAAATTGCAGAATTTAATATTTTTTTATTTACACAATTAGAATATACTTTAAAGTACATTTATAAATGTAGCCCTAGTTCTCTTTGTTATGGTATTTAAACACTCAGATGGCTGTTATTGTTGTGAAGGCTAAGTGTCGCTCATTTAACTGCTACAACCAATTACTATTTATTTGAGTTGTCTTATGCTCAGAATGTCCTTTATAATAGTGTTCTTGACTTTACAGACTCTGACTCTGATCATTAATCAAAAGAGCTTAATAGAGTTGTCCAACAAACAGTTCAAAGTTGAAATGCCTGTCCCCTTTACAAATGCTAACAAAGTGTTGACAAGTCATAAAAAGAACGAAGTTAACGGAATAATAAAAAGAGCTAAATGATTACTAGTCACTGACTGATCACTGGCGTCAGTTTATGCCCCTTTCCTCTTTTAACCTCCTGCCTATCATCGATTCGATTTATAACATTTTCCATTTGAATTGTGACTGCACATTCGATTCGATTGATTTAATTTGCCAGTTCACCGTTTGGTGGTTATAAAAATTCATTGCGGTCGTTTTTTTTATATGTAGATCTGCGGCTGTGGATGATGACGATTGAGGATTTTGGTTCTCGGATTTGTTGTCAAATCATTTGTGTGCTCATGCCAATAAAACGTGTGCAGCTCGCAACTTCCATTTCATTTCACTTCTCTGGCATAATATGCGATGCCGGCAAAAGCTTAACAGTTGCTGCTCTGCTGCATTTTTCATTCTCGTCATCGTCATCGAGATTCTCACTCGCATTCTCATTGTCGGTCTCACTCTCAATGCGCCACTCAACGCTCAACAGCTCAACACTTTTGGCAACAATGCAACCAACCAACCAACAACAACATCAACCAATCAAACCAACAACAACCATTTGCCATTTACATGCATTTACGCTTATTTGGGCACAATAATTTTTGTTTATTGCCCACAAAAACTGTGGCGACATCTCTCAAAAGAAAGAAACCAAAAATATCACATTTTTTATATATCTTTTAAATATTTAAGAGCCTTTTTTTCTGTCTGCGTGTTGTGCATATTAAATGCACATTTTAATTGCAGCAAATATTTTGAGTACATATTGAATACTTGTGCAGTAAATATTTTGGATATTTATTACTTCATTGAATGCAAACTTTGAATTGCATTTTCAATATTCACTCAATAGTGCTTTATTAAATTAAATTTTGATTATGATATGGATAAATTTAATCGTCTTTTTTTTAAATGTATCTTGAACCATTTATTGCTTAAAAGCATTTAAAATTATATTCATGAAAAGTAAAAAAAGAACTTTCAGCTCTCACAGGAAATTGGAAAATAATTAAAATTTGAATTATTAATAATAATTTCATGTATTTTAATTTAAAAAAATAAACATGATTTTTAGTGGCATTAAAATATAAGAATTTTGTTTCAAACTTTGATTTTTTATTAGCAAGAATTATTTGAATTACATTTACAATGATCTTAAGATTTTAATTTATTCAAGCTTGAATTATTTAATATTTATTTTAATTATTAAAAGAGGTTTTAATACTATCCTTTAAGTACTTTAAATTCTCAATCTAATTAAGTTTAAAATGTTAAAAAAATTAAATATTTTTTACCTCACAACATTGTTATTAGACATCTTAAGTCAAGTTTGTGAGACAGACAACCTCGCTAAGCGTTTGATTGAACCCAAGTATAGACCAATAAGTGCTTAGAAATTTGCATTTTGTGCAAAATAGAAAACAATTTGGACAATGGAGCTGCCCCTCCCACTCGCCCACTCAAATGTAATTTACTTAAGTGTTTCAAACGCATGCACATAAATTTTGCTTTTACAATCCGTCCGTCTGAATTCTCTGTCTGGCTAAGAAATATTACAAATATGCAAATTTGTCTCCTCAACAGTCAGAATTTTCTTTTATGTGAACGCATAACCCTTTTTATTTTTTGGTCAGCAACAAAAATGGAAACACTAAAAAAGAGAGAACAGTTTTCTCATATATTCCGAATAGTTTAGACTACATGGGACCTTACTACTTATATAAGAAAGTATTGTACACACTCCATTTGGCAAATATAATAAATGTTTTGCTTTATGAAAAGTTGTTGCCTTTTTTATGGTTTTTTATCATTTGTATTTTGTGTGTAGGCCACAGGCAAATTTCTTGGCAAGTTGGCACTTAACTGTCTGGTCAACAGAGCTGCCCAAAATTAATGTGCGAAATATTTTAATGTTGCATTAGACTGTCGCATTGCTCGTATTCTGAGGCCAATTGAGCGTAATAAGTGGTCCAGCTTCTAGAACCGTTTATGGATTTAAAACCAAATGAATCCGTGAGAGTTTACTTGTAAACGTATCTCTTGCTTTTTCGCATTCTTCGTTGTCAAACAAGGCTGACTCTCACATTTTTCAGAGATGACTCAATTTCAGTTGGCATTCTCCGGCCAATGTCAACACGGGAATTTCTATTTGTACAACCAATAATCATCACATTTCCGCAAACACTCGACAAAGAGCGGAAGCCGAAGTCGCATGAAAATTTCATTGACACAGTTGGCACTGCAACAAATTCAAATACTCATAAACGACGAAAAATGACAGATTAACACAAATATTGATACAGCGACCGGCAAATCAACCTACACACAGAGGAGATATTGACCCAAGGGCCTGCCTAGCACTTAAGTCCCAGTCCTGTCACGCGCTGTGACCGCAGGATATCCACTGGATATATATTGAAGTCTGGTCCATTTTGTGGATGCTGCTCGCGTCCAACTTGGCCCGCATTGTTTTGAATAATTTGCACTAGACATGAAATATTAATGAGCATTTTTTTGTTGCTTCTGCCTGAGGCCACATTGCGTATACGCAATAAAATTGAATATGCAGCAAATGATGCACAGTGTCTGAGTATATCAGATAATCACTTCGAAGACATCGACAACTGAGATTTCTTTAAATTCCGAAGAAATTAGGAAGACTTTCTTTTCCTGATAGGAAACTTATCAACGGATTAAATAAGTTCTCAAACAAGCGGTAAATATGTTTTTTGTTAGCTTAACTACTTTTTCTCATAGTAGCGTTAAAATTTAATGCAACGTACAAATGAAAATTTTGCTGCGTGTGCACAAAAAATAGGGAGAACATTTTTAAGAGTATTTCGGAGGGGAGGGAATTTTCGAGGGTCGACATAAATTTAACTTTTAATGCGCTGCGTACGCGAATGTGTAAAAGATTATCTTTATTGGCCATTAATTCATATTTAAGCTGGTGCGGCAAAAGAAAAAGGCGCCATTTGCCGCTTTGCCCTTTACCCCAAAAATATTTCGGTTTTTTTTTTGTTTTCTGTTTTCTGTGTTTGCTGTTCTGTATGTGTTTTCGAAAAACGTTTGTAAAACACTGGATTTACGAAAGGATAAAATTATGCTTTGTAAAACAATTAAGTGGCATTATTTATGGCGGCTGACCCAATGCCTGCTGCTTACTGCTTACACCCCCACTTACCCCTTACTTACCGCAACTTACTTCTAGGCCAGGCCAAATGGTGCGTTAGTATACGTAATTGCTGCCAGGAGTTGTGCTCAGGAGTTTATTTATGAACTCCCCTAATGGCCTGGCTGCGGGTAAGCTATGATGAATATACCCAACTCTTGATATCATTGAATTCGTTCATATCTTGAAAAAATTCCAAGTGATTATTTTTTCGTATAAATGTTATGTTAATGTAATGAATGTGAATTGACAAAAGTGTTACATAAATTAATAAAAGATCTGCATAATTAAATATTAACATTTTTAACTTTTTTGAAAATATTGGTAAATTAAATTCAAATAATGGCTCTACTTTTAAATCAAAATGTTTAAATCTTAAAAAAAATATAGTTATAGTACTTGAAAGTCGCTTTCGCAAAAATCAAGTTGTCGATTTCTTTTATGTATTTTTCCATCAATGGTAAATAATAAGTTTAAAATCACAATCTTTCTAAAGAACAAAAACTCTTCAAAGAATTATTTTATCCGTTTAATTTAATTTTATTTCTCATTTAAGCAGCATCCTTAAAATTTTTACTTCCTTAGAAAGTAGTTTGAAAGTAGAAATAGAAAAATATTAAAAATATATTCAATGAAACAAGTGGCAATAAACATGTTTCAATGGGAGCATTGCCTGGCAGCCAAAAAAATGCTTATCTACATATATCAATATTGAGTCTACACTCTGTTAACTCGTTCCTTCCTTCCTGATTCCCTGCTCTGTCCCTGCTCTCACCCCTGACCATGTTTATACACGAAGAATAACCCCTTTAGCAAATTTACAAATTTCCGCAATAAACCAAATAACTAAAATAAACACAAAGCATTCACAGGCAAATGGCAAGCGCCAAAAAACAGCTTCAAATTTCAATGCCAAAAAACGAAAAAAAGAAGACGAAGAGGATAAAACTGCTGACATATGCAGCATACTTTCGGGAGCTTTCCGGCATTGGCAATAGCTTTAGCTGGAGCTGAAGCTGTAGTTGTAGCTGTAGCTTGAGCTCCAAGTGGGTCGATGACTGGATTCGAGAGTTCACAAGTTTGAAGAGCTCACAGCGACACACGCCAGTTTTCTGCTGCCAATTTGGAGGCGCCTCAAGTGAGTAGCTGAAAAGTTTAAACACCTGACGAGGGGAAAGGAGGTAAGATTGCTTAAAGCATACCTGGGGAGACATTTAACATGCGTGTACCGCCTTCTTACATGCCACCTAATAAGTAGTAGCTAGCAGCTATTCACATGAATTCTCTCCTCTCCTCTCTCCTCACCCCTCATTCGATTCAGCTTCAACTTTTTGCTTCACCAAATGCAAAAATTGCTTACTGCGGTAATGAAATTTATTAGATCATTATACAGACTGCCTCCTTGCCATGTTCAGGATTTCCCTCCACCTCCGCCTCAGCTAAATTTGTTGACGTTGATTATCATTTTCAAGTTCTGACTTTTCATTTTCAATTTGTGCGCCGGGCACAAAAAATGTTGTACTTTCTTTGTCTACGGCGGCATAAAGGTAGCTTTTGCTTTTACTTCAGTTCCTCCTCCTAATCCTGGTTGTGTTTTTTGGTTGTAGGTAGCTCCTGTTTCAGTAGGCAACCGATTGCTGGGCGTTGCTCTCCGGGCTCAGCGCAATTTGTGGTATTCTTTATTGGGCCTGGGCTTTGTTGCCATCGTTGTTGTCGTCATTCTCGTCTTTCTCGTTGACTGCGGCACAATTTAACTTAATTTTTGGCACAAATTTGTAATTTGCATTAAGTTTATTGGACTGAGCTTCAGCCCCTCTACTCAGCTTCAATATCTTTAACTTTAATGAACTGCAGATTGTCGAGCACAACTTCAACTTGATTGGCAAATGGAGAGAGACATGGAGAGACTTCATATAGTCAACTCCCAAGTAAACATATATTGGCTGGCACACTGATGGGTAAATAAATAAAGCCTGTGGCGAATCTAAAGTAAAAGTAAAAGTTGCATATGCGACAACTTTAAAATGAAAATTGACAAAACTGTCAAGTAGCTGTCGTTCTGACTTCCAGCCTGCCAGTCTGCCAGTCAGTCAAACTGTCTATCTATTTGTGCCTCAGCCCAGCCCAAAAATTAGATGTGCAGCCCGGAAACAACAACAAAAACAACAAGCAGAAGAACTTTGGCCGCGTGGGTGTTGAATATTCCCGCGGGAATTTTCATGCCGTGTTGCCTGAGAAATTCGCTTAATAACTTTCATTTTGTGCGTGCTCCAGAACAGAACAGAAACAGAACAGAAGGAAGCGGATTTGGTAACCACTCACCAGTTTTGGGGAGAGCTCTTGGCACAGAACACGCATTGTGGCATTGGGGACCCCAAAAAACAGCAACCAGACAGTAATTTGTTTTAACAGCGCCTTTTAAAGATATTTACAGCCAGGCAGACAGGTAGGCAGCCAGGTAGCTGCCGAGTCAGAGACTCCCGCATCGCATTGAATACTGACTGCTGCCACCTGCTTCTCCTTCCCTTGCTCCCCCTCTTCCCATCCTCCCCTTCTTCCTACCTGCCGCCTGCTGCGGCCGACGATGCCATTTCATAAATTATCCAACACGCGGCGCTAATATGGCGCAACATCCTTGGCAAATACACTCCATTTCCCCTCCTCATCTCCCTGCCCCGTTTCCATCACCGTCTCCCCATCTCTATGTGCGTTTGTTCACACGTAAAATGGAGTCAGTCGACGCTTGGGCATTTTGAAGTTGTTCTTTGGCTAATGCTGAATTCTCTTTTCAACTTTTGTTTACGCTGTTGCGCCTGCTACACGTGTCCCGAGCCTGGCAGAAGGCGGGAGGCAGCAACAACAACTTGAGTAGCTACAAGTTGCGCTTGATGCGTCTCATTTGGGCAGCCCAGGGGCAGCTTTTTTTTTGTTGCCAGACGCCTCTTGACAGCCTCAATCGTCTAAGGGCTAAGAGCCACCTAGGGGTAAATACATTCCAGACATATTGATGATCTTGTGCTGCAATCAACACTTACTATGAATGCTTTTAATACATATATGTTAAGTATACGCAAGTGGGATATATAAAATATTATAATAGCCATATATAAGAATCAAAACAAATTTTTTTAAAAATAAATAAATCACTTATATTTTTATTTATTTTTTTTCATATTGACGATCTTGTGCTGCAATCAACAATTATTAAGAATGCTTTTAGTTTAATTATTAAATATACTTAAGTTGTTTATCATGTTCAATGCTCAAGACACATGTAAGAAATTGAGTAATAAATATATAAAAAAATCCATTTTATTATTGGTTTATAATAAACAAATAAATATATAATTATTTTGCCCTAAAAATATATGATTTTATATTATAGTTCTTTCTTCATATTGCTGATCAGGTGTTCTAATTGCTAAAAATTATACGCAATTAAATTATTTAAGTAATTCAAATATAATTTAAATATATATAATTATCTTAATATAGACGGTAAAATCGAAACATCATGCCATAAAAATAGATATTTCATTCCTTCTTTTATTACCTCCAACTTGTTGCATTTATTTCAATTCAACTCCAATTGAGAGTAGATAACATTCCTCTAACTAAACACAGCCACACAATAAACAATTTATCGCGTTTATTTCAACGATTATTAGCTTTAAATTTATTTTCAATTTCGACTGTCATTAAATAATAATTTACGAGCTACGCCAACAGCAACACTGAGTAACAAAAATACTTTTCCCGTGGCGGCTGCACTCGCACAATTTTCGCCGAGTCTTTCAATTTCAAACGATTTTGCTTTCTTGACCTGAACCTGAACCTGAACCCGAGAACTGTCAGACTCCTCCCACTCCAGACCCAAACACAAAATTGAGAAGAAGAAAAAAGAAAACAGACTGCAACAGGAGTCACTTATTGTTGTTGCTATCCTAGAGTATTGTGTGAGAGTTGAGTTCGCTGTGTCAGCTTTTATTGGTCTCAGCAATTGTATTTCGAAGGCAAACCGAATGCTTGCTTAGACCTTGAATTGAAAACTTTGACATTTGATTATTTTAAAGCTGGAAACTCATCGCTTCCTTTTTTTTGTTTCCATTTTTTGCGTTTAAATTCGCTGTTGTTGTCAAATTATAAACGAATTTATTTTAGATTAATTGCGCGTAAAGTTGCAAACAACAACAAGAAAGAGCCACAGCAAAGGAACTAAGTCTGAACCGCAAATTTGGGGGTAGTTTAAAAGGAATGGGGTGCGATTTCCTACGGGCATGGGAAGGGTGGATGGGGTATATTTTGATTACATTGGGGGTGTAATGGTGTAATGGTGGCAACTGCGGTACAAGCGTGCAAATGCGCTCATTTTAAATTCGTTGTCTTCGCTTTGAGCATCAAATGGTATTATTTATTATTTTTTCCAAGCATTTTACTCCTCAACCTTCTCTCTTCCCACACGCCTTGTTTTGTACTACATATCTATATATATTGTTATCATCATTGATAAACAGTTAAAATTGTAATTACATTTCCTAAAAAAAATAATGATGTATCATATTGATGAAATCATTTAATTATTCCTGAAACAGTTGTTATAGCTCCAATTGCTCCTGTTAAAGGTCATGGTCTGTAATCAACTAAATGAAAAGGGTGATTTGAATGTGTAGACATTTTTTATTTAAATTATTAATAAAAATTTTAATAAATTATTAATTAACTTCTCTAGAGTAAAGAGTTCTTAAAACTGCAAATACATAAGATTGAATTATAGCTACGGCTGATTCAAGAACTAATAAAGCAATTTGTCCAATTAATAGGAAAGTTACTAATATATAAGATATTGAGGGTCCTGTATTTCCCAATAGAGTTAATAAGAGATGTCCTGCAATTATATTAGCAGTTAAACGAACTGCTAAAGTTCCAGGTCGAATTACATTTCTAATAGTTTCAATACATACCATAAAAGGTATTAAAACAGCAGGAGTACCTTGAGGCACTAAGTGAGCAAATATATGTTGGGTGTGATTAATTCAACCATAAATTATGAATGATAATCAAAGAGGGAGTGCAAGAGATAAAGTAAGAGTTAAATGACTTGTACTTGTAAAAATATATGGGAATAGACCTATAAAATTATTAAATAAAACAAGTGGGAAAGGCTATAGTCGAGCTCCCGACTATAAGATACCCGTTACTTATTTAAATATATATAAAGGACCGGTAACATTATTTAATAAATTAGAATTTCAAGCATTGCGTTTCTGTGCTAAGCAGCGAAACACGAAGGCAACGAAACGTTTTACTGCTTTACACTGAAAAAATGGAATGAAAGCATATTCGAACTGTGGCATCGTTACAGTTGGCAACGTAAAGAGAGCAAAGTGTTAGTTGTAGTGTATGATAGCGCTGGATCAGATAAAGATTTATTTATTATTATTTGTTTTTTAAGTTTTGATTTTATTTAATTTTTTAATATATGGAGATTAAATTAATCTTTGATTAAAGTGAACTAAATTAAGTAATTTATAAAAAAAAAGATTTGTATTTATACAATGAAAATGTAAAGTTCTTATTAAACTATAAAAATATCTCGATATATATATATAATAAATATACATACATATATTTGAAGGCAAAGGTTTCGCCCTCGTTTTAGTCTGCGTGCTGTTTGTTGTCTTTTGTTTTATGTTGCGGAAAATAATCGGAAATTTTTCTTACTTATATAATGTTAATAGTTATCTCTACGCGGCCTCTCTCTTTCTCTCAATCTCTCTCTCTCTCTTTTAGTCTGTTTCCCATCCACTTTCTGAGTGTGTTTCATTTGATTGTCTTGTTGGATATTGTCATTATGCCACAAAATGTTGCGCGTCCTCTTGTGGATTTTGCGCTTCAATTGTCCTGACTTCGCATTCGACTTCGACTTTTGACTAGTCCGGCGTTTCCATCCTGCCTTGGTTATTTGTAATTTATGTAACTATTTCAGTTAATCGAGCGTAATTGATTTTATTTTGAGCTTTATTATGGCGCTTTGCGGTTGACATTTTTCTCGCTTTTATATGTATTTTTGGCCACAGTTTTGTTTTGACTTCAGCCCGAATGGCGAGAATAAATACTTGACTTTGATGTTGTGTGTGAATGTGTTTTGATTTGGGAACTTCAGTTTTCTAGAAACAAGTTAATTGCTTAAAGGCATTTCTTAAAGGTTTTTTGCGTTTTAATTGAGATGCTTGCAATAAAATAGGGGGGTCATTTTTAAGAGAAAATTAAAATTTACTTTTTTACAATTTAATTAAATTAATTTATTTAATTTTTTTTAATTTATAAATCGACTTAGATTTTAATAATTAATAATTATAATATTTGGCTTAAGAAATATCTTAAAAAAATATTGTAATTTTATCTAATTTTATTTATCGAAATCTTATCAATTACTCCAAATTTGTCCTGATTTAATTGCGAAAACTATGTATGGACTATTAATTAAACCACTTACACAGGTTAATGTTTTGTGTAGAATTGCCTCAGACATAAAAAAAAACTGTAGCCAGCGGAAAACGTTGTATGTGTAGTATTCAGTTTGTTGGAGGTATGCTTAAAATGCTTGACCCTTAGCAACGAATTTTTTCCTGTCACACACACATTCGTGCGGGCTTTGTGCCCAACTGAGTGCGTGTGTGTGTGTGAGTCTGAGCCTGCTGCTGTCACAGTGCGATAACGGTATTATGCACATTGACAACAGGACACACACACACGCACACACACACCAGGGCACAAAGGGAAAACAACGTGCGCTGAGTTGAGGCTTAAGCACCCGTCGAAACGGCGGCCAACAGCGCGGTCGATTGGCCAATTTCGTTCAGCAAATAGGCAACATTATGCAAACACACTCACACACACACACACGCACACATGCTCACATACATACCCTTGTCTGTCTGTTTTGTCTCTTTATTTTTTCTTTATTTAAAATTTAAAATTTGTTTACGGTTATGCTGTGACCCACCTGCAAATACAGCAACAACAATAAAAACAACAACAGCAATTCACAGACAATTGTTTGCTAATTTTATGTGTACTTCTTGTACAAGTGGTTTTCCATATGTTTTCATTAAGCGCATTTTATTGTCATGAATTTTCCAAAACATATTAATTCAATAATGGCAAAAGACAGTCGAAATTCCATTTCATACAGAAAATCTATTTGAATATAATTCCATGCTCAGCAAAATTTAAGGCTTATCATTTCTGCACTAACAAATAATCGTATCGTGTATGAATAAATGTTGTTTGAATCAGTTGGAAATTCGATTTTCACGCGGCACTATCGATATTGCCAATAACAAAAGAAAACCGCATGCATTTTTAGTCAGTTCTCTTAATTTCTAACTCAGCATGATGAAGTATTTGGATTGCAAACAATAGCAATGCATTTTCCAGAACACCCCGCACTCCATAACTCCATCTATAACTCAAATTTTCCATTTGAATGCGCTTTGAATATGCAATTCCCATATACGCATATTGATTTTCATTTCATAGTCAACGCACAAAGAACAAACAACTTCTGAGTGAAAACAGCAAGAGAAAGTGAGGAAGGAAAGGAAAGTGATTACGAGTCTGTGCATGGTTGAATATTCTGCTCTAAAATCCCATAAAGCGACTTTAATAAAAGTTAATTTACAAAGAAAACAATCAGCAAAAAATGACGCGCTCACCTTAAAAATACATTTGCATCAAGGTGAACACTTATTTTTTGGTAAAAACAATCATAAAAAATGGCAACAAAAAAATGGAAAATATATTTATTTCCGTTTTCTGTGTTCTGTTTTGATGCTAGGCACACGGTACTTTCACAAATTGCTTCCAGCTGCAATTGTAATTTGCACGTCGGGGCAGCTGCATAAATATAAAAGTGACAACGTGCAACAAGCAACATGAAACATTCTATTGAAAAATAATCTGAGCCTGAGCTGTTAAATTTATAAAGTTTCGGAACAAATGAATTAATTGAGTTATTAAATTGATTAATTGAAAACTACAAATTTTATTAAACTTAAACTAAAGCGATTTAAGAAATTTAGTTTCATAAAAAAAAATGTTAAATGAATGTAACTTATTTTTAAAACAATAATTTAGTGAAAGTTTATGCAGTTTTATTTTAAGTTTAAAAAAATACAAAATATTCTTGTCTAATAAATTATTTTTGTTTGTTTTTTTGAATACACTAAAAGCCTAAATATTAAATATTAATATTCGAAAAATGAGGCGATTAACATTGAAAAATTAGCTATAGAATATTTTAAGACACCTCACATCATTTGTTTTCCTTTTATCAAAAAATAATAAGAAAAATCAACTCACAAAATACAAATATTTGTAAATTTTAGTTTCCTGTTTTTACAATTGTGTTTTTAATGGCAATAAATTCCATGCAATTTACAAAATGGACACAAATTAGCCAAATCCTGTGAGCACAAAACTGCAGAAGCGGACCGTAACCCATAACCACTTACAAATTAGGGGCAGCAACAACAACAACACACAACAGCAACAACAACATTAACAACTGTGCCTAAGCCATTGCGTGGCATTGTCCTTCAAAATCACCAAAGGCAACAATCATTTATGGCGGACTTAGCCACAAAGTCAGCCAATCAGTAAAGTCGCTCTGCTACAGACGCTCTCTCTCTCTCCTTCTCTCTCTCTCGTTCTTATTATGCTCAGAAGGCCAATCACCAAATCGTGTCTTAACATAATTTTGCCTCGTCCGTTTAAGGCCTGGACAAAACATGGGCACAATACCAGTGAGAAGTGTACAAAAAATTACATTTACGTGCTTCCAATGTGTAATTAAGGATTATTTTGTGCTCAAGTGGCTTCTGATTCTCCTCATACTCTGTCTGCTTTTGGTTCTTTGTTGTCTAGGCCCAACAAATCAGTTCAAAAAGCTCAGCTTCGTGACTTTGCTGGCTGGCTAAAATGCGAAGGGTTTCCACTGTCTTGTCTTGTCTTGTCTTGTTGTTGTCTCTATGAAAATTGACTAATGACTTTGGAGCTCGGACTTAAAGAGTTTGTTAACTTGTTGTTGCTAAGTATTTACGGGATTTAACTCAAAGGAGCATTTAATAATTTTTTGTACTTATATCTGAGATTTATTTCAGACAAAGATAAGGCATTATAAAGTTAGTTTTGAGAATGATTCAATTTAAACCAATTATTATTTCAAAATGTCAAAGGCAACTGTCTAATTCCGAAAATAATAATTTTTTATCCTTGTAATTGAATAATGTTACGTTTCTTTAGTATTTTTATCAAATGTTACAGGTAATTTACACTGAGGCTGCAAACAGAGTGCGCGATGAGACGAAGATGAAGCCGAAGACGAAGCTGAAGACGAAAAACTGTGCAGTAGGATTTATATGAATTCGCTCGAATATGTTCAGAGTGCACGCGAAGACGAAGACGAAGATGAAGACGAAACGCAAGCAAAAAGCGTGAAACGGTGCAGTACCGAATTTGAAGCTGAATCGCTTGCTGTTTAGCCGTTGTTTTTGTATTTTTGTTTAGTCAAGTCGCCGAATGTATTAAAATTTAGTTGTAATTGGTATTTTGGTGGACATTTGGCGCATACATTGTGAAAATGTCTAAAAACAACGAGGAACTGATTGCAGCGGCTATTTAAAATGAAAAAAATAAAAAATCTTTCTAAATTAATGGAATGAATTTTCTTTTTATATTTTACTAAGCATATTGATTTGAAAAACAAACTTTCGTGTAACATCAGCTCATAAACTGATGACAAATCCATTGCGACTAATATAACAAAAACGCAACTAATTCGTCTTGCACTATGTACACATATTAGCTTACTCGCAACGCAAGCAATTCGTCTTCCGCTTCGTCTTCGTCTTCGTCTTCATCTTCGTCTCAGCGCGCACTCTGTTTGCAGCCTGAGACTCGAATGGGGCCGTGACGAAAAAAAGCCGATATAAGGCCCGTAAGTAGGCCTTTACCATACAAAAGTTTGACAGTTTGGTTCAAATATAAAGGCTCTACGGCGCGCCGGTATCAATAACGGCGTCATTACCGGCCTACATTTGACCAAATAGGTGGCAACTCTGGCAAAACTTTATAAAAAATATATTTACCACCACAAAAAGTCTAAGGGCTCGAATTTTAAAAATGAGCACTATATGCAGAAATGCTCAACGAAAACCATTAAACGTATTTAACTTCGGACATATTAAAATAAAGCAATAGAATTAAAAAAGATTAATTGATATTCTTTGTTCCTCCTTACATTTAATTGTAGTTAACTTTCAAAAAAACACAAATTGCGAAGAAAAACTGGAAATCAAAACTAGCTTGCTTGGATACATATAATTTTCAGAGTCTAATTATAAGTTGAATATTACAAAACTTACTATGTAATTTTTCACACTAAATAACTTTAATGTAAAATATGTTGGAATTTATTACTAGTCGACATTAAATTAGAACAAAATAAATACAATTACCATTTCTAGTAATGATGCCAAAAATTATAATATTAAATTTCTATCTTTATTGACCATTGTCCGTGTAAATTTAGCGATCAACTTGCAGTGAGATTGTGACGTGTGCAAGCACACGTTCAAGGAGCCAAGTAAAGCATACATAAGCTGCGTTCTGATGCCAAGCTGAGTAAATCCCACAGCTAGATACCTGATGGTTGGATGGACATGAACATTGGACGGATATAGATGGATGTGTGTGTGAACAATTTGCATTATTCACATATTTAACATGCAAAACGCCGCTGGGACGAAGACATTGGCACACTGACAAGGATATACTCGTACTTGCACAAACATGCAGACATCCATCCTTACATGCGAATATATGTATATGTTTGTGTGTTATATGAAACTGCTGTAAATTGTGCGTCGCCTTTGTAACTAACACCCAACTTCAAATGCCGTTTGCAAACAGATCACAAACCCAAAGGGGTTTGCAACTGAGAAAGAGGCCAAGACGAAAACGAAGACGTAGATAGAGTTAAATGCAAAGAGACTGAGATGAAATGATGGCTGAGATGAGGGACAGTGGCAGCATTACGCAAATTCATTTCAATCTAATCAAGTTGGTCAAACAAGTTTAAATTGATTTCGGAAAGCCACAAGGAGCTGGCACACAAAAAAAGGGACATTTTTAACGGACAATTAAAATTTACGCCGCAACGACAATGATAATGAGATTTTTAATAACCTCGTAAAGTGCACGCTTCCCCTTTTTTCTCTCTTTTTGTCTCTTTTCTCTCCCTGCCTTCCTCTCATGCACTTTTAGCCTGTGTGTTTCCCCTGCAGCTGTCAAGTTAAGCGCCAAACCGGCAACCAGTTAAGCAGCGACAATGGCCAAGAACTCGGGCTGACGATAAAGTTAAGAAAGCCGGAACGACATGCGCGTCGTTCGAGTCGCGTCGTTGGCGTGGCCAAAAGAAGTAGCCAAATAACCCAAAGGCAACTCAACAATGCGGTGCAATGTGAGGTAGATTGCTTCTCTACTTCTCTGCCTGTCTGCATGATTTTTTACATTATGTGATTTTTTTGTTTTTCTTCAGCTTTTTCCTTTTCTTGTCGTTGCTTGGCAAGAAACGGAAGCGCAAAGCAACAGCAGAAACAATTAAAAGTTTCCGTTGGCACTTGGACTTCCTGACCATTTTGGCCACGCGCGTTCTAAGCCCTTTGAAGGCACAATCAGTTAAGTGTGTGCACATGTGTAAGTGTTTTCGGATACACAGGGAATACTTAATATATGCAGCAACTATTTTTATACTTTTGTATTAGACCAAAACTTAAGAAAACACTGTTTAAATTAATCTTGTATAAATATATAAACATTTAAAGAGTATACTTAATTCGTTCTCTGCTACTGTGTACGATTTTTTATTTAAAATGTAACATTCATTTTGTTTGATTTGCAACCTCTTAGCTATCATTTAAGCATGAAATGAGCCGCTTTGAAGCGAAAATTAATATTTGACTTACAGCACAAGAGGGCAGAAATTTTAGACCGTAAAGAAAAAAGTTCCTTAACGGCTTAACTGCTATTTGTATAGGCCCAGGACTTCAATCAGCGTAGCTTCAAATGTGCCAAACCTGAATTATGTCTAACCGACCACAACAATATCGAAAATCAGACCAGCTTTGAACATTCATAGCGAAGTGTCATTCTGATCATAGTCTGGCTTCTACATTTTAATAATTTAATTAATTTTATTTAAATAATTTTTTGACTCAAAATATCGATTTTCAAGCAACTAAACTTAACTTTTTCGAAGATTGAAAATTTTAAAACTCTAGTTTTACCATTTACTTGACTCCTGTCACATTTAACTGAACTTAATTCTGAATAATTTTTCATGAAAATTGATGTTATTCACTCGATTGACAGTCCAAATATTATCGAGTTAAAGTATTTGTCGATTTCTTGATGTATTTTCTCATCATTAGCTTGAAATATGGAACCAAGTAAGGCGTTCTTCTTCTAATTACCCACTCGAGCAAAGGGCAGCAAAGTGAGTCTGCAAAGAAGCATAGAAAAAACAAAGAAAAGAAAAGCAAGGAGTAGCGTTAAGTTTCAATTGCTGGGGCTGCTTACCCGTGTCAGCCAGGCTGGAAAGGAAGGCAGAAACGCAGGCTGAAAGAAAAGCAGGCAGGCAGGCAGCAATGACAGCTCCAACCGTTCGGCACTTCATCAAGTTCTGATGTCCTGAAGTCCTGACATTTACCCTGTGACGCACAAAACGCTGCTGACAACGGTCTTGAGTTAAGGACCAATGCAGTAGGTCGACTTCAGGCGAAGTACTTAAATTAAGTTAAAATGAGAAGAGCATGAAAGTGGATAATAGATAGAGAAGAGTAAAGAAAGAAAGGGGCGTAAATAAGCAGCAAAGTTTAATGAAGTGGGCAGCATGAAATGGGGATGAAAATATCAAATCACAGTATGTGTGTGTGTAGCTACTTATCGGTAAAAGCTTTAAAAGAAAGTCATGATACAGTCAACTGAAAATAATGCAAGTATAACTACTTAAATTTACACATTTGTCATGCGCTGCTCTTAAATTGTGTGCACTCCACACTGCGTATGCTTAATATTTGATTATAAATGCTCCACATTTGACACATACGTTCTTTGTTGTTGTCGCTGTTTTTGCTGTTACAACAAGTAAGCAAATAACCCCACATTGCTCATTTATCAGGAACAAGAACAAAACTGCAAGCCATGTCACATAACTCATTGCTTTGTTGCTCTTTTCCCCTCGTTTATTTTATTTGTTTTTGTTTTTTTTTTGTGTATTTAGTTTTTCTCTATGTATATTTTGCCAGAGTCAGCGCCCCAAGTGTTAAATGTGACCACTTAACAGAATGACAATAGTTTTTAACTTGGCTAGAAGTTTTGGCGTCACCACAAAGTGGTTTTAGCGCAAATCTCTCCCTCTTTCTCTAGTTTTCTATTTCTGTCTCTCACATACACAGACCAAGATGAGAAACTTTTCAGTCAGCTTTGTTGCTTGCCAAGTTCTCAGCTCTCAGTTAAAGCTGAGTATGGGTCAACCCGCTACAATTGCATATGTCGTCGACAGCTGCTGGAAGTGACCCAAAAGCGAAATATGCTGCTAATACTCGCTACCAACATCGTGACACTGCCGGCAGCACATTAAATATGCATGTGATCTAGAGCCAAAAACAAGAGTCAAAGTCAGAGGCAGAGTCAGAGTTTTGGAGCCGACCCGACGTTTCAAAGTGTGTACCACAAAACGCTGCGAGTCACAATTTCCATCATGGTCATCATCGGCAGGAGGCAACTCAGTTTTAAATTTTGCGACAGCATTTGAAACAAAAACACAACCGGACACAGAACACGGCAGGCGGAAGCGACATTTGGTCGAAGGCTTCCTTCCGGTTCGCTGCATGCGGCTAACATTTTGCGGTTCACCTCTCTCCCTCTCCCCCTTGCCATAGAGCTTAATTTCAAATTTTCAAAACCCAACACTCATCCACATTGATATTTCAATTTCAGCGTAGCTTTGACAGACAGGCCAGGCCGCATTACTTTCGGTTAGGCTCAAAAACCATTTCAGTCAACCAAATGTTGTCGTTTTTGTATTGCAATGATTTCATTACATAACCGGAAATATTTAATGCTTTACTTTAATTAGAAATCTGCCATCTACTATCTTTTAATGCGGCTTTTCTATAATTACTATATGTAAAGCATCTCAAGGGATTATCTAAACTTTAATAAATCAAGTGTCGCTATTGTCTGACATTGAATTCGTAGAAGTAATATTAATTTAAAATATATACAAAAATAAATATAAATAAAAATATAAATAAGTGTATATCAAAAAATAGATTATTTTTTATTATATGTAATTATTATATGTAAAGCATCTTAATTGATTATCTTAACTTAAATATTTTAAAGGTCACTTTATGCTTTCTTAATGAAATGTAATTATTATATGAAAAAGTTACTTAAATAATTCAAATGTTGCTTAGATCTGACCTTAAATTTGATGAAATGATATTTATATAAAATATATACAATAAAAAATATAAATAAAAATACAAATAAATGTATATCAAATAAAAAATGATTATTTGATTATCTGCCAGACGCTCAAATCTTTTTGAAATCGAACTTCGAAGCTTTTTATCCGTGTCACATTTATCAAATATAAGTTATTATAAATATCAACACACAAGCTAAGCACAAGTCTATGTTATGTGTTATGGTCGTGAGACCAAAAAAAGTGTCACTTGCTGTCAGCGTGAAAGAAACACGACAGCCAATCCCAATCCATACAGAATTGTTAACTGATCTCCGCTGATTGCGTGTCAGCATTTGTCCCCCACATCCACATCCACATCCTTGTCCACGTCCAGTATCAGACGGCAGACATCGACATCAACATCGAAAACAAAACCTCGAACATGTCAATATTTATCAAAGACATCTTCAGCTTTTATTCCTCCACCCTCCTTACTCCTTAACAACTGCAACTTATTATAATACATAATGCCAAAAAATCAAAACAACAGTAAAACAGAACAGAAACAGAAAGAAACAGCCAACTGATATTTTCTTTATCAAAGGACAAACACTGACAGGAGCAAAGGAATCTCAGCCTGAGTTTTGTTTTTTTTTACATTTAATATAAACACATTTAATTTATACGACATGACAACGACAAGATTTTGGGGCTTAGATTGACGGCCCATAAGCAGATACGAATGTGCGTCTTAGTTGCCTTTCAGTTGCGGCTCCAAAACATCGTGGCATCAACTTTGCCGCTCACTCTTCCATACATACATATCTACCTTAAGGAACTTGCAAATTGTCAGCATGTGTGTGTGAGAAAGTTGTTCTTTTTTATGTTTTTTAAGTTTGTTTGACAAGCTGTGTGTCTGTGTGTGTGTGTGTATAAAATTGGAAATACTCTCGGATTATATGCTGATTTAACGCATGGAAACAAAAGCATCACGTATACGCATTTTATATTTGTTTTCTGTTTTGGGCACAACTTCATTCATTGTGGGTGTGTGTTTGTGTGTGAAATTGTGCAACTGATAGGGCCAAAAGTTTTGCCATACACATATCTATGCGAATATGTCTCCGCTTTCATTTAAATATTTAGTCATGCTTTAGTTGCCCCGCCACCTTTGTGCATTAAACAAATTAATGCCATAAAAATCAAACAAAACAACATCAACACACATACAGAACTTTGCCATTTATATCGTTTATTTCGTAGTATTAACTCAACTGCCATAAATGTATAATACATATATGCTTGTTGTTGTCACACTTATTTTATGTTAGTTGCGCACAGTTTTTATGTGCTTGGCTTTTATTTGCTTATTGAAAATAAACAAAATTTATTAACAATAAAAAGAAAGTTGGGCCAAGCGATCCATTGAAGCGCTTAAAACGTTCGCAATAAACCAAGGACAAAAGTCAATTGGCTGCCTTAAGAGATTAAACTGGCCCCAGAACTTTTTGAGCCCAATTCCAAAGTATTACGCATACGCCATGTCGGCCACTCAGCATTTCAGCATTGTATTGAAATCAATGCAAACAAATAAAACGAACAATAACCACAGAGCAACAACAATTGGAATAAATGCAATTGTGGCATATGGAAATTGTTGCCGTTTTTGAAACCGAATAAAATTAAATCTCACTCGTATTCTCTCCTTGTTTGCCTCCCTTTTGCGCACAGCGCACCTTCATTCACCGAATGCCAATGCAAAACAATTAAAAAACATTTTGTATATTGGGCGGGGCATTTTGAGGGGCACTCCACTCATTCCGTTTCGGTTTGGGTTTGGGTTTTCACCAACTGACTGTCCTGTCCTGCAACCAGCAGTCAGTATCCCGCGTTCCACATCCAGACCATAGACCATAGAATATTGCGGCCATCGCATTGTTTACTACTACAACCGGCACCACAATAGCCACCGCTATTTGTAATTGAGTTGATTTTTGCATACCGTTCAGCCTCGGGCATTATTAGTTGCCGCACGGTATCAAATTTGGCTGCGGTTGTTGCATATGTATATTTGTTGCTGCGCTGCTGTTTACCTTTTACAAATTAAATCAATTTCAAGTGCACCTCAAAACAAACATATGTGATTTCTATATTACCTCAGACTATCTTGGCTCTGAAAATAAATGTATAAATAAATACATAAATAGTAGATATAAATAAGTAAACATAAATACTAATATAAGATGTGTAAATCATAAATTTGCAATTTTATAAATACTATATTTTATTTATAATAAAATAAAAGTTTAGAGTTTAACAGTGACAAAATATATATATTAATTTAGTTAAAGACAACTTTGCTTTGTTCTTTTTGAATCACCACGTTGTATCACTAAGATTTATTGATATAAGATTTATTGACATTAAGATGCTATGTATTTAAATATACACATATTTATATTAATATTTATATATTTTATTTATTTGTTTCTTTATTTAATGTCAACTTACTACAGTTGACCAAATGAACTTATAGAAATTAAAATAAAATTAAGTAACAAAGTACGATATGAAATTAATATCATATATTTCATATGACATTATAATGTTTTAACATCAATGAACCGTTGTATGTATTTATACATTTTTATGGATTTAAAAAGTCAATATATCAATAAATCGAGTTGTTTTATATCTTTAGTTTGATAGTAATAATAATAATAATAAGTTAAGATTGATATGGTTTTATTTCTTATGTTGTAATAAATAAAGCTCATGCGTGCTTGTCATTGTGACACCGCTGACTCATAACTAAGTCATGCACACACACTTCCACACACACACACAGCAATGAAAATCAATCTTACTTTTCAATCAATATCCATTATGGCCCACACGTTGCACGTTCGATGTCCAGGCCAGGCCAAGACAGGGCAAGGCAATGTAGCAAGCAGCCAATGCGCGATTTATTGCACTTTGCGCGACAATTTCCGTTGCACAACTCGAAGTTCTGAGTCGCTTGAACTTTGCTCAGATTGCCGTCATTGTCAACATGCATTCAATTGCAAGGTATACCAGAGTATGAGTGTGTTTGGGTGTGTGTGTGTGATTGGTATTGAGGCTGGATTCGTGGCAACCATGGCAACTGTATGAAAGCCTTTCACACTATTTCATACGTTTGCAGACGTTGGCCAACAAGTTTTTATTGCTTTGGCGTGCTTAAAGTGCCAGCCAGAAAGCAAGTGAGCTCTAAATTGTTTTTCCATAGTAGCCGTTGATCCTGCAACCTCCTCCGACAACAACACCAACAAATTGTATTGTACTGTGTTCATAGAGAGAAAAAAAACTTGGGAAGAAACCCCCGCAAATAAACCCCGTGCTCTCGGGGTGAATCCTCAGTAAAACTGGCAACTGTAAACTACGCTGCGTAACGGATGCGGAAACGGAAATCCGATATTATTGCGTTTGTATTGTATTAGAAGTGCGTCGATGTCGATGTCGCTGTCGATATCGAAGTTGTTCTCGTTGTTGTCGTCGTTGTTGTTGTTGTTGTTGTTGTTGTTGTTGTTGTGGACTGTGTGTGTTGTGCAGGTGTCTCTGCGGCTGGTTTTCCATTGTTGATGAAAATTGAAATGTCATATTGCTGGCTTTCCATTTGATTCGAGCTTAGCCCAGACAAACGGGTCACGCAATTTTGCGGCCAAAGAAAAAACACGCAGACAGAAAACAAAATGAAAAACATGAATCACAGAGAGACAAAGTATGTATATCTTTTTCATTTTTTAATTTCAACTCGCTGTAGACAAAAGTGATAAAAGTGAGAATGAGGCGGGTGTAAAAAGCTGGCGACATTTACTTGATATGTTCATTGACGTCCTTAAAATAATCGAGGGACTTAAAGTCTAAGTTTAAGCCTCCCATTCTTGTTATAGATTTTGTAAATAAGCAATAAACATTATTTACTTATTAAGTGTATTTTTCTTTGGTTAAAATCTTATTTTTCCCGAGAAGTGAAACTTGTTCCATAAAATATTAGAAAATGGTAGCAAATGAAATTGAAGTTACAAATTTCTATAATTTCCACGTAACATCATAAACTGAGGCGAGTGTATCGCCCTTGGACATGAGACAAAAGTCAATGTAACATAAATATGAAGGTTTGAGGAGGAAAGGGAGAGGGGGAGAGGAGCAGTACAGTGGCACGAAACATGCCGCACAGCATGTTATTTATTGCGCTTTAGGTTGTCGGGGTGCTAATAATGTGCAAGTGGCCAGTCAAAGACGAGGACGAGGACAAGGACATGGACAAGGACCGACGGATGCCAACGTTGTTATGAGCGCCTTGGGCGCCAGAGTCCGCCTCCAACAAATGGGCAACTTTGTTGACCAACTCCATGAAGAACACGTGCCAAGTCTCGACACAGGTGCTGTCAGGTGTATGTACACACCTCCTACCTCCATTTTCATTTTCTAACGAAATTTATTAAGTAGATTTTAGACACAGAGAGAGACACAGTCAGTAGCAAAAGCATTTGCTCTAGGACCTTTGACCTGGCTGGCCAAGTTGACATTTTTATTTGTTAACTTACTCTTAGGGTGTGTGTGTGGCAAAATATTACAAAATTACAAAATTAGTGCAATATAATGAGCATATTTCAAATTAAATTTATCAACGCAATGTTGCCAGCAAAATTCAGTAATTACATTTGAATTTCCGCTTTTAGTGATAAGCACTTTAAAGTGTTTTGTTTTTTTTTTTATAAAATAATTATTGTGCTTTTAATGAACGCTATGTAAACTTGGACTGATTTTCTATATTTAACTAAAGCTTACATTCTAATTATTTTAACAAAAGTTAAGCTCTGTGTTCTCAAATTTTAATTTCATATAGTGATTACCCAAGTATCTGATTGTCTGAAAATCTGCTGCAACTAATTTCATCAAAGTTTGCCAGGCCAAAAACAAAACACAAGTTTAAGTTTATAGCCGACTACAAAGCAGGCAACATAAATGCATGACATATACATATATTTATATAACATATTTATGGCTTGCACAAATTACCATATAGCATGCAACTAAAGACACACCCACAAATAAACATTTATACTAAATACAAAGTAATCTACAACTTAAATGAGATTTTACTGGGTCTGTGTAACCAAGGCAACATTATAAATAAATATCATTTAAAATCAACTCTTAACTAACCTGTCTACACTTTGTGGCGCAGCCACTTGAAACTCATTGCAGGCAGAGACGATGCGACTACGAATACGAATACGAATACTTGAGTGGAGTCAAGTCGAGTGCAATTTCAGAGCACATACATACGTATATATGTATATCTATAGATATATATATGAGCACTCGTATTAAACGGCTGCTGTGCTGTGTAATTACCCATTAAACAGTACGCCAGGACATGCGAGACTGGGCTGAAAATGGAGCGGAGAGCAGAGACAGAGTTGGAGACACTAAGACTCAGTCTCTGACTCAAATGCCTACTTTTCGTTTTAAGTAGTTTCGGTTAGATCGAGGCGTGTGTGAGTGAGTGTGTGTGTGTGTGGACATGGCAATGTATGCATGTTAAGTGCATGCAAAATGCTTGACTGGCACTAACACTGAATCGGAGACGGAGAGGGGGAGGGAGAGGGAAACGAAATGAGGCAACGACGACGGTGGCGGCATTCGCATTATGCAGTTAAATGTAGTAAATAAAATGCTAACGCCATTGCCATTAAATCTGAGCACAGCCGACGTCAGCACGTCGTGGCATAATTAGTTTTAAATGGGCTTGTTGATGGCTCAACTTGTGAGACGCACTTGTTGTTCTTGTTGTTGCTGTTGTTGTTGTTGGCTTGATTATGCTTGTTGCCGGTCTCAGCAACTTGTACCATTCAAGCATTATACTTGGCCTTAAGAAAAAAAATAATAATTAAACTGATTTTATTGTCATGAATACCTATTAAATATATTGCTTAGCTTAATTTAGTTTTTAAAACATTAATAATATTATAGGAAAATAATTATATTAACATTCTACAATTTGAACATTTAAATAAATACTCTGATCAATCTCAATCATTTTCAGCTGATAAAATATGGGAATATCTTAAGCACTTAATTAGCCAAGTTTTGCAATGCAAATATATATTAAATTAAAAATTTTTCACTTTATATTTAAAGCAAAAAGCTCAAGTCGAGATCATGTATTTCAAAGATAAAGAAATATATTACTTTCACATTTATTTTAATAATGATATTCAATATAATTTTTATATACTCTAATTTATTTTTCCTTGCTCAAGTAAAATCTAATAAATTATACCAAAAACCATTATAAATACGCAATATATTTAATGCAATCAATTTTAAATTATAAAGATATTCCTGAATTAATAAAATTAATGAAATTTCACAGATCACGATTTATATTTTTGCCAACAACATAAGCTTAAATTTAATGAGCTTTTCAATTGCAATCAAGTTTATTTTTATCATATTTGCAACTGCTGCGCGTTCCTTAATCATGATGCAAGCGAGTGCAGCATTAACTACTTGTTTATTTAACGACTGACACAGCTGCCACAGCTGAAGTGGCATGCGTCAAGGTGGCAACTGTCAGTTGGTGGCCAGTGGCCACACGCACTGTGACAGGACAGACAGGACAACAGCAGATCCCTGAAAGGACCCTGACTGGCAATCTCCTCTGACGTCTGTCGTCTGTCGTCTGTCGTTGCGGCACATTTAATCAAGTTTTCAACTCAGCTATGTTTATGTCAAGTGTCTATTTGCCTATAACAAACAGACAGACAGCGCGACAGGACACAGAAGATAGCCAAAAGGAGGCGAAGGAGGCAAAGGGGAAACGAGAGATGAGCAGACACTTTGCAGTTTACAGGGCAACATTAATTAAACAAATAAAGTGCACGCGCTCCTCCAAAGACAACTGCAACCGCAATGTCATGCGGTGTCAAGCAAAAGACTGAAAAATACGAGAACCTCTCATTGCTTACACAGGACAAACACACTCTGATGTGTATTAGTTCTAGAGTAAGAGCAGCGCAGAGAGAGAGAGAGATTGAGGAATTACGCATAACTCTGTCATTGTTCGCTTTGAGCAAATGCACGTTCCACAATCTCCTCTCCTGCCTTGCTTTTTATGTAGCATACTTACCTGCGAGTTTATTTAATTCTCTGTCTCCCTTTCGACGCCTTTGCCTGTCACACAACTCTCGGGTGCCATAATTGAATTTTTTACGCACGCTCATTTGTGTTTGCGTTTTTATTAACAAAACACGCAGACGGTCTAAGATTCCTACTCCATCTTCATTTCCGACCCGACCCTACAACTCTGAAGCAAAAAGTTTATAAAAAAAAAGGCCTGTCAACTTTTAGGCGCCGCACACGTTTTGCAACTGTCTATCAATTATAACGTGACTGCTGTGCATTTGTGTGTGTGCGTATGTATGTGTGACAGACTGACTGACTGACGAGGACATGAACTTTATTTGAATTCCTTAACTGCCACTCGCTGTGGTTGCCATTTCTGGCCACTTGACTCTGGATCCCAGCAAATATTCCATACCCGAATTCCTGCTTGTTGCTTACTCACTTTAAGTCACTCTCACAAATGTTTCTGTTTGTTTGTCAGGCAGGAAATTAAAATTTACTCCCCAGCAGCAAATGTAATGAGTTTTAATGTGTGTGAAATGAGCTTGGGACTATGCGGCGTATGCGCAATAAATATGAATGAATATATGCGTCTAATGTAAAATTTAACAGCAAACACTTGCAACTCCAATGTCAACATATCGCTGACTGAGTCGCTGCGAATATCAACTGACGGATAAAACTTTTGCCCCTATGTGACAAACCGTTTGTCCTTGTCACAAGAACTTGATGTTTAATGCAAACTTGTTCAGTCGCTGGATGTGCTATTGCCACTTCTAAATGTGTACTAAAAATACTCACCTTACCGAACACTGTTCAAAATAAATAAGGAGTCGATCAGAAACCTGTTTAATATACACCAAAATAAAACCAAAATTCTTTTTACAAATATTTTTAATTTGCACATATTTTGTTGCTCAGTGTTAGTTTAAAAACACCGAAATATAACCAAAGTTATTTTTTATAAGCTTGTAAATATTATCCTAAACAAATTTACATATTTCTTGTTGTTGTTGTGTTAGTTGTGTCTTTTTAGTCGGCGCCTACATGTATGCAACACTTTTAAAATGATGCAATTACTGCACATATTGAAGTATATTGTTGCACATTTGTTTTTGCCAGACTCCTTCTGCAATTTCTTTAACAAATACAAGAATTGGCGCTTGACTCTGTGATTTACCACTCAAATGCTTAACGAATTTGTTTCAATTTTTGTATAATTTATTAGCTAAATTCTTTTAGTTTGAGGGATTTTAGCTAAAGTTTTCGTCGGCCTCAATCACTGCATATATCTAAGGGCCGTGGGCGGAAAATGGCTTTTGGTCTAAGCAGTGGGCAAAACATGCAAGCCGCTTAAGTCCTTAAGTTTATCTAGCCAACGTCATGGCAATGCTGTCTCTTCAGCAATGGGGCAATGTGACAATGGAGCAATGGAGCATTGAGGCATTGAGTCAATGGTGTGCTTGAAGTGCCTACGAAGGTTTCATTTCGCCTCTTGGTCAATCTGCCATCGTCTGCTGGCATGACAATCATATTTACGTGACCTGCATGTATAATTAATTTAAGGCTCGATCCAAGCACTCCATTCCCCGCACAAAACTTTGCCAAATTGTACACAAAATGGCAACAGCAACATCAAGCTAGAGACAAAGTCTGTGAAACTAAGGCATCAAGTCAAATCTATGGCAAGTTCAACACAAACTGCTGCCGTTCCCAGTTCCCTGTTTAACTTTTTTGTTTCGTAAGCAGTTTCTGTTTGGCTTGCATAAAGTCAAAGGCCCGATCTTTGCCTAGCCTACTTACTCGCAACTTTTGTGCTCTTGCTCTGATTCGGCCGAAAGCACAAAAATTAAGCCCTGATAAGTTTATCCTTCCTTTTGATTCAGCTGCAATCCTCACGCACTTGAAGGCCATACAAATTTATGCCTCCGCTGCGATAATTAAGTCAACCATTCTGTAGCCATTTCAGTTGCTGTGGCTGTGATATTAACATATAAATATGTCATTATGTCAGTTCATGCTACTTATAAGGTAAGCTCCTCTTTAAGCATACTCATAAGTAACGCATACGCACATATTATAATTAGTTTCGACTGTCAATATCCTTGGCACTCATATTTAATGAAGATTACAGCTACCTGCGCCTAATTACGATTAACATTAAAATCCAATAGCTTCGGCACAGCACAAATTCAGTCTTTATTAAACGGCAATGTTTGAGTAAGTAAATTAAAGCACATCTAAGAACACAATGCAAAATATGTTTTAGATTTTTAAAGGTTCTTTAGCAACTTAGTTAAATTTCTTTGATAGAAATAAAATTAAAAATAAAAAAGAATTTTTGATATATAATTTTTCGTGTTGTAAATTTTGTGTGACCTATAAATAAATAATTTGTACAATTTAATTGATTTTGAATGATTTTTAGCAATTGAAGTAAGAATAAAATTCATAAATAATTTACAAGAACTTAAAACTATGTTATTCATTACATCACAGGCCCAGTTATCCATACAAAAGTTCACTTGAAGCTCGTAAAATTTTGAGCAAGATTTATACCTATCCACTTGTGCGAGACCAATATAAATGACATTCAAAAGGACAAGGTAGTCGTAAATGCTTGATCCATATGAGCTGTCAATTTCACAAAAACACAACAGAGCTTTCACACTCATATCGAACTAGTTTGAACTGGAAAGCATCAATGTCCTGTGCAATAACCTTTCGGAAACAAAAGTAACAACTGTCATTAACTTTCAGTTGAGGCCAGCAAATGCTGCCATTGTAATAATTGTTCGAGTTGAGAAACTAGCAAACAATAGACCAACAACAACAACAACAACAACATCTTTTAGCCCTTGGCTGCGTATCAATTTTAGAGAGCTACCCTTCAGCTCAGAGTTGTTGTTGTCGCAACCCTCGTCGCAAGTTTCGTGCTGATAAATGCAGTTTTTAGCACCATTTGTTGGCTGTTTACTTTTATTACATAAGCTACATGCTACACACTATACTATACATATACACAACACGTAGTAATAGTTATTTTAACCCATTTCCGCCAACCGACTGCTCATTATGACTTTGTGTTTAATGGCCAATATAAGCACTGAAGCGGCAATCCGACCAACAACAAAGCCCGCAGCTCCGCATCGCCAATTGCCCAGGGTATTCAAGTGCGCAGCTCAAACATAATAACCGTGTTGTATCCTGACAAACTCAGGATCCTTCCCCATCCATTGCTGATTTTGTGTGTGGACACAGTTAACGCCACGTTACCAAGGCAGACATTAAAATAAATATTTGCGCTAATCTGTCATTTGTCGCTGGCATCTTTAACCATCTGCCCTTCTTCCTTCCACTCTTCATCTCGCCAGGATGTTATCATTCACAATATTGTTAGCCAGCGTTGAGCATAGAGAATTGTTCTGGCATCTGTGAAAATCATAAAGTTACCTGAATTACGCGTAGATATGCTGAAAATTAAATTAAATTCTACTCTACTTTTAAGCGCAGCTTCTGCTCGCACTACATTTCACAGAATCACTAATTTGAGAGCTCCTTATATACTAAAAAAAAAAAACAAATACGAGTGGCAGAGACTATACTCTAGTTCCCGATTATTGGATACCCATTACTTATTTAAACATACAAAACAAAATTTATTGCATACTTTTGGGCAGTTATATTACTTAAAGACTTTAATCAGCCATTACTATCGTTCAGTTTCGACGATCTTGTTACGATTAAGTAGGATGATAGCTTATAATAGTGGATAGTGTACATGGGTAAGAATATTGGTAATGTATATTGGTAAGACAGACTCGGCTTTTGATGCTGATTAAGAATAGATATACTTTACAGGATCGTTTTTTTTTTTTTTTTTTTTTTTAATTTTCTTATTGTTTATTTAATTATTCTATTATTATTTACAACAACTTAAATTAAACTTATATATTACAGGATCGTAGATGCTTCCTTCTCCCTGTTACATACATTTCAAGGAATACAATATACCCTTTTACTTATTTTGTAAGTAACAGGTTTAAAAACAGGAACAACATTTGCAATTTGGTCTTTCAGGTGGACGGTGAACTACAACTTTTAATTAACTTTAGTAACTTTTTTCGCAACATCAGTCGGTACGCAGCTCGTAATTAGTCAGAGCTGCTAACAGCTAGAATTAAGTTGATTTATGCAAAATATTCCTCAATTCAACTAAACAGATCCCCAGTTCAATGCAGACACTTGTCATAAATATAATTTTATTGCTATTGCCCAAAATGTATTAAAGTGTTTGTTTGTTTGCTTGTTTATTTGTTGCTTTTTGGGGATATTAATAATATAAATGCGTTTGTATTTTTACTTGGATCAGCACTAAGCTGAACTGTGAATAGTTTGGGTGCCAAAACAAGAAAATAGAAAAAGCTGTGTGCAAAGTTTTTATTGCCATGACACCCGCATCTTTCTAGGTGGCGGCACCCTTTGACTTCTTCTGTTCAACTTCTTCTACTTCTCTGCCCTTCAATTTCTTTCATAATCGCATGTTTGACGCTATAAAATCAATTCTTTATCTGGCACAGAGAAAGAGAAGGGGAGAGAGAGAGAGAGAGAGCCAACGCCTGGTGCGTGTCATAAAAACGATTTGGCCCCGACCAAACCCCACCCCGGACATAAAAATGATATTACGACAAGTGTTGTTATTAAGGCCAACTGTAGCAGTAGTCAGCAGACCAGGCCAGAAGCCGCGTCTTGCTCTTGATGAAAGCCAAGTCGAGCCAAAAGGACGACCTTTTCCTTTTCCAACCCGCTAGCTATGATAACCGTTACTATGGCAAAAATATATAAAGTTTAACTCCAAATGACGATGGCAGAGCAAGCAAAACTTGCTATTTTTATTTCTATTTGTGTGTGTAGTTATATGTGTTCGTGTGTGTTTGTGTAGTTCTATGTGAATGTGATAAAAACAAAACAAATTGAAAATCTCACATAAGCAGCTGATGGTATAAGGGGACAACATGGCGTATGATTATTGCGCACAGGAAAGCAACATAAGCAGTTGCTAAAGTTTACACACTATGCGTATAACAAGCATAAATATAGCATATATAGAATATATTTTGATTAATAAAGAACAAGCGAATTTAATAATAATTTTAGCATTGATAATAATTAAAACACATCTTAAAACTTTGCACAATTCGTTATATGAATACGATATTAAATAGTCCAGATATTTTAACTATCTATCATTAATCTGAAATTCCGATTGAGATTGCTAGCTTTAATTGTCAAGTAAGTTAAATTTTTATTAAGTAAAAATCTGAAAATGCAACTTTAAATTAGTGCAACAAGGCGTAAAAAGTAGCAAAAATAAAACGAACTAAACACTCATACATACATACATACATATATTTAATCAAAAAACTTTTCGCAGCAACAACAAAACGTCGACAATGAAATGGCAACTGTAACAAACAAAAAAACAAAACAGGAAAAAAACGGGAAGCAAATGTCACAAAAAAAGGAGCAGAAAAAATAACTCGTACCCAAAATGCAAATTTGTTTATTATGTTTTGATAAAAAGTATATTTTAGCAACATGAATATTTTATGCGGTGGCTAAAGAATGTGGTGGCCACTCATTCTATTCACGTGGACCTGTACAGGTCCAACTAATAATACTGTCAACGCAACTCTCTCTCGCCGCCGGGCCACACAAATCTGTGTTGACAATGTTTAGCAATTAAAACAAAACTAAATGTTGTGCAACACAACAAAACAAGAATGCACAATGCACAACCCACTGCACAACCCACTGGACTGTGCGAGACAGTGACAGCCACAGATTTGTTGACATGTTGCGCTGATATTTTAATCAGTTTTTGGCTGTCATTTGGCCAAATTGTTAAACTCGCTGGCTTTCACGGCAGCTAAAAATATAAAAATAAATATATTTTTCAACATATATTCTTTACATGCGATAAATATATGAATATGTATTACGAAAAGCGTATATCTTCTAGTATTTTCTCAAGTCTTTTTGAACTAGCATTTCTGGCAAAAAAAAAGCTCATTATAAAGAACCGCACTTAAACATTAAATGTGATCGGAGGGTAGTAGTAAATCTTCCATTCTTCCTGTAAATTTTGCCCTTCGGCTTTCGCAACTTTTGTGATGCTTCGTCACTAGCGTAAGCTACCGTCCACCTCTATAATATTCAAATTTTCTTTATGAAATTTTAACACTATGATAGCATATTATTCTAATTTACGTTAACTATTATTATTAACTATCATCCTTGTAAATCTATAATGGCTGATTCAAGTTTTTAAGCAATACAAGTGCCTTAAAGTATGCAATACAAAATATTGTATGCATATTTAAATAATTAACGGGTATCCTATAGTCGGGGGCTTTACTATAGCCTTTCCCGCTTGTTTTACAATCGACACATTCTAAGCTGTAAACTGTATTATTCTGAAACTGAATTTGTCTTTCTAAATGGTTTTCCACATTTCTCAAGCTCTGCATTTCGATCAGAAATGGGCATCGCTGCACGTGCTCCAAATAAAACTTTTTTCTATTTATTGGCTAGATTCGACAGCCTTATAAATGACCGACATTTGGCACATTGAATTGCCTTTAGGTAAGTCTTGACGTGTTTATTTGAGCTGATGTTGGTTGTCTTTTTATGCTGATATTGCAGCATCTGCACTTTGTTATCGCTCAGGTATTCCGAAATGACATACATGTATCTTGCAGGAGGCTTTTAAGCTGTAAAAATTGTTTTTGATTGCATTCGTGCAGCAAATTGCATAAAATATTGTGGAAAAAATGTATGGGCACAAAGTCAATTCACGTTTCAATGTGGTTTTCGGTATTGCACGATCTTTAAAATATGACCGTAGTTTCGCATGATTTATACGACTGCTTCGCATTCAAGGCAGCTACCATAGTTGCACCCACGGCAACTTCCAACTGGCAGCGGGCAATAGGAATGGGAATGGGAATGGAATTAATGAGAGCCACATGCAGCGTCTGTCTGCCTGTCTGATGACTGCACCGCTGATGACTTGCAAGCCAGAAGGGTTGCTCTACCAACTGCTGTTAGTAATGATACCCTGGAAAACAAAAGAAATTGTGTGTACTTGATTTATCTTGACACGAAAAATAAAAGAACTGTTGAACAAAACTGTAACTCTAGATTATCGCAATGATCCGCATTTACAAAATGGTTTATTAGATTTATTAAAAATTGAAATAATTTGGTTATTAGATTTGATAAAAATTTTTAATGATGTCCCTAGTGCCTTAAATTATAAGTATATTCGAATAAACTTTTAGCGCTAAAAGAAAATTGGTAAGAAAAAAAAAATTAATAAATCGAAAATAATAAATAAATAAAAAATGTCACGCCATGACATGTAATTAAATTTCCCTATGAATAAGAGATCCTCCGAATTTCAAATTTATAATTGATAATATTTAAAAATACCCAATACTGAAATACTATTCAAGGCGCTTAGCTATAGGACATATAAATAAATTATAGAAATATCTACAAAATATCTACAAATAATGATACTGGTAAATTCAATGTTTCCCAGGATTTATAGATTAGATTTGAGTCGATCGTTAGTAATGGCCCGAAGTTATAAGAAATGTAAATAAATTATAGAAATAAAAAAATAAATGATCAATCTTCATACTAGTAATGGTATTGTGAAATTAAATGTTTTCTAGAATTAACATTTTAGCTTTGAAACGATCGTTGGTAATACTTAGAAATCATAAGACATTTTAACAAATATAAGAACTAATTAAATAAATGATCAATCAATGATTTATCCTACTTATGGCATTGTTTAACTTACTGTTTTCCAGGGCCTACAGGATATCTGTAAGTCCAACTTTGATGTCAACCATTTGCTGCCGTTGTTGCATAGTTGAAGGCTATAGTATAGTATGTACCAACTGGCTTGGCGTTCTGGACTGCAATGCTGCGACTTTAGCATATCATTTGTTATTGTGGCCTCTGGCTGACAGGGCACTGTGCACTTATTTTGTCATCGCAAATTGCTTTTGCCCGCTTGACATGATATAAATAACTGGCACAGGCAATTGCCCTATACGCTTGTTGTTTAAGAAGAGGTATTCGGGTGATCGCGTGACTCGACTTTTAATTAACTTTTGGCTGCTGTGCTGGTGCCAAAGTTGTTCACCCAAAATTGTGTAATTAAGCTTTTAGCGCCACGTAACTTATCGATTTGATTTTAATAAGCAGCCAAAGAGTGAGTTCAAAAGCAACATCCTCAACACAATAGACAACAGACAACAGACAACCGACAACAGCGACAACTAATGCAATTAACACTTTAGAAGCCAGCTTTACCTGAGTGCATTATATGAAGTCATTGTCGTTGTCTGCGCACAACTAAACTAATCAAGTGCGCAAGTTAATTGTTGTAATTTAGAGCAGACAAAACCAATTAAGACAATTAGTTCATTGTGCATTTTCAATGACAAGGTGAATGCTGTCGCTGAAAGAATTTTCAAGCAGACTGCTTAAACGAGTACAAGTATGAGTATACTCAACTCATTCATATTCAAGTACGTGCTTATAAACATGAGCACATATTAAATTATCACAACTTTTCTATATTGTACCACGCTGCGTATGTGTGTTTTGTGCATTGATTCTGATTGCTTCATTTGTTTGCCAATGGCAATGGCAACAACCACAACACACCGCTAACTACAGACTCCATAGTCCACAACAAAATGCAATTCGCTGGCCAATTTTGTATAATTTTGCTGTTACGAATTGCGTTTTTCGAGTTTACTCTTCCACGTTGCCCGGTGACCTGTTTGTACCCACCAAACCAAAGGGAGCAAATCTAATTGGATTTTGTACTGGCAAGATTCATACAACATTAAAAACTTTGATACCTTACACTTAAAGCGAGGACACAACAAACGTTGAAGAATGTTTTCTTAATTAAATACAATTTATTTAAAAAAAAAAATTGTTTTTTTAGGACAGTAAAATATTTTTTTAAAAAAAATATCATTTATCTATAATTTACAAATTTTATTTCTGGTTAAAATTCAAATAAATGAAAATATTTATATTATTAGATTTGTTTCTCTGTTTTCAGAAATTTGTTATCTTAAGTCTTTCATTTCTGTCTAAAATTTTAATTAATGAAAGTATATTATTGATTTAAGATGAGTTTCTCTGTTTTTAACTATATAGTTTTTCTATTTTCAGAAATCTTTTATCTTTAAAAATATCTTTGCTGTTACACTGTCGCAATCATGGCATTCGTATTTATTCCAAGTTTTGGGGAACATTAACACATTTTCCCCTGGCTGCGCTATCTTTGTCAATAAATCAGCGGTACAATCGTCCGATACATACTGTGCTGTAGTGATTGCTCCCCTTTGGAGGCCAAAGCGGAGACTCACATAACGTCGGACACTGGTGATAATGTCGTCCAACTCAATTCGGATGCGGTTTTTGCCCACTGTCCCCTTTCCCAACAGACAACAGACATTATGAGCGTATTTCCCATTTGCAGTGTTGGCCAGAAAAAAAACCCTCTACAATCTCTCTCTCTCTCTCTCTACACTCACTCTTTCCCACTCTATCTCAGTGTTTCGTTTTGTCTATAACCAGTACGCTGTGGTCTATGACATAGCTCATTGTTGTCTACATACATTTTGTATGTCATACGAACTGACCACTACCCCATATACCTCTAGTTCCCCAGTATCCCCTTAGCCCCTGGCTAACACCTTCTGCACTCTGCACCCTTCCCTTTGTTAGTGGGTATTCCCTGTACAGCATTCATTGTCCAATGCTCCTAATAATGGCATTTTCATTGAATTTCACGCGCAAAAGTCAAAAAGTTGTTTGCGCGAACTTTTGCAGTAATTGCATTGGGCGTTGCTGTGGTGCCACGCCCACTCAATAGACATACATATATATAGAGTCAGCCCTCTGATGTGCCTAATGAAGTTGAAGCATGGGTGCAGGCCACAAAATCGTTGCCACACCAAATGGTAAATGACATTTGAAAAGTGCTTGCAATGCGTACGGCTAATGACCAGTTTTGAAGTGAAGTTCAAAGTCTGACTGCGGGCGCCAGTGAATTATGAAAATTGCCCTCTCTAACCCCGAGCAGCTCCCATCTCACATCTCACAAGCGCCCCTTTCCCCTTTCCCAATCCCTCTTATTCCCATTCGATGGCTGAGAGTATATAGGAAATTAGGCGCACTGAATCCCTGGCGAAGAACGTCTCTGGAATTGCAAGCACGTTGCTTTCAGTTGCTCCTTGCCACCATGTCCTGTTGAGACTTCTACACTTAACCAAAAAAGTATATCCGGAATAAAATCAATCGGATCATACTAAGACGAAATACTTGATTCCAGTATGATTCTTTTAATTCCTGATAATAAAATATTTAATTAATATTCTTATTCTTGATATGTATTTAAGAATATTTTTGGACTATTTTATTTCTGAGTGGTTGCCATTTTAGCCGCACATTGTGTTAATTTAGCACTAATATTCTGAATAGGCTATAGTCGAGCTCCCAACTATAGGATACGCGTTACTTATTTTAATATATATATTAAAAAAATTGTTGCATACTTTTAGGCACTTACAATGCTTAAAAACTTTAATCAACCAGTACAACTTTTCTATTTGTCCGATCTTGTTGCGATTTAGTCGGATGATAGCTAATAAAAGAAGTAAGAAGAAGCTTTGTGATACTTGAAATTTAGAATGATTTTATTTTTTTCAGTGTGCTTCTTCTGTGGTTGTTCCTTCAGCTACTGCTTTTGGGAACACCTTTGCCGCCGCACACATGTGTGAAGCGCGTTGTGAAACTTTTTTTGCGAGTATTTCTGTATTTTTTTTCTTCTCTCTTTTTTTTGGGACGAACTTCACCAAATCACTTACAATATTTGGGACCCGCAGTACGTGCAGGGCTTAGGAATTGCTACCTCATCCTGCAACACCCACTGTCATACGCATCGAAGTATCTGCGACGCTTTTCCATTCCCTCTGTCCCTATCCCTTCAGCTGATGCTCCTTCTCCTGCTCCATCTCCATCTCCAGTTCCATCTCGAACTGCTGCTGTTTTCTCCGCCGGCTGTTGGTTTTTGGAGTTGCCGCTGCTACTTTGGCAAAGTTAATTTTCTTAGCGTCAAGCGTGAAATCGATATGGCCGCGAGCTGTTTCATAAGTTGAATTGAAACTCTGAAAATTGTTCAGGTTGCATTTTTTTCTCTTCTTATTTTTATTTTTTTATGTTGTATTCCATTTTTTTTTTTTGCCCACTGCTCTTTTTATTTTTTTTCTGTGGGTTTTTTTTTTTTGGTGTGCGTTGCGTGAGTTGATAAATAAAATACTCAGAATTCCTGACTTGGCCGTAGGGATTGATTTTCTTATAAGTATTTTCTTGTACGCTGGCAAAACTTTGGGTGCCGCAAAAGGCAATGGCAGTGGCTAATAAAATTTTTTTTACTTGAGCAAACAAGTTTCGTGCGCTTTTTATAACTGCTATTTTATGTTATGTCTTTCATTTTTTTTTTTCTGTTGCTTCCGTTTTTTTTATTTTTGATTTTTCTTTTCCTTTTTTGGTGTAGTGCAAGTTAAACTTTGCCGCTTTGTGGTGCGCCAGCAAATGAAGTTAATAATAAAACAGTTGTTGGGGTTACTTTAGGGTTGTCGTAGTTGCCGAAACCGCTGTCCAAATATTTAGCAGTGGCTCGGCCCAAAGTTTCTGTTTAATTTGAGTCCGTTGCAGAGCCACCCAAAAGCAGAACTTTTGCCTATACATTTTGAATTTGAAATTAATATTATAAACTTTGATTTATTGTCGCACTGACGCCGCTAAGTCGCCAAAGAAAAATAACAATATTAATACAAATACAACACACGGTTGTTCCACAAATATGCTTTGCAAGTATTAACATAATGTTAAATTTAAATTTTTTGTATTTTCGGCATTCAATAACAAGACAGAAAGATAGTCGGAGTTTGAATAAATCTTAAGGAAGTGAATGATAAATTATTTTTTGTATATATTCCAACTTTTCATAAATAAAGTATTTTTATTTGAAGTAATGTTCAATCATTAAAATCTGACTGTAAACCGAGTCTTAATTAAAACAAACTAAAACTTATACTATTTATTTCTATGTACAAATTATTTATGGATACTTCGTAGAATATTTATTTTATGCAGAAAGTTAAATTTACATATTTGTTTTTTTTCGTTATTTACTGCAATCAAAATTTAAATTATATAATTAATTTAAATACATTTAAAAATGCAAGTTTCTCATATCGTTCGAAAATAAAGTAAATTCGTTAGCATAAAAGTCTTTTACTATGCAGATTAATTTAGTATGTCTTAAGTTAGACAGAAAATAAAAGATGTAAATTTTAATTGAATTTTTCGCGATAAATTTAAATATAACAATATTATTAAGTTACTCAAATGTTTACATATGTATGTGCTTTTAGTTGTCTGTTTTAAAATTTGATATTGTGCAAAGTGGATGCCCCCCTTCCCTCATTTTCCGAGTATTGTCACCTTAGAGATGCTGTAGTCCGCTGGAAAGGCAACAGCCGCTTAGGCAGCATTTTTATGGCTCATTAGCGCAGACGTGGCAAATACATAGGTGAGCTTAATTTTTGTCAAAGTTCTTTGATCTGCGGTACTCGTAGTCGTTGTTGAATCTTCTGATGATGCTGCTAATGATGATTATGATGATGATGAGGGTAAGCAGAAAAGCAAAGAGACTGGAAAGCCAAGCAACCAAAACCAAAGCTTCCTACATGTCACGCATACCAAATGAACTCGAAATACAGATAAGTTCCTTTGGCAGTTGAGTTGGCCCACGAGTTGGTAGTAAAAAGTAGCTACAAATTGGTTTATAATTTGCTAAGATACCAGCAAACAATTTCTATTTGGCATTTGCCCTGATAGTTTTTGCCTCTTTAAATATTGTTGCAAAGAATTCAATTGCAAAATCAACACAAAATCGAAACCCACATGAGTGCCATTCAAATTTGCATTGAATTTGTTGAGATTCGAAAAATAACTAATGCAAAAACTTGCAATCGGAAAAACAGCATTTGAATATCCAATTGTTTTGTGGGGCAAGTGTTGGTCAAATAGACTGGCGAATCCAATGAATTGTAAATCAAAATGCCAGATTATCGTTTGAGTTGTACAAAAAAAAAAATGAAAAGCAACTACTGTAATATTAAATAAACATTTAATACAAGTTACAAAGAATTTAATTGAAAAATACATGCACTGTGCAAATACCACCTGTCACACATTACGCATACGTCACGTTGGCCGCCAAGGGTACAGCTGGAAAGGACATTGCCTGTCCAGCACATTGCTGAAGAAGGCTTAGCAATTTTAATATGGCATTTTTACAGTTGATAAAGGTGCACAAAACGTTGACATTTAGTTGGATAAACTTAATTAACAATTCGGTAGAAGGAAGTAAGGAATGTGTCAGCTTTATGAGTTGCTGGACTAGATTGATGGCACATTTCACATTTTTGACAGCACTGAGAGTTAGGTAGAATTTTTCGCCTATTGGCCTATTGCTGCGATTTAATTAGACGCTTAGTTTGTTTACATTTAATTTGGTTTTATTTGGTAGAGCCCACTTTAAGCCATTTACACGCATGCATAAATCTTCTGGACGGTCACTAATTATCTGCCAGCCAGCATCAGTTGGGCCCCACATTAAAGTCAGTGCTGCTGGCCTAATCCTCCAGTGCTTATAAAAACACAGCATACACACACACACACACAAAGAATCAACTAGGGGTTGCCCAAAAGCATATGTCCCCAGTGCTGAGGTGATAAATTACCATCGGCAAAGGTGTCATATTAAAACACACACAAAACCCCAAACATGTGGCATTGCCCTTTTAAATAAACCTTAAGCCCAATGCACACCATCCCACCCCTCCTTCCTCCCGGTCCTCTCTCGGCCACGCCTCCTTCTGTCGTAAGGATACATCCCTTCGGCTTGGCGCATAACTAACGAGTTGAAAAGGCAAACAGGGGAACAGAAACTGGGCAACTTGGGGCAGCGACAACCGCAAATCCTAAACCAAATCAAAAGGGTTCTGACCTGCTTATCATAGCCATAAAGCCAGTTTTCCTACCTAACTAAAATCCCCTCGCCTCCCTTAACTGCTATCCGTTCCCATTCCTTTTCAGCCCGGTTGAGGCTTTCATTTAAACTATTTAATATTGGCACCTGCCTGGCGCAACACAACTGCTCTGAGCTTGGACCACTTAAATAATTTAAGGCTCACACTAGAGATGGCAAAGTGACACGAAGTTGGCTAAAATAATTACAGCCATTTCTTGGCATAAGAAATGTATTTAATTGTTTATTTATTTATGTATGTAAGTATTAAATAAAAAGGTGAAATTAACAATTCAATTTTATTAAAAACAATTCCAAATCGTAACTGCATAGATATTAAAATATAATAAATAAAATTTAATTAAAATTCTAAAATAAATATATTTATATTTTTTGGTAATTAACGATATCTATAATTATAAGCTATCATCCTACTTAATCGCAAAAAAATCGGATAAACAGAACGGTAGTAATGGCTGATTTAAGTTTTTAATCAATGTAAATTCCTGAAAATATGCAATAAAAAATATTTGATATAAATTTAAATAAGTAGTCGGGAATAATCGGGAGCTCGACAATAGCCTTGTCGCTTGTTTTTAACCGTTATTCAACACACATTCGTGAACCACACGCTCAACTTTAGTGCCATCTTTGACTCAGTCCTGGCCACTCGCCAGTTGTTGGCCAAGTTGACACATATTTATTTTGCGTAACCTGTCGTGCAATCGTAAATTTCAATTCCAGCCACTTAACGTGGTACAAAAAGATTATGCGACAGCACCTTAGCAAAATGAAAGCAAATGGCAACCCAAAAGAATTTCGACGAGATGCGAGACATTAAACATACATACATACATACATATATCCGTGAATATATATATATGTAAACTGTTTAACTGCTTGCATGAATTGCCTTGAGGACTCTGGCTTTTAACTAATTAAATTGTTGACGCTGTTACAAATAAAAACAACAACGAAAATGGTAAAAAGCAAACAAATGAAATAAGGATGGTGGAGCATTTTTAATATCTTGCTCCCATGTGAGAGAGTCAATTCCAAGAAGAGAATAATAAATAAAATTACGCAAAGAGCGAGCACACAGCATGTGTGTGAATACATATATACATATATATGTGTGTATGTTTGTGTGTGTATGTTTGTGTTTACGCCTTTTAACCCTTTCAAATCAGACTCGACCGCAACGCTCGTTGGCTGTGTAAACACATTAATCATCCAAATGCCACAGACAGAGATCGAAAGTTGCCACCGTTGCTCCGACCCCTTCTTCTGTTTCCTTTGCTCCTTCATGCTTCCTGTGTCCCTGAGCACTCTCTCTCAGTCTCTCTCTCTCTCTCTCCCTCTGTCTCCCTTCTACCCACAGCAATCATAAACAGCACACCGTGTAGGAAATTAAAAACAAAAACAAGCTCATGCAAATAAACCGAAACAAAGATGGCAAAAAAAGAAAAGAAACAAATGAATTAAAGGAAATAAAGGAATGACGGTCAGGACACGGAACTCTGGCACGTGTGATTATCTTTGGGTTGACGTCAAAGCATGTACGACTGTACAATATGCAAATACTTTTGTTACTCAGTGTAACTAGTATGCAAATTTTACCCCACTCCCAACTAAAGACATTGTAACACAGTTATTTTCGTACGTTTTGTGGTTTGCTTCGCTTTGAACTGTTATTATTATATTTCAACTAATTGAGTTGATTAGAGTGGAAATTGAGCAACAACAAAATAGGACAACAAATTAGTCAATTATATTTAACATTTTTTATACAAAATATAAACTTATCTCTTACCCAATTAATCACTAGATTAGATTAGTCCACATAGCTTGACCTATCCTAACAAATTTCTCACTATCTCGCTCTCTTGTTCTCGATTTCACAAAAAATGTGTATATACATTATCATTATCAACTAAATTCTGGGAGCAAAGTATAAAGTACTCTCTTACTCGTAGGCACGTAGTGATAATCGCAATAAATAAATAAAAAAGTAAAAAAAAATGTTGCTCTCTTACGCAGTTTCATTCAGTTTTTGTGCAAATTGCGCCACTCTTATCTTCGGAGAATGCTAAACCCGGCGAATCAATAGATAAAGAATTGTTTTACTATACTATACTATACTATACATATATATCTTTTGCCATATCATGATTAACAAACAAAGTCAAACCTTTGCTGTATCATCATTATACTAACAAATTGAAAACTGTAAACTCAGTATGAGACAGCGATATTTGAAAAAGCTTGGAAAATGTTAAAGAATTGAGTTCAACTTGATAATTGATTTCTAATAGATATACATATGCTCTCCAAATAATAATGTGAAGATCACAGATTTTATAATTTTTAATTTAGTTGAATTTCCATAGTCCAAGTATTCCAAGTTAGTATAATGACTTACTTTATTTTATAGGTTCCTCTAACTGCAATATACTGAATGGAAAACGTTAAATTATTGGGATTTTAACATGATTTTTTCTTTAAGATGTAAGCTCTTTTAATATGAATGTGAATATCACTGAAATTTTAGTTTTTTAAACAACCTACTATATATTTTTGTCTGAAACATTAACAAACTAATTAAAGAAATTATAATTAAGAGTTGCAGCTGCACAGTGCAATTCACTATTCTCAAAAATAAAAAAAAAAAACTCACGGGATTCAAACATTAACTGATAAGCTCAGTGGGCTTATCTTATCGCTATGAAGTTAAAGCTCATCCAAGTATAAAAGTAGCTCACCAAATACGTTTGACAAAATAGTCTAACATTAGCTGTAGAAGCGAGCAGCTTGGATTATTTTTAAACATTTTACAGATAGTGGATTATTATTGTATTAATTTTAAACTGCTTTGTATTTAATACTACGTCATGTGGTTGGAAATTGTTGCATTGCTTTTGACAGCACTGTTCCTCTGGGATCATCTCAAGATGAGGAGGCAGAACAAGATGCTGGCTGCAGCTGGAGTACGTGGACCACTCCAACTTCCACTACTTGGCAACGCGCCATTGTTTATGATTGGTGAAAACGCTGAATGTAGGTGACAATTGACATTTTTAACTTGTAGATTAGATTTAATATTATTAACTCATTGCAGCTATGTTGGATTTGGAAAAGCGTTTGATTGACAAACACGGCAAAATCGTGCACATTACGATGTTCCACGAGTTTGGCATTTTTACGTCCGACACGAGATTGATTGAAGCTATTTTAAGTAGTCAGCAGACGATTACAAAAAATCGGCTCTACGGTCTGCTGCAATGCTGGCTGGGCACGGGTCTGCTGCTGAGTACTGGCAAGAAATGGTTCAGGCGGCGAAAGATCATCACACCTACGTTTCACTTCAAGATACTGGAACAGTTTGTGGAGGTATTTGATCAGCAGAGCGCCATTATGGCCGAGCAGCTGTATGATCGGGCCGATGGCAAGACCGTCATCAATATGTTCCCCGTCGCCTGTCTCGCTGCCCTCGACATCATCGCCGAAACGTCGATGGGCGTGAAAATCAATGCTCAAAAGTCGCCCAACTTTCCCTATGTGCAGTCTGTAAAGGTGTAAGTAAATCACATATTTAACTATTAATTCCCTATATCAACTAGTGATGTAAAAGTATATCGAAATATCGGAGACTCGATTTTCGCGAAAGCGATTTTCAAGTACTTTTTATATACATATGAAGAAATATATCGGAAATCGATAACTTAATTTTCGCGGAATCGATTTTCAAATACTTTTAACCCGATTATTTTATTGACAATCAATCGATTTTTATGGATGATGTACAACTCACTGGAGTTTGTTTTCTGAACGAATTAATCATATAAAAAAAGCGATTTTAAAGTACTTTTAACTCGATAGTGTTATTGACAATCAATCGAGTTAGTTTAATCGATTTTCATGAAAAATTTACAACTCACTGTTTACTTTAACTCTGCCAGTTTTTTTTTTTTTGACGATATATTGATTTTTGTTTTGAAGGTTTCGATTTAAAGCTCGATCCATATTTTAGACTTACATCACTAATTTCACCTGTTTGCTTCCAGTGTGTCCAACATGATGGCTGAGCGATTTATGAGTCCTCTGCAGCGTTTCGATTCCACAATGCGCATCTTTTACCCTTTTCTCTATCGCAAACTGATGAAGAACATCAAGCTAATGCACGACTTTACGGACAAGGTCATCTCAGAGCGTCGCGATGCCTTGCAGAAGTCCCTTAATGAGTCCAGTAACAAATCCCCAAGTGCCGAGGAGGAGGATGACGTTGGCAGCAAACGTCGCATGGCTCTCCTAGATGTCCTACTGCAGTCCTCGGTGGATGGACAGCCGTTGAGCAATGAGGACATCAGGGAGGAGGTGGACACATTCATGTTTGAGGGTCACGACACCACCACCAGCGCCATTTCCTATACCCTGTATCTTCTGGCGAGGCATCCCGAGGCCCAGGCACGCGCCTTCCAGGAAGTACGAGAAGTAATTGGCGATGACAAGTCCAAGCCGATTACAATGCGAGACTTGGGCGAATTGAAATACCTGGAGTGCGTGATCAAGGAATCGCTGCGTTTGTATCCACCAGTTCCCATGATTGGTCGCCAACTAACTGAAGATGTTGTATTGGGTAGGTTTTAATTTATATTATTTAAATCTTGACTATCTCTTAAGCTTTATTTTCTGCCCAACAGATGGCAAACATTTTCCTGCCAAGACTAACATCATTATGATCACATATCTGGCCCAACGTGATCCAGACTTTTTCCCAGAGCCAGAAAAATTCAATCCTGAGCGTTTCAGTCAGGCAAATGTCGGCAACATTGACGTTTTTGCCTATACTCCATTTTCGGCTGGTCCCCGAAACTGCATTGGTCAAAAGTTCGCGATGCTGGAGATGAAGAGCACCGTTAGTAAAATGCTGAGGCATTTCGAGTTACTGCCCCTCGGGGTACCCGTGAAACCAGTCATGAACTTGATCTTACGCTCCTCAACGGGCATTAATCTGGGCCTAAAGCCACGAGTCTATTAAAAAAATGAGCAAAGGGCAAGAAACGCTGAGATTATTTAAGTCTATCTAAATAATACTTAAGAGGAAGCCAACTGTGTATATAATACTTAAATGCTTATATGTATTTATTGTCCTAAAATATAATATATAAACATTTTTAAAATATATATAAATATTTACTATATTCTATATTCTATATTCCATATTCTCTATTTTATATTCTATATTTTACATGCTATTTTCTATATTCCATATTCTTTAAATTCTATATTCTGTATTCTATTTTCTATATTCCATTTTCTATATTTTATATACTATCCATTAAAAAAAAACTTCTTTACGAGGTAAAAGTCTAGTGACGAAAACATTTTCATGCCCCAAAATTTCTGATTTCCAATTTTGTGACGAATAATATTAAGTTTTACATATAAATAATAAAAAAAAAAAAATTGAGCCCTTCGAAACTTTTCAACGATATATAGATCACATTTGTAGCTTCTATCGTTTGGATGCTATGGGTGCTTCAATTTTAGCTATTTTTAGCGATTTCCCGCTAAACTAGCGATTTTTTGAAAAAGTAGATTAAAAGTTTCAAGATTTTTGAGCTGGAAAAGTCCTCATTCAAACTTTTAAGCTAAATCAACGATTTGATCCAAACAAACAAACAAACAGACTGACTTTTCATTTCATTTTCGGAAGGCCACAAATAATTTCAAAATTAATTATCTTTTGAACGAGTAGTCGGATTTTGATGATTGAGGTGTCATTCTACGCGTATTTTTGATAATAATAGTAAAAAATTAAAAAAAAATCAAAATGGCTCCAACGGCCGCATTTGCTCCAATCATTTAAATTTTGCCCCTTCCACTTACACCTGTTTATCTCACGAACCAGTTGAGTTTCCAAAAGTCTTAATATGCACATTTGTAAGTTAAATTGATACCTTTCGATTGGTATATAATTCGACCCGATCGGACAGTCATAGAAAATTTTACATTCTTCCTGTATATATTGCTAGTCGCCTTTCGCACCCTTCGAGCTGCTTTCGTCACTAGCGCGGACTGCCGTTCGCTGTGATAAATTATGCCTTTTAATATTTGAAAAACAAACTTGTTGTATAAATTTTTAAGTTGCTTAGTTTTTCTTCTGGGCTCTTATGTCCGTGAAAATTATGAAATGTTATGAGACAGATGAGGCTGTCCGACGATGAATGGAATTGGATGAATTCGGCGACTATTGGGGCAGCTGTTCGGGTTGTCTTTTTTTAACAATCTTTTCCAAAGTTGAAAGGGGACTTTCGCCGCAAGTTCCGCGCGAGATTCCCAAAATCAAATTAAAGTGCCGTCTCCACCAATAGTCTCGCTTGCATATGTCGTACGTTTGAAGTCTTATTGGGATAGGAGACGCTTTATCGCAGTGGCAACCTTGTCGCCGTCGCGACGATAATGCAAAAAAGCTGGCTGCTATGAATAAACGTTAAGTTTAAATTGCGCGCTACCGCGGCCGTTACAGAATTGAGTTTCAACTTGATTTTTGATTTCTAATAGATGTATGCTCTCCAAATAATAATATAAGAATCATAGATTTTATAATTTCTAATTTAGTTGAACTAACATGATTTTTTCTTTACTATGTAAACTCTTTTAATATGAATGTGAATATCACTGAAATTGTAGCTTTTAAATTATTTGAATATACATATACCAAGGAGTATCTTATAGTCGATTCCTTTAATTGATTTTACTTTTAGTTGAATGTGTTACCTTATTTCTTATAACTGCAATCTACTATATATTTTTGTGTGAAACATTAACAAACTAATTAAAGAAATTATAATTAAGTAGTTGCAGCTGCACAGTGCAATTCAATATTCTCAAAAAAAAAAAAAAAAAAAAAAAAAACCCACGGGATTCAAACATTTACTGATAAGCTCATAAAAGTATAAAAGTAGCTCACCAAATACGTTTGACAAAACAGTCTAACATTAGCTGTAGAAGCGAGAAGCTTGGATTGTTTTTAAACATTTTACAAATTGTGGCTTATTATTGTATTAATTTTAAACTGCTTTGTATTTAACACTACGTCATGTGGTTGGAAATTGTTGCATTGCTTTTGACAGCACTGTTCCTCTGGGATCATCTCAAGATGAGGAGGCAGAACAAGATGCTGGCTGCAGCTGGAGTACGTGGACCACTCCAACTTCCACTACTTGGCAACGCGCCATTGTTTATGATTGGTGAAAACGCTGAATGTAGGTGACAATTGACATTTTTAACTTGTAGATTAGATTTAATATTATTAACTCATTGCAGCTATGTTGGATTTGGAAAAGCGTTTGATTGACAAACACGGCAAAATCGTGCACATAACAATGTTCCAAGAGTTTGGCATTATTACGTCCGATACGAGATTGATTGAAGCTATTTTAAGTAGTCAACAGACGATTACGAAAAATCGTCTTTATGGTCTGCTGCAATGCTGGCTGGGCATGGGTCTGCTGCTGAGTAATGGCAAGAAATGGTTCAGGCGGCGAAAGATCCTCACACCCACCTTTCACTTCAAGATACTGGAACAGTTTGTGGAGGTATTCGATCAGCAGAGCGACATTATGGCCGAGCAGCTGTATGATCGGGCCGATGGCAAGACCGTCATTAATATGTTCCCCGTCGCCTGTCTCGCTGCCCTCGACATCATCGCCGAAACGTCGATGGGCGTGAAAATCAATGCTCAAAAGTCGCCCAACTTTCCCTATGTGCAGTCTGTGAAGGTGTAAGTAAATCACATATTTAACTATTAATTCCCTATATCAACTAGTGATGTAAAAGTATATCGAAATATCGGAGACTCGATTTTCGCGAAAGCGATTTTCAAGTACTTTTAGCTCGTTCAGTTACTTGACAATCAACCGAGTCAACTTAATCGATTTGCATGAAAAATTCACAACTCAATGGAGTTTGTTTTCTGAACGAATCAATCATATAAAATTAGTTATATACATATGAAGAAATATATCGGAAATCGATAACTTAATTTTCGCGGAATCGATTTTCAAATACTTTTAACTCGATTATTTTATTGACAATCAATCAATATTGATTTTTGTTTTGAAGGTTTCGATTTAAAGCTCGATCCATATTTTAGACTTACATCACTAATTTCACCTGTTTGCTTCCAGTGTGTCCAACATGATGGCTGAGAGATTCATGAGTCCTCTGCAGCGTTTCAATTCCACAATGCGCATCTTCTACCCTTTTCTCTACCGCAAACTGATGAAGAACATCAAGATAATGCATGACTTTACGGACAAGGTCATCTCAGAGCGTCGCGATGCCTTGCAGAAGTCCCTAAATGAGTCCAGCAACAAAAATCCAAGTGCCGAGGAGGAAGATGACGTTGGCAGCAAACGTCGCATGGCGCTGTTAGATCTTCTACTGCAATCATCGGTAGATGGACAGCCGTTGAGCAATGAGGACATCAGGGAGGAGGTGGACACATTCATGTTTGAGGGTCACGACACCACCACCAGCGCCATTTCCTATACCCTGTATCTTCTGGCGAGGCATCCCGAGGCCCAGGCACGCGCCTTCCAGGAAGTACGAGAAGTAATTGGCGATGACAAGTCCAAGCCGATTACAATGCGAGACTTGGGCGAATTGAAATACCTGGAGTGCGTGATCAAGGAATCGCTGCGTTTGTATCCACCAGTTCCCATGATTGGTCGCCAACTAACTGAAGATGTTGTATTGGGTAGGTTTTAATTTATATTATTTAAATCTTGACTATCTCTTAAGCTTTATTTTCTGCCCAACAGATGGCAAACATTTTCCTGCCAAGACTAACATCATTATGATCACATATCTGGCCCAACGTGATCCAGACTTTTTCCCAGAGCCAGAAAAATTCAATCCTGAGCGTTTCAGTCAGGCAAATGTCGGCAACATTGACGTTTTTGCCTATACTCCATTTTCGGCTGGTCCCCGAAACTGCATTGGTCAAAAGTTCGCGATGCTGGAGATGAAGAGCACCGTTAGTAAAATGCTGAGGCATTTCGAGTTACTGCCCCTCGGGGTACCCGTGAAACCAGTCATGAACTTGATCTTACGCTCCTCAACGGGCATTAATCTGGGCCTAAAGCCACGAGTCTACTAAAAAAAAAAAGAGCAAAGGGCCAGAAACGCTAAAATAATTTAAGCCTACATAAATAATACTTAAGAGGAAGCCAACTGTATATATAATAGTTAAATGCTTTTATTTATTGTGAAACTATGTCCTAAAATATAAAAACATTTTTAAAATATTTATAAATATTTTCTATATTCTATATTCCATATTCTCTATTACAAATTTTATATTCTACATGCTCTATATTCCATAATATATATTCCATAAATTTTATTTTCTTTATTCTTTTTTCTATATTCCATATTCCATTTTTCTATATTTTATATTCTATAAACAATATTCTGTATTTTATTTATATCAACACATCTCATTGATATATTTTCCACATACATTTCCAAAATGTTTCTACGATATCAGCTTATATACTTTTATACTTTTTCATAAGTAAGTATTAATTATTTCACTTCTTAATTTCCCCTTATGTAGTGGCCAACAAATTATTTATACACATGTAGGTAATCTGCCCAGCACTTCGGTAGCTGATAACTTACTTGGCTAATACAGCTGTAAGGCTGTAGTAGTTATAGCCAGCTGTCAATATAAATCACTCGCACGCATTCGCCATGTGGAATCAACGTTCGACTTTTAAGCTAATTAAATTATATATACACACCTAAGTAATCACAGCATAAGATATGGCAGCGTCAACAGAAAGGGCAGGACAGGCAGGAATGAGAGAAAGAAGAAAGTGGTGGGCAAAAGCCACGCCCACTGGGCCATAATAAGCCACTTAGCCACAGCATGAAAACTTTTGCACTACTCTCAAGTAGAGTTTTTTGTCTTGGTTCCATGGCAAGCCAACAATAAGTTGACAATTTGCAAGTTATGAAAGTAAATAAGTGAAATAGTTTTAGCCGATGGCTGGCAATCTCTTTGAAATAACCCCACCCACAGCTGGAATTTCCCAGTCTCCCATACTGGGAAAACTTGGGCAAATAAACACGACTTGCAACAAATTGAAATGATGTATTAGGCCGCAGGGGATTAACGCCCAACTAATAAATCTCCTTGGACTTGGCTGTCGAGGGTGGCCAATGTGGGACAAACAGTCTGATATCCGTTTATGGAACATTCTCTATATATATTTCTGCCAGTCAGTTCACTTAAAGGAGTGCTCACTGTATACATTCATACATTTCTATCTATGTATTAATAAGACTCACACAAATTTTCTTATCAGACTTTCTCCATATGTTTCCAACTTATTTCACGCTTTTCATGCAATTTGTCGTTCAGCTCCTGGTGTCTGGGTCAATAAACCCACCGAAATTTTTGGGGCAGAACTCAAAGTTGGAGTTGGAGGACATTCAGTTGACATATAGATTTGTGTGATGCGTGGCGAAGTGCGTAGATAATGCGAGTAATTTGAGTTGTGTGCAAAGGACATTCATATTATATATTGTAGAGTGCCTGTCGATGGCATATATATATTAAATATATTAAAGCGTATTACACATATGAATTTAACAGAAGCAATTAACGGCTGCATATTAAATTGTCAACAAATTAAATAAAAACCCCTGTACATCAAAGTTAAAATGTAAAATTAATTTTACTATTTTCGGTAAACATAAAAATGTAAGTTATAAAATTAGAAGAATAGAATTTCTTTAAAAACTTTGTTAAAGGAAATTTTAATTTTAAATGTTTTAAATATTAAATATTAAAATAAAGAATTTTATAAAGTTAAAATATTTTAAGCAATATTGTAAAGCTTAAATATTTTTATATATAATAAAGAAATTGTTTTTTCGCTAAAATAATTATGTAAAGCAGGTTTTCAAGTATTTCAACATTTTTATTGAAATTAAAAAATATGTATTTAATTATTTTCTATCATCTAGATCATTTGCATTGATATAATTTAAAATTAAATATATAATAACATTCAAAATATAAAATATTTCAACACATTTTCTGCGGCATATCTTCATTCTGTAGCAGCTATGAAAAATTCAAATTACCATCTGTAAAATTTGAAATCAAAGAGCAGCATTAGTTGAATCTGACTTTCTTTCCCTCTTCACTCAGTTTCAATTTAATTGAGAAGTACATGAAGAAAAAAATGCCTTACAATAATTGCTTTGACATTGCTGGATATCAAAAAGAACTTCAAAGTAAATGCTGGAATTGTCATCAGTTTTGGTGCGTTGAAATTTAACTTAATTGCATCATTTGGTGCTGACATCAGCCGCAGTACAATTGAAGTTGTTGTTGTTGTCGCTGTTGTTGTTGTTGTTGTCGCTGTTGATGGATATCATTTGCTGACGGTTTGCTGCCATTGCCATTGAGTGGCCAATGCTGGCAGTCGAGTCCTGACTATGGAAGGATATTTTGGAAGTCTGACAGCGCATTTGCCGAGCGCATTGTGTGAAGTGATGTAAAGTGTTTGGCACTGGCCAACAAAAGCTGTCGACGCAGAACGAATTATCAGAAAAAACGAGAACGAAAAACATTGTTAAAGTGTCGACTACGCGGCGTTACAATAACAATAAAGTCAACAATACAACAAACACCACAATAAGCGTGGTATAATAGCAAAAGCTTTTCATATGAGTTCAAGTTTCTTTTCTCCCTTCCCTCTTCCAACTTTGGCTTGGCATTTTGTCAGTGTATTTGGAACATTTGATGAGGCATGGCACAGAAATTGGAAATTTATCTTTGATCTTTTTGTGTGTGTCGATGGAAAATAAAAACCAAAATGAGACAATGTTTTTTCGGCCTACCCTTGTTATCGACACCATTGAGCCCTTAGATGTCAGCAACAGGAAGAAAGTCAAGTTAGAAAAACAAATTGATGTTACAAGCGAAATGATATCAATACATGTTGGAAGTGAAATAAAGGATATAAAGTGAAATGTATATAATAATATAAGCGAATGCATGCAATCAATTTAATTTTTTAAAATTATAATAAATATTTGAAAATTATAATAAAATAAATAATAATATAAAAAAAAACTAATAAATAAGAAATGCCTGCCCACTCGTTGACCGCATTAAGTGACCTGCCAACTGCCAGTTTCCGTTTCCGGTCGCCATGACCTCGGAATTGGACCATTTGCTTGTTATCTCTTAGCTAATTAGTTTTATAATTATGTGCTGTGCGATATAATTTGTTATGATATATGTGCGACAGTCACAGCAGCAACATAGTGCCTCAAAACGGCATAACTTTAAGTTGTAAATGAACAAGGGAACAGGGAGAAGGGAAAAGGCAGCTAAAGTTCCTCCCCTCTTCAAAGACAATTGCATGGGACAGCCGGCAATTTGTTGTGCCTGTTTCTGTCGCAATTGATTGTCTGGCACTTGAAGTGCCATTTGGTGTTGGTTTATAGTCGTGTTGTTGTTGTATTTGACTTGTTGTTCAGTCCGCCACTCGGGCGACAGCATTGTCCTAGACCAAAGGACCATGCAACAAAATAAATTCCTGCCCACTGAAGCGCACACATTTAATGTAATTTTTTAAAAAGCCATTTTTTTTCTTCATTTTAAGCTAGCCAACTTCGATAAAATGTGCTTATATCTACAATATATACACATACATATAAATAAGTGTGGCATATACTTATTTTATCTGCGTTGAGGCAGACCAACATAAACAAGACCAGAATTTCGACTAGAATTTATGACAGTTGCCGCATACTTGACATGTACGCTGGAGGAGTGTTGTCACTGTTTTTGGTTTTGGGTGCTGGGTGCTGGGTGCCATCTTTGAAACCGTCCAACACCTAGACAATGTACCTCCATCTTCTCCATAAAAGTGTCGCCAGCATGACGCTCCAATATCAGTAGGAAAAAGCACAAAAAAAAACAACTACGAAATGTAAAAAATAGTTCAACTTTAAAGCTACAATTGGGCATATCACTCTACAGTTTTTCAGTTTCAGTTACTTCTTTTTTGTTGTCACTTTGTAGCTGATAAGAAATTTGCTTTGCTAGTTTTTTTTACTAAGTTACTAGTTCTTGGTGGAGAGCATATTGTTTTTTTGTTTCCTCCCTTTTTTATGACACAGATTTTCACACAAACATCGACATAAAATCTCTGACACTCTGTCTATGTTTTATCGTCCAGGGATCGCAGTTGTTGTAGTTTTGGGCCAAAAGGCAATGTTGAGTTTAAGAGCAGGTCCTGACACGACTGCCCAAATGATGATGGGGCCATTTACCAAAAATCGAAGCTAAAGACTGCATTAAAGGATTCTCTGAGCTGGCGGATTTAAGTCAACTTAACCAATGAAAAAAATATTTTAAGTATTTAAGAATTTCTGAAATTTATATTGAATGACTGAATGAGCAACTCTCATTTGTTTTTTGCCATTATCCATAGGCCATCACTCAATTTGCAACCTTTTGGACTTCGAGTGTTTCATTTAGATGGCAATTTAGTTATCTACATCTACAACTTCATTTCACAGGCATTTTGCCGCACACTTTCTGGCCTATTTGCAATAATTGAATCTCATATTGTTGGCAGCCGACAGCTGCACACAAAAGGTAACAAAACTGTGTTCCCCTCCTTCTATCCTCTCTCCTCACGCCTTCAGACTTTACACAAAAGACACCAACGAGATTTTCGGTCCTTTGATGTAACAAATTTCTCGGACACTGAGCGCCTAATTACTTTATTGGTGACCTTTTTTGTTGTTGTTGCCCTTCCAAAAATATTTGCCAGCAACTGTCGAGGTTCATCAGTTAGCACAGTGGAATGGGAGGGGGTTACAACTAACCTTTTAACCCTTTTACTGGGCATGGTTTCAATTATGAGACGAACGCCTGTTTGAAGGACAGTTGTTGTGTTGTACTATTGGCAAGTTAATTTAATTATAAGCAATGGTGCCAACTAAAGGGTCTCTTGTTTTTGGATTTATGCTATTCTGGCTTTGGGGCAGGAAAAAAAATTAATTTTGCAGGGCATAATGGAAAATTATAATTTGTATTGGGCCCCTGCAATGAAAAGTTGAGATTTTGTGGCTGGGAACTGAACAGCTCCTCAATCCAAACAAATAAATAAACATGATGTTGCATAACTTAAGCTATAACTAATAAATATACATGAAAATAACGCATTAATCTATATGAATGAATTCCGAATTCTACTTAAATCACACAAATATGACCAGGGAAAAATAATACACCCTCAGAAAACATAAACACAGATGTATAAATCCATATAAGCAGCTTGGTTCGCATAAAATAAATGGATGGGGATGGAGATGGACACACATGTGTCCAGGTTTATCAATTTTCATTTACGGATCACCTCGAAATCATTGTTGTTGTTTTGTTTTTGTCTGAAACTTGTGCCTGTCATTCTGCTTGATTGGCTACTAAATACATTTTGAGTTATGAGCTGAAGTCGCCATGGTTTGCACCAATATTGAGGATAAGTGAATGGTTGGGTCGATGGACGATTGGATGATTATTCTATGATTACGATTATAAGTGCGCATTGTGCGTGCGTGCGTGGGATCTTGAGAAACGATAAATATTGAATTATTTGCTGAGAAGCATTCAAGTGTCAACAGAAAAAGAGTATGAGTATGAGTGCGAAAAAATCAAAACAATCGAGAGTTACTTGTGCGAATATGAATTAATCAATTAGGAAAATAAATTAAAATAAAAAGTAATATATATATTTTATGTATATATTTATTTATTTAATTTATATTTGTTATTTATATTTTCATATTTACATATTTATTATATTATTTATATTGTCATATTTACATACATATATTTTTCAGAAGTAATTCCTTCTTTTCAGTTACTTTAAATGTTCTCAAAAATTTCGTACGACTTATTATATTTTATTCAACAGCTAAAGCACAGCGCTCAACAGAAATTAAGAGAAATTTGGGGCACATTCAAATGAAGAGTAAAAATAGCTTAATTTTAACAGAAAGCTTTCTGCGCTGTTATTTAACATGCAGAATAACAGCAAGCTAAGCAATTGCTGTTATGATTTCTATTTGACCTACAGTTGCTGCGTAACAAACTAGAAAATGTTTTGTTTTGTTAACAATAAATAAATGCAATAAATGAAATTTAATTTCCCTTATTTTACTATAGAATGAAGTTTACTTGTGACATGTCACTTGAACACCCAATCACTTCAAAAGTGAGAGCATTTTAATAATTCTCGTAATTTTCGTATTGAGCAAATAACACACACGAGTATGTTTGAATATTGCATATAAGTATGTGTGTGTATAAATGTGGACAACACCATTGTCGAGTAAATAAAATCACATATATGTACATAATTGCAATTTAATGTAAAAGCAACAGCACTCGAGCATATCAAGTGGAGAATGGACTTCGGGCTGTCCAGAAAGCAAGCAAGTATATGTATGAGTATTTGTAGTCAATATTTGATATTTGCACAGATGTTCAACTGGCAAATTGAATATGGATTTTGCATAAAATACATACCATCATCATCATGATGAACAAAAAGCCAAATGTGCAAGTATGTGTATGGGTAAGAGTACAATATGTACAGTAAGTAGATAAATATTAAAGTGAGCTGACTGGCAACCAAATTGAAACCTTTTATTGACCTGACCTCAAAACTAACGTAAGGGGAACAACTGTGTTGGGTTTGCGATACAAGCTGTATTGACCTCTGCCTGATTGGTCACATGTGCCAAGAGCCGCCTCAAACATGAATCAATAAATGCATGTTACATTATTTTCCAATCAATTAATTTTCGGGTCACTAGATTTGCTTACAGCAATCGCTCGAGTTGCAATAGCCAGGAAACCAGGCAGCCAGGCAACCAGATGGGACGGATCAGCGCCTCTGACTTGACCAATGAACTGTCGAGTAAATCATATGGAATGATTTTATATATATACACACACACACATACCTACATAGCTCACACACATCAACCAAAAAAAACAACAAGAGGCGGCCATTGAGCATAAATGTTTAATCAAATGAAGCATGCACAAATTGGGGTTCACTTTTGGAACTTGAGTGTCCTGTCCAGTTCAGTCCAGTTCAGTCCAGTTCAGTCCAGTCAAGTCCGGCCTGGTTCAATCTGGCTGCTGATTTAATAAACATAAAATGTGTCAGCATTGTAAAATTATTTTGTCGCCCTCAGGCGCAAACAATGAAACAGCAACAACCGACAACAGACAACGGACAACAACCAAGAGCAGTCAACAACAATCAAGTACAAAGTGTAGCCTTAATGTGTTTGTTTTTGTGTACGGCAAATTTTTTTTTTTTGCAATTTTCCAATACATTGAACTGCGGCTCGTTCAGTGGCCTCGACATCAACTGCATCAACGTTGCGTGCATATCACGGCGTATACGTAATATTATTCTTTGTGTCAATCGAGTCACTGCCACTGCAACAAATTGAGTGTACTAACAGAAAGCATCTGCTGCGACTGATAGGCAGCTAACGGATTCTACCCAATGTCAATTTGTATTATGTAATGAGCTTAAAATTGTTAATAATTAAATTCAATATGTTCTTGCGGCTGCAAAGTATAAAAGCTCATAAACAATTGTTAATAGTTGCGGACATTTTATTAAAAAATAATAAATAAATAAAATAAAAGTCAGAAAGTTGTGCAAATTATCTGATGGAAATCTGATGGAAATATATACAAAATTAATGAGACAAAAAATCATTTAAAATGTTATACAATTTGGCTGTTTTGGATGTAAAAATCTTAATATTAATTGAATATTAATAATAAAAATTATACTCGTATGCCCACAAAACCGTAGCTAAAAATTAATATCCTAGTTATCTGTCTTAAAATTATATTAAACAAATGTCGAGCAACCAAAGTAATGTAATGGAATTCTAATCAGATATTGCAAAAAGTTGTCTAAAATACTCGTAATTTACCTTGATCAACTGTCTACTGTCTGAGCTTGAAAGTAATATTACTTGTTCACCAATATGCTCATCACTCAGAAGTCTGCTAATATGTTATAATCTAATGACTACATATGTAAATACGCAGTAAGCCATGCAAAGTTTCGGGATCGCGCATTTGTTGCCAGGGAACAGGGAACAGAAATAGAGTACAGAGCAGAGAGTAGAGTAGAGAGGGGGAATTGTAGTTGTAATTAAAGTTTAACACGGGCAACTTTTCACCATTGACGACGACAACAACAAGAGGAGAGGAAAGGGTTGAGTTGAGGTCTATATGCTTATGCTCCTTTTAGATGGCCTCTTGATAGCAATGCAAACTTTTTTGGGAACATTTCTATAATAATGCGCCGATGGCGTATGCGAAAGATAAAGACAGAGACAGAGAGAGAGAGAGGTAACGCTCGAAAGAGGGTTAAACAGAGATAGATAGCATGCTCCAAATTCAAATTCAAATTCATAGCCAAAAACGCAGCATACACGCACAGGATGTAAAGTTTTCGCTTATCGCTCTATGCAAAATGTTAATATTTGTTGAAACGAAAAACTCACACCACCAACAACAGCAGAAATAGGAGTAGGAGCAGAAGCAGCAGCAGAAATAGGAGTATAAATAGCAGGAGTAACAGTATAGAAATATAGACTTTGTATGTATGTGTAAATAGAAGCCGCATAAAATGGTAATTATAAAACTAAACTACAGCAAATACTTGTATACATGTATGTATGGTCCCAAATATGCTAGCCAACCAGGAGAATTGGGCAGCAGTCTGTACCCTGGCGGAGGGAATATCAACAGAGCTGAGGCGTTTGGAGAGACACAGGAGAAGAGAACACGAGAGGCCATGATAGGCCAGCCAGCCTTGTGAAGCCATGCTCCCCGGCGGTCCCGCATTGTTGGTTTAAATTATATGTAGTTAAGTATATACAAGTTATGGTGAATAAAAAAAAAAATGTATGTATGTTATCTGTAATAGATTTTGTTGTATTTTTATTGTTACTGTTGTTGTCAGCGCCCGCCTACTTTTCTCTCCCTCTCTCTCTCTAACAATCTGTGTGTGCGCAACTGTGCGTATGATTATTATTGTAATAATTGTACCGAGTCTGTCTTGTTCGTCTTGCTTTTAATGACTTTTCTTTGGAAAATGACGAAAACTGTTTTGCGGCTTTGGCTTATTGTGGTTCGTTAACATTTGCTCGCCAAGTTTTATTTGCTTTTGATAAAGTTGCCAGAGTCATGTGGCACAACAACTTACATGCATACACAGAAAAAAATATTTGGGATTATGGTATAAAATCAATTCGATGAGGAATTAAAAAACTGCAGAAATCTATAAGTTTTTCAAAATTAAGTCGGAAATACTTGATTCATATACGATTTTTCAATTTTTTTGCTTCAAATATTTTGATTAATATTTTAATAAAAAGTTTTATGATTGTGTTAATCTAACAACAATATCCTAAATAAATACTTCAAAAATCGAAGCTAAAATCAAAGAAATTAAACTTTTATTTAAAAATGATTCTTATTTTATCTGTGCACTTATTTGACTAGTCGACTATTTGCCTTCTGGCGTTTTGCTTTTATGTACTATGTATAATTTTATGTATGTATGCATGCATGTTTGAGTAGCATGAAAAGCAAGTTCATTTTACATTTCAAAAGCGCCTTTTGTTATGCTACACACACGAGTTGGAGTTGTAGTTGTTGTATACCTGCTTACCCCTCTCTCTCGTCCACAATTTGAATTACATACATATAAAGTATTCTAGTTGGTCCACTTCAGTCCAAGCATTTGTTTTTATGCATTTCTTTATGCTTTTTAGCATATATGAGCATTTGTTGTTGTTGTTTTTAATATTCTTTTGTTGTGGATTAAGTATTTATTATCATACGCACCAAATGTTTCCGACAAAAACGAATAAATGTTTTATATACATACAAATATACACTTTTATATATGTATATGTATATATGGCATTAGTTTTTCCTGCACTTTAGCTTGACTGCCATAAGTAGTTCTACTTGCATCCATATGAAAGTGTTCTCTCTATCTCTCTGTCTGTCTGTCTACTTGTCTCTCTGTCTGTGTGTTTCCCTTCCTCTATAGGACAGTTTTTCCCCCTCTTCTTACCTGTCCCCTGTCTTCCGTTGCCTTGCCAACTATCGTTTGTGAGCGTTTTTTGTTGCCTGCTCCAAAATATGTTTTATTATCGTGTTACTCGCTTGTTGTACGTAGGTAGCTTTATACGCTTATATATTTTATTTAGAAATACATACTTATGTACACATAAACTTCTACAGGTTTTGTGGTTTTATTGCTTTGAGCCATGGTCTGGCAAGTTGTGTAAATTTTCTTGTTGCTAAGCTGATTTGCTTTTTGAAATTTATTTCGGTTTTTATGCGTCTAACTCTACGATTAGCAAAACAAATATGAGTACAGAATAGACCGTATTTATTAATAGTCAGAAAGTGTAGTTGATTAAATAAATGCAACAAAACTAAATATGTGAAAATTGTTAAAGTTTTATTGTAATGGAGAAATATATTTAAGCAGCTTATGGATTAATTAACTAATTGATAAACCATGCTATAGTTTTGATACAGTTGAAAGTATCATTGAATTTAGTGGCTTTAAACGGAACTAATTAGACTGTTGTTGATGATATTGATATATGTTTATGTACATATATCCCATTTATTCCATCAAAGTATTTCTTATTAGTTATTATATATTTAAAAAAAAACATAAAAAAATTCTAGTGCGATCCCCAGAAGCTTGATAAAAGCCCATATGATTTTTGATAGGTTCCCAATTTTTAGTTTGCTTTCAAATAATAATATTAAATAAAATGTATTATTTGAACTATTCCACAACTTTATAAATGTATACAATAATAATAAATAAATAATAATAAATCAACCAATCAACCAATAAAATAATGTATTCCTCTACTCCGAGCTAAATAGAGTCGATAAATCACTTATTGTTAGCCATTCTGTTATGTTTTTTGGCTGTTAACTCGCTCAGTCCTGCCTAATTAATTCAACTAAACTAAACTTACGGACTAACTTTTTGGCATCTTATAAATTTTAAAATACTTAACTGCAGTGCCTGCAAACCCTGGCAGCCCTGACAGTCGTTTTAATGGCATGTTGCTAATCGAATTTCATGGCGTCTCCAGTTTTCCTTATTTGAATTTTATTTTATTTCAACGTTATTTTTTTTTATTTTTTTAAGCTCTCATGACAGTTTAGTTGGCAGTAGTTTACATTATTTTTTTATGCTGAATTCCCGCTCAAGTTGAAAATCCATTTAGCGTAACTCAACACTTAAGCATATTTCCCAGAGCTGCTTCTGCTGTTGCTGAGTTGCTTCTGCTGTTTTCTTCATTTTTTTTTATCAGTTCTAATATAAACTTACAGTCAGCTGACAGCTTTTTTAATTTATTTCATTAAAAATTTTCGCGCAAAACTTTTTCAATTCACATGCAAAGCGAAAAGATTCCGTTTCAGAAGTCCCTAAGGCGACTCCTTTTAGTTGTTGTTGAAGAAGGAAGTGCGAATGATATGAGGGGAAGTTGTTGGTATGAGCAATTGCTGCAGTTGATTAGTTGTGCATTTTTGTTTGATTAAGTCGCATTTGATTAACGCGCATTAACCTTAACCCCTTTTTTTGGGGCCAGGAGAAGGTTAACGACTTCAAAAAGACTGAGCAGAGTGTGGCAGACAGACAGACAGACAGACAACCAAACAAACAAACAAACAAACAGAACGAACGAGCGAACGAATAAACTGAGCAAGTGAACACTTGACTTTTCCCACAATTGCCCGCAGGATTGCTAAGGATTCCGTTATCCACTCTACCCACAAGCAACAACTCACACCAACACCAATGTCAACTCAATTAAATCTTATGAAACTGAAAGAGAGAGAAACTGGAAGAGGCACACGCATCCGAGTCGGGCCAACAAACACAAATATCAAACAAACTAATGTCAGTTGTCATAATAAAGCGCAAATACTTTTGATGCCACTTGCTGTACACTTAGCCACCCATATGCTGCTTCTTTTTTTCAGCTCTGGAGAAGAGGAGAGGAGTGGAGAGAAGAGTGGAGTGGAGTACAACATGTACATACATTCTCGTACACACACAAGTGTAAAGTGAAATGCAAACAGCTGCGCAATTTAACGTCGGAAAAGTAGAGCCAAGGGCATCCAAGGCAAAAACGAAGGCAAACACACAAACAAGCAAACAAACAAGCAACAAAACATACTTACAAATATAGTACATACTATAAAAGTAAATCTATATATATATGTATATATATTGGCCATATGTACATATCTGTGCATCTGTGAGATATCACTGACGTGACTGTTGCTACTACGACTGCCTCCTCAGCTGCCTTTTCGCATATTAAGCATACAAACCTACATACATATTTATAATAACTTTAATTAAGATTTTACAAGTTGATTATTTCTTAATAACAAAAACAACAGCAGCAGAAAACAAGAACACAGTTCGCTGAGGGCGTAACTCAACAACAACACACAACAACAAATCACAACAACACACACATCAAGATAAAAATACAATATGAGAGGAGATATGTACATCAACTACAGCTGCTATTTGTACTTCATGTCAAGAGCACTAAATGGCTCAGATTTTAGTAAATGATATTAATTTAATATTTTAATGTATTCTTTTGGCATTATTGAATTTTATTAAATTCATACAACTTTTTTTAAACAATTATGAGAGTGTCCGAAATGTTTGCTTTGTTTTATAATGATTGGAAATGATTACATTTGATTTTATTAGATATAATTTTAAATTAGTTTATCGATTCCAATCAATTTAAGTCACAGTCACTTTCAACTTTTAATTAACTTCTTATTCCATAATTAATATAAAACAACACCTTAAGTTAATTCTAGATCTAAAATAAGTCCTGGCAACAACTTATATTATATTACTATGTCAAAATTTAATTTAATTAATTATAATTTAATTTTATATTCAAGTTTTTTTTAATTTAGCTAAAAAATATTTTTCCATGAAATTATTAATCAAAGGAACCCAAAAAACCTTGTGTTCTTCGGAAAAAAACCACAACTTTAAATCTTTAATTTCTACGTTTTATTTTAGTATGAAATAACTTTTAACAGAATTTTAATAAAGTGTGTGATGTAGTAAGTATTAAGTATTATGTATAATGCATTATGCTTAGCAATATTTCTACAATTCCCATTTGCTAATAACTTCGATAAATAAATACAAAGCCTATTTGCATATATGCAGACTCACAGTAAATAGCGTTTGGCAAGTAATTTTAGCATTTCGTGTTAATAAATTTCCATTTAAGCTCGTAAGCATAAAAGCAGCAGACCATTATGCGAACAGCCCCAACTGCAATGCAATTCTTGAACTTCCACATTACTAACCATTCACTGCACCCACAGCAGCAACAACAAAAACAACAACATTATCGACAACAACAATTGCTACTACAACTGCAGCATACGAGTCTAATTTTATTATGGGCAGCAAATCACACGTGCATAATTTTTTTTAGCATTTAGCCACATCTGACTGCCATGGCACCTTGGAACTTCAAGAGTGTTGCTCAAACACATACGTATATATGTGTAAGCACAGATGTGGGCATATTGCCGAGCATGTCCTCCAGGCAGTTAGCAGTGGCACTTAAAAATTAATTAGAGAACTTATAAACAAGTGCGGCATGTGCAAACTAACTCGAGCGGCAAATCAAACGCACTCAACATTCGCCGGAATGCGAAGCTGAAGCTGGAGACGACGAGGGCTGTGGCAGTATTGCAAGTAGAATGCAGGAGGCTCAGGACTACAGTCTGCTGCCTGCAACCAGAGTTACCTGCAACCTGAGCTACCAACTGCCAACTGCCAACTGCTGCCGACAAACATTTGGTGCCGTTGCACGTTTATTTAATGAAAATTGTGTGTGTAATTATGCATTAAGCGAAGCGCGAGGCGTCTTGCAGTTTGCCTGCCATACACACATACTCACACCAACACACACACATGCAGGACAAAGCGTGTTGAAAAATATGCTGCATACTTTACGACGCTACCTTAGCATAAGATTTTAATTAGTTTGACTTGACACGTGTTTCAATTAGAACCAAAAAACAAACAAGAAAAATTAGACAGCATTTGGTATTCGAACAATGAAACCTTTCAAATATGTGGTCAATTAAGAAAACATTCAAATGCATTTAATAGTTGTACGTCAGCAAATCGCATCTAATTGAACCATTGTATATTTAGTTGTAATTTGGTTGTCAGAAAACGCTTCCGCCTTAAATTCTCCAAGCTAAATAAAATATTTAAATAATTTATGATTTGCAACAATATTTAAATGCTTTTATAAATTAAAATAAATTCAATTGTAATCATTTATTATCCTTGTCCGAATTGCATTTACGAGCTGAATTCCTTTCTCTTTCTCTTTATGAGCTCTGGGAGAAATGTAGTCGCATTGTAGGAGAAATCACATGCGGGAAGACACCGAATAATGAATCTCATTGAATGCGACACTGACGTGAACACACAGATACACACACATACTCACACACACAATCACACACACACACACAGAGCCAGCTTTGACGCATCTCTTTAGAATGTTGTTAGTAAAACAAAATGTCGGACAATTAATTTACGATAACAAGTAATCGTGGTAACTTAAGTAGTTTTGTTTGTAATGCCTCTCGATGACAACGACATCGTCGACATCGATGCCAATGACAATGACTCGTGACTCGAACATGGACACAAGGCTTCATTCAGTTCAGCTCTAATGAAATTGTTGTAGCTCAGCTCAACAACCAATGGGGCGGCACTCGGGGGCTGACTATTAACTTGTACTCACAAGAGCAACCTTTTCCTTTCTTGCCTCGTGGCACGCCCCAAACCATGTATGTGTATGTGTGTGTGTGTATTTCTACTGCATTGTCATGTTTATTGTCATGCCAATTATTTAATTTGTCCATGACAAAACACAAGAAAAAAATACTTTTGAAATGTGATTAGTATCTTGGTATGTGCATAGAAAAAGTTGTTGTAACACAATAGAAAACAAGCATGAACATTCTGGTCTAAAGGGCATGACTACGAGATACCCTGCGTCTAGGTTCTTAGATGATAGTCGTGACTAAATTTTGAAAATACTTTTGTGAGAAAAGTCCTTAGATACTGCTTTAAAATTGCTCTTGTAATTAGTTATTTATTCATGTAATTTAGTTATTTGCAATTAAAATGCCCACTTGGGCCCTTTTTAATGGGTATCAAAACAAAGCTAAACAATTTGTAAGTTTTACGGAAATACATCAAAGTCAATGGGCCGACATGTTTGGCAATACTAATTACAGCATTTTTCTTTAGAAATGTGCCATCATTAAATTTTGACAATCATATAGTCTTTAAAATTTTTAATTGAATTTGAATTGAAAATTTCTAGATAATAAAGTAAAGTTAAAACTTTTGTATTGCTTATTTATATGGTTGGTTCTATGTGTTTCTAAGGCTGATTTGTGGCACGTGGCGCAGTCTTAAGTCTCCCATTTTTAGTACTGCCACAAGACAGAAAACAACAATTTATTTATCAATAATTCAACAAACTGCATAACTAATAAACCTGCCAAATAAACAGACGTTCTTCCCTCTCCGCAAAAGAGTGAAAAACAAATGCCAAAAAAAATAATAATAAATAACTAAAACCTTGTAAACATGTGCATAATCCGACAAGTCCTGAACAACAATATTTTGGGAAATGGCAGTTAAGCTGAGTTCGGGCCAGAAACGAAATAAAAATCACATACATAACCGAGTTACTTTTAATCCTCGACACACAATCGACACATTAATTTATCACTCGGAGGCAGGCAAAAGCCTTTCAATTAATTCCAGAGCACATCTCTCCGCCACCCCAACCACCTTGTGGAGAATAGTAGAATTCCCATTCTGAAACAACTCTATAAATACTTTATCGTCGACTGGCGACTGTCGGACATTTCTCGAATTTTTGGCATTTTTGGCACTTGGCATATTGACTTATGAGCGCTGATTTGTAAGCAGATTTTCTATACTATATGTGAGCTTGTAATTAATTCATGTCCAGTTTTTTTTGTTTACGACTTTGCCGCTGCTGCCAGAGAGCATTTATCTTCAGAAGAGTACAGCAAAGAGGTAAGAGGGAATGGCACTAACTCATCTCGGTGAGTGCATTTTTGGCAGACAGTCAGCCAATGCATTTTCTGCAGACCACAAGAAACTGCAAACTGCAAATGTTTTACTGTCTCCCCAGAGAAATGAAAATGACCAAGCTACACTTAAAAGAGGCGCCAAAAGCAGCTGCTAATGTAATTACCATAGGTTTCGTTGCATCTTTTGCCAGCCAAATGCTGTTGCAATTTGGCAAGGTGAATGAACCAGGCGGCCATTAAACGGAAACGCTTGCAGTCTCACTACACAGAAATAAAAATCTGGGACTTCGGGATAAAATAAAAACGACGTGGTGACAGAAACTCAATGGTTTTAGATATTGTTAAACCAATTACAAAATACTTGATTCAAGTATGTGATTATCAGGGCTCTATAAGACTTTCTCAGACAAATCAACTTTTTTAATGCTGATTGGTTGTCATTTTATCCACATATTCAGGCCTGTTCTGAATTCCGAACGTTTTCAAAAAGTAAAAACGAAACGAAAACGAACGTTTTACTATTTGCTGTTCCGAACTCCGAACGAAATTAACTTGTTTTTCATTTCGTTTCGATAGTAGTAAGTCATCGACCGTATCAGCTGTCATGAAGTGGAAGAAATTGCTCAAATAACAACAAGCTAAGTTTATTTTTCAAAATGCCAACAGCTTTGGATATTGTTTGCTTGCAGGTCAAGCTGATTGAACCTGTGAATGTGCATATTCATATTGACACGAAGCAGACGATCCAATTATGGAGAACCAGAGCTGTCATCAATTCAAAAATAAAAGCATTCAAGCTTCAATTTGTATCTTAAATACGATTAGATTTATTTAAAACTCTTTTTGAAAATTAATTTAAAATATTTCAGGTTGAATATAGCAGATAGAAGCTAAATTATACTAATACTTTGTTGTCCAAATTAGTTATTCAATTGAAGCAACTCTAGCAGCTTTCGATTTCAAAGGTTGGTATCGATAACAAAAATCGATTACAAAAGTGGAATTCAGAACAGATCGGCTTAGTCATTGGCCGTGTTCACCAGAACAAATCGACAACAGAATATCGATGAAATTTGTATGATTATTCTGGTGAACGGCAGTGATTAGCAATGATGATTTCAAAATTTTGTGATTATGATGACTGAAAATTCATCACCAAAATAGTACGCTGAAATTCTCTGAGTGTGATGCTTTGTTATCGATATAACAAATTGTAATCAACAGAACACAAGATTTGAAAATAAATAGGACAAAATTAACAAGGAAACCACTTTATTAATATATTAATTTGGTCTCCTCAAAAAATACGCAAAGAACACGTTGGAATCTGCGTATTATTAAGAAATATGGTTAGGAAAAGTGCTTTAAACTTTCTCATATAAAATATTAAATGCGCATACAATATTGGTTTAATTATTGATTAATGCAACTTATCATATATTATTTTAAATCTGGCCTTTTGCTGTGTTCATTCCCATTACATTCAGCATTTTGCGCCAAACTGCTTTGAATTTTTTTAATAAATATTAAAAGTTTTGACAAAAAAAGAAACGACAACTTTGATTTTTCCTTAAAATTTCATCAAAGCGTTCACCAGAAGCCCATCAGAAATTTTTTGATTTCTGATACTTTATTACTGATTGATTAGTTCTGGTGAACACGGCCATTGATACTCGGTTTTGTTTTTCATGCAATATTTTATAGATGCTTATAAAAAAATTCTTTTAAAATATACTTCAACTATTTAAAGTTAAAGTAGTAATGTTAAATGCTTCTAAAAATTTTCAACATTATTACAATTATCAGTTTATAATTTTAGGTATTTATTTTAATGCTTTAAATGGCATTTACATTTAAAACCGGGTGACTGTAAAGCACACGTTTTGAAAACGACAATTATTGTCGATTTTCGGAATTCGGAACAGCAATCAACTCGTTTTGTGGCAAATCGACTCGTTTTCGGAATTGAGAACAGGCCTGATTATTTTAATTTAACAATAATTTCCTAAGTTCCCGACTATACGATACCCGTAACTTACTTAAACAAATATACAATATTTTTATTGCATACTTTTAGGCACTTAAATTGCTTGAAACTTAAATCAGCCCGTTCTGTTTGAACGATCTTGTTGCAATTAAGTAGGATAATAGCTAATAATAAGAGATAATGATAATTACCAAAAAAAATACGCCTGTTTTCAAGAAACACAATATACCGTTTCACTTATATTTTAAGTAAGGTGTGTAAAATACGTGCTAAAATTAAGAATTTTGAACTTTAATTTTTTTTTTCTGTGTACAGATACCATTAAGAATCGACGAGCTGACAGAACAAACTTATAGATACGAATACATATGCAGTATTGTACATATGTAAATGTCAACAGATAGCCGAGCCTAGACAAGCCCAGAGACGTAAGAGTCGTAAAGGATGTGGTAAGTAAATACTAAATTTAGTTGGCTTTACCACACAGCCGTAGCGACATTTCCTCTTGGCAAGGCGTCGACATCCTTCTTGTCAGCCTCAACTTCAATTGTACTGCACTCTGCACTCTGTGGCAATGGCATATGAATGCTACTGAATAAGCATTGCTCTCTCTCTCTCTCTCGCTGTCTCTCTACTCCTCATTCTGAATTTCTGCCAACAGAAAATTATGCAAAATAGTAGCAAAGTTTCAATTTCCTCGCCAGCGCAAAATAAAAAGAAAAAGGAAGGGAGAAATAACGAAAAACGAATGAAATAAAATAAGACTTGACGAAAGGAAAGGATGACGGAGAAAACGCAAAGAAGCGAATCGTTGAGCAGGGAGCAGAAATGTTGCAAATAAAGAAAATGCAAAGTACAAAATTGTGGTCTCGTATAAATAAGAGTAACTTATGAAAAGTTATGAAAAACTTTTGCTTTACAAGGCAATACGTAATTCGGAATATGTACGAGTTGATACTTACCCCAGGCATTTCGAAAGCTAGCGATCTACGAACTATTCACAATTTTCAAATTCAACATTTTCAGCTCTCTTTTTTTCACATTTTTCTTCTGTGTCATAAATTTTCTAAAAATGATATGAGCAAAAGACAGTTGCCAAATATTTTGCTACAATGATAAGCTATTCTAGCAATCTATAATAATTATCTTGTCTTATTGAAAAAAACTAAACAATTAAAATGTAATAAAGAGTCATTTGGCAATTTAGTTTCTTATTCATGTTGCTAGAAAAAATATTTTATATATGATACATAATAATAAAAATAAAAATAATTTAAAATATAAAAAGACATACAAATTTAACACTTTGTATTTAAAAAAAAAAAACTTTAATATAAGGGTTATTTGACTTGTAATCGACTCAAAATGCTTTTTTAAATATTTTTAATTATTTTATTTATTATGTTATGCTTTTCTTTTATATTTTATGAATAAACTGCTGAGTTTGACTTTAATCTGATGGCAAAAATAGTTTTTAAATATTTCAAATATTGTATTTTTCAGCAGTTTTCAAATAAGTTTTGAGTTTAAGCAGCAGATTTCTTAAAATTTATATAGTAATTTATTTTAAAAGACATCTCATGAGATAACTTCTGAACTTTCAGCACTTACTTACTGCGAGTCAGCAAATGAGACACAGCAATAACATAGCTTCTGAGTACGTAAGTAGTTTCCAAAGTGCACCACACACACACATACACTATTATGTGTGTGTGTGTGTGTAAATTTAAATATTTACATCTGTGTACATATTGTATGCAGCTCCATTATGAAGGCAATAACCCAACGACATTGCCCACAGGGCTTCAAAAAGAGATAGTTTATAGTTTTAATTTTTGCAATTTTGCTGGCTGGCGGCACACAAGCCTCAAAACGCAAAAGGCGCCCACACTCTCTCATACACACACACACACTCATACAAACACACACAGACTCAAACGCAAACATAGATAGAAAGATGAGGGAAAGAGCAACATAAAAAAATTAGCATACCACATAAGACAATTGCCTGTCAAGCGTTTGTTACAAGACAGTTTTCTCGGTTTCTCGGGTCGAGCGAGCAGAGTCACCAAAGGGTTTTTGCAGCTATTGCTTTTGCTTTTGCTTTTGGGGCCGCTGCTATTTGATTAGGCCAAAAGCTTGTTAAGAAAATTTGACTGGCAAGTTGAGTGGCTGGTTGGTTGGCTAACTGGCTGCCTGTCCGCCTGGCAGCATAATTTGCATATAGTTTTGCCATATTTTTTGGGCAATGTTTTTTCATTCATTTGCTTATCGTAAATTTTGTTAAAATTTAAGTTTAAGTTGTACATTCATTGTCATTCTTCCGGTTCGTTGGCTTCATGCAATAGGACAAACTGCATAAGAAAATTTAAAACTATTTTCCGAGTACTAACGAAGGTAAATATTGTTTCATTATTCACCATTTTACCATTTCCTACAAAATTGTTGCATAATAAGTAATGCTCATCAACAAATTCGACAATTTATTTATTTGTTTATATTCGTAAACTATTCAGTGTATGCATCTTGTCTAAATAGAATTGCACTTCATTGTCTGACATATGAGAATGTATGAAAAAATACAGCTTTTTGTATTCCTCTTAATTGCCGTCCACTGTTCCTAGCGAATTAAAAGGGTTTTAATGCCCTATGCTGATTTTGTATGTATTAAAATGGGTATATCAACTATAAACAATCTCTATCCAGATAAAGAGAGGAATCTTTTTACAATTAATATAAAATGTAACACATAATACCTTATTGTAAATAAAAATACTGATATTATTTAATGAATGGTTTTATAATTATTGTTCAAATTGTGAAATTCGAATTTGTACAAAGGGTATCTCCTAGTCAATTACCCTGCACCAAAACCTTGCTACTTATTTTTTTGACTTTTTGCATAAGTTTCTCATCATTATGCAAGGGTATTTACCATATTTTTTGTTGTATCTGTGACTATCTGTGTGAAGAGATATATTTTTGTTTGATTTAAATGCAATTAAAAAAGTTGCAATTAAAATTAACAACAGCATAAACCGATTGGCGCATTTAACAAAGTAAATATTATGCAATTATAAATAATTGAAGTGCTAAAGTCACGTGTGTGAAGCGCATAATTTACATACTAAGTACATACTTACACACTTACATCATTATTTATGTATGTTTGTACATAAAGAGTGTTCATAAATGAATAAATATACTTGAGGGCAGAACGGAATGCATACAAATAAGCCAATTGAATGTATTTATTTTACAAGTTATATTATTATATGATATCTGATATCTGAGTAGTTTAAGTATTTAATAGAAATAAATAATAACACAGTTACGGAATAAATAAATAAAACATTCTTTTATTTTATTTCGCTTTGAATACTTACCAAAAATATCTGCCCGAAATTGAAACTCAACTGCAACTTGAATATATAAATATATATATATTATATATATTTAAATGTTTCAGATTTCGAATACCAGTTCATACCATATCTGATGCCATTTGCTCCATCCAAAACATTGAAGAACCCAAAACCAAATATTTTAAATGTCAATTTATAAGTGTCAATTGGTCCACACTCTACGCACTTCACACACACACACACACACACACTCACAGTCTGGGGCACAGTCTGTTCCCTTGTAACTTTCCCCTATCCATGTCTGCATGTCCCTCTTTGCATAGCTCGAAGCATGTGCTAACAGTTTTTGTGTGGTAATATAATATGCACAGCATGGCTTATAATAATAAAAAACGCCAGCAGGGCCATTGGTAGCAATGGCATCGTCAATGATACCAATGGCCGACCGACCATTGACAGCCCGCGGCTGTCATACGCGTGATTGTCCCTTTGAAATATGAGTAGCTCTTTTCAATAACATACAGTCAGTCTGTCTGTCAATACACGCACTTTCAATGAATATATATGTATATGTATGTATGTGTGTGGGTGTCTCGTTCTGAATAAGGTCAAAATATGATAAAAAGCAAAGTTGGGCAGTATCCAGAATCTGAATCTGAATCAGAGTTATGCTCGCATTTATTATGCCACAACCGCGCGTCGTCGTCGTCGTCGTTGTGCTCGCTGTCCGGGACCAATTCTAATGTTTCGTTTGTAAATTAACTTTACCGCTTGCGGCAACAAATATTTTGAACTTCAACACTGTTTTTCTTATACCCTGTATCACAAAAGTAGTTATAAAATGAGGTGACAGAAGTTCAGAAATTAGGAGAAATAAGAATACCGAAATAAACACATACATTTCCTATTGTATTAATTTGAACTTTCTTGCACATGGTCACCGTGGAAAATATGGTAAAAGAAAAGCAATAAATAAATTGAATTAAATTAAATGAACAATCGAATTCGATATCATTAAACATTTTGCTTTTATTAATATGAGTTAACTAATGAACAAATGGTCACTTTAAAGTGACCATGCTGTTAAGTTATACTGTCTCTTATTTTAAAGTAAAATTAAAAATGAAAGAAAATCGGAAATATATATTAAGGAAATTTAAGAAAAATTGTATAGAATCTACAAAGTTTAGAAATTAAGAGAAATAATAAATTTTTTGAATGGACATTCAGGGTGACCAACTGAAATTATCTTGCTGACAAACTACAATAAAATAAAGAACTTAATAATCGAAATGTAGAGATCGTATGCTTCCAAAAATCATTAACCTAATGGCCATTTATAACGTCAACTGGCACTTAAATTTGAATTGTAACTGTTTTGTTTCAAAATATAATGAAAGGTCATCTTGTAAGTCAATAGACCCGAGTAGAATAGTCTTGTTTTTGATTTTCTGCCATTTTTTTTTTGTTTTTGGACTGTATCTAATGCAACGCATGCTTCGAACTCTCATCGCCTCATCGACAACGTCTTCGCGTCTTGTTCTGCTTGGGAACAACAACAAGAAATTTTTAAAATTAAAAAAGTTTTCAGTTGCCATTCGGCACGTACCAATACGCAACGACAACGACAACGCCACTGCGATATGTATGTACGAGTACGAGTCAGAGTACGAGTATATATCGCTATATAGAATTTCTATATATTTGCTGTGAAACAACTTCAGCCGCCCGCATATTGACAGGCTAAGCGGGAAGAAGGAATATGAAATGGGAATGAAGCGGGAAAAAAGGCGGAGTGGAAACTGGTAATAAATGCGACAGCACTCGGCATGCATAGCATGTCCATTTTCACAGTGAAGCGTCCTCAGTCTCCGTATCCTCTCCTCTCCATTTCCACATGCCAGCGATTTTTCAAAATTTTCCTTTACAGTTTTTCTTGCTTCCTGCGTTTGCTTTATTTATGTCAATTTTTGTGCAGCCAAAGCCGCAATACGAATGATGAGGGATAACGGGATGAGGGATGACGGGAATCAAAGAAGATTGTCGCTGGAACGAGACGAAAAACTTTTGTGGCTAATATTTCCGCGTTTGGGTTAAGACGTTAGGTGAATCCATTCATTTTTTTGTTCAGATACCCTTTGTAAAATGGAATACATAAAGGCGGAATGCACAGCTATAATAAACTGGCTAAAATAGGTTATCAAACAAGTTGATTATCATTAGAACTAAAAGCATACTCTTTCCTTCAGTACAGAGTATCTTTCAGTCGATATATCTTAGCTTATGTATATCGTTTTTTTATGGTATGTGCATAACGAACCAAATTGACGGTGCAAAGCGCCAGCGGAATATAAGATCCGAAATAAAAGGCTTAGCTTTGATTGGCTTTTCGCTGATTTGTGGATAATTTTTTCAAACAGTCAAAAGAAACCATAGATAATTTATATATTTGAAGCACAGTAATAAATAATAAAAATTTAAAGACAAGTTCAAAATGTATTTTAAATTATTCCAATATTTTTTTATTTTTACTTGCAATATTCTTAATCAATTGGTATATACATGTAAATACTAAATGTGTAAGTGCAATTAATTCTATTAAACTGCGATTGCACCAAAATACATACTATTACAAATTTAATTAAATTATTCATGATTTGATTTTTACGTAATTAAAATCCAATTAAATTTGTGATTAGAAACCCGTGCGGTATATTTTTGTTTTTTCCTATTAGTTTATCTATATTTGGTGTATTTTGTATTTAATCTGATTTCATTTCATTTGGAACACATTCAAAACATCGACTTTATTAATATTTTATATTATTTATCAAAGCATTTGTTGACAGAGCAGAGGCATAAATATCAAAAAAAAAAAATAAAAATAACTGCACGCTTCTGCGGGTCGACACATTTCATTGCCATATAATTCGTTCAGTCATTCCATCAGTCACTCAGTCAGCCAACCAGTCAGTCAACGCCTAAAGTTTTATTACTTTTGCTGCTGTCAACAATGTTTGTTGTTGGTTTTGTTGGTTGGTTTGTTGGCTGGTTGTCTGCTCTTCTCTCTCTGTGTGTGTGTGTTGTGTGTGGCCTTAGGCAAAATGCTGTGAATATTACGGCACATAGTTGCCAGGGTTCTGGAGTCGGACGCGCTGCTTATTTTTTAATATTTGTGCAAGGGCTACATGTCGTATGCGCAATGTTAGCCAACTGGCAACTACTACGCAGCTATGTAGTACTCCTTTCTGTCCCCTTTTGGCCATTTGGCTGCTTACTACTTATACTCACTGCCTTCTGCTTCTTGTTGTTGTTGTTGTTGTTGTTGTTGTTGGTTGTTGTGCTAAGACACAGTTGGGCAAATATTTAAGCTTTGTACGTCATTTGCCGGCAATGATAATGTGCTTCATGTTTGCACTGTGTGGCAAAGGCATGGCAAACTGTTTACCAGAATGAAAATGGAAACAAGGAGTTGGAGCACAACTCAGCTAATATTCCATCACTGTGTTTGCCCATTGGCATTATTGTGAGCCATATATACACATACACAAACATAAGTCTATGTTGATAAAATGCAGCAATTTCAGTCTATATATGTATATAGCGCACTTCATTATCAACTCATCAGACGCATTGACTTCTGACAAAATGGAACAATTTCGGTTCCATCTCATCTACATATGCAAAAATCTAAAACTGTACAACTTAAGAAAATTGTTTGCCATGGAAAGGATGGAAGAAAGGAAGAAGGAAAGGAAGGCAGCAACAAAGCGAAATGAAAATTTCTATAGATGTGGGTATTTGTCTGTATGTTTGTAATAATATTCAAATTGGCAAAATCCATTATGATCGCAAATATTATTTCAACTGCCAGTCAGCCAGGCAGTCAGCCTTCGGCTCAAAAAGTCTGATGTACCAAAAATTCAGAGAGTCTCTGTTGAAAAATTCTCAGCTCTTGCATCTGCACTTGAGCTGAGAGCGTTTTTCAAGAGAGCTATGTAAAACTAAGCTCTGCCCGTTAGGATAAGAAAAAACAATGGGAGTTTTGTTAATTCACTATGCTCAACTTAAAGCTACCCTATCTAATTTTAGTTGATGACAATTTTGTTAATTAAAAAAAAAAACAGCATAAATATATATTTAAATAAATATGACTTAAATAAATTCCAAATTTGATACTGTCCAGTTAGACTATATTTTAACAATATAGAATATATAAAAAACAGTACAATCAGTGAAATAATTGACTATTTTATTCTTTAATTTCAGATACGACAGCTGATTATATTTATTAAATTCAGCATATAACTGATTAACTGATTGAAATTTTTATTCTATATTGTATATTCTTAAAAATATGCAACTTGTGACTGCGTTTGACTGATTACAGGGTATATAAATTACTCTATACTTGTGTTTATACAGTGAAAAGACCTTAGGAGGACTGACATTAGTTTTTAGAATAGAAGAATAAAACATTAATCTTTAAATATTTGTCTTAATAAAAAAGAAACAAAATGACTTACTGTATTTAGTCAATTATAGTCATTTTTATAAATATCTCATAAAAATAGGGTACGTTACAATGGAAATATCATAGCCAAGGTCTACTGTACTTGAATACATGCATTTGAAAGCAAAAACCAAACTTATAACCGACAGAAATGGGTTAAAAGTGTTGACAGTTAGACAAAGCGCAAATTATACACTCAGTTAGTTGTTGTTGGACGTTCTCGTATTTGATTTGCAATGGGCGTTGCTTGGATTTGGGGCGTGTCAGGCACTAGCGTCGATTTGCTAGCATGGCCGTAAAAAGTTACAAAGTTTGGCGCTTGGCTTGCAATGCTGTTGAAATATTTGCACACGATATTGGCAATCGAGTTAACAGTGCCAGGCAAATATTACAGCCAAAATGACGGGCAGAAGATTGTCAGAAGGGGACAAAAGATGACAGAGAAGGAGAGAGCTGGTGATAAGGCGGCATATTTCAAAAATACGGATAAATTAAATTAAGCCATCCTAGGGACTGGAAAAAAATTATGTAAATTTAATCAAAATAAGTAGCAGCAGCAGCCGCGGATTGTCAGCGTCAAGCTAAAAGAGGCTTATAACAACAGTCGACTTGGCCAATAATAACAACAGCAACTTGGCAAGAGCATGATGATGCTAAGTAGCCGCAATTCCAGCCATATGCTGTCAACGCAAAGCTGAAGTTCTACAAAAGCAAATGGACAACCAAGCAAAAGAACAACAACGAAAAGCGACCAGCTCGTAAACAAAAAAATAAGTTAATGTTATCTAAAATATGTATTATACTATAAGACACCTTATAATTTAACTAAATTCATTTTGTTTAAGAAAATGTAGGCTTGACTATTTCTATTTTTAAATAACTTACCAGTAATTTCAATACTTCAAGTATTTATTCAATTATATTATTATATTAGTAAACAAATATAATTAGAGAAAAAGAAAATACTCTCTGAAACCAGGTGTACCTTATTTAAAAATATTACTGGGTATGAGTGGGAGAATTACGTGTAATAGACAAGCTCGTTGGGGGATGAGAGAGTCATAAAGTTCCCGCCGTGGCAATAATAAAAATTTTTAATGTTCCTTATTGTTTTGAGCAAGTTATCTAACGCATTTTTAGAGGTAATTCAGCTCACAATGCCATAAACTTATTTACTATTTCCTTGGCTGTCTCGGAAAATTTAATTTGGCATTTGGTAATGTGCTGCGTGTTCGCTAAACGCTGGCCACAAAATTACATTTGGTATATTTATTTATGGCGCAGACTCTCTAAATATAAATTACAAATTGCTCAGAATTTAATATAAAATTATACTAAACTTAAACATTTTCCACAGCTGTAATTCAGCTTAATAAATCTATGACTATTTTCTTTAGCCCTAAATAAAATATTTCTTTATTAATATACATTATTATACAACCGTGCAAACTAATTAACTCTTCAATAGATTTTAAATAATTCAATGTAAATATTGCTTCAATTTAATTCACCAAATTTGTACAATATGGAAAGAGTAGGAACTTGTTACAAACAGTAATTAAAACAAACCTTAATATAATAATTTTATATATTCTATTTTAAAACTAATTTAGAATGTTGATTATACATAAATATCAATGTATGTGTGTGCGTGTGTGTGAGTGGATGTAACTAACTTTTGTTAAAAAACTAATGTAGAACAAAGCATTTTTATGGCTGTGCCGCAAAAATGTTCTAATAAATGCAAAGTACATTTTGAAGCTCACTCAGTCAAACACTAGGACCACAGCACTTCTGAACTATGTACTCAGAGATACACACACACACACACACACACACACATAGGGCCAAAAAACCAAAGCCATTTTGAAGCACATTTTAATAGCATTGTAGAAATTTTTTGCACTTAATTAAGTGTAATTAAATTTTGCGTTGCCTGCTCGCCTATTTTTGGTCTATGTGAGTATGTTAGCGACTGTAAGTGTGTGTGTGTGTGCGGGAGACTGCGGCAAGTGCCGAAAATGTGCGCCGTGTTTTATGCAACGATTTTCCACTTAATGTTGGCAAAGCGTCACAGCTCAAGTGCCATTTACAAAACTAAAAGTTCCTATTTTGTATGCTTAATAGAACGAGTATCGTGAGTGCACACATTTATGAATGGGAACTTTGTGCAAAATGCTAAACGATATTAATTAACATTATAAGCATAATGATGAAGAGACAAGCTTTTGACAAAATACATGGTTTTCGATCAATTATTGTATTGTTTATTTTTAAAAATATTTTATTTTTTTTTATTTATTTAAAATGAAAACATTGTTGCCCTAGTTATTTCAAAAATACAATATATATAGTTTAATTTGATTAAAATATAAAGTATGAAGAAAACTTTAATCATAATTTTACATATGATTTTTTTTTTTTAAGAACTTTGTACAAGTTATATATTTAACTACTAACTCAAACTCTGTCTGAAATTTAATTGGATTTCATAATTAAATGTTTCGACAAAAAAAATAGTGCAAATATATTGCCGGAAGGAAGTTATTATAATTAGCCGCAAGTAAATGTCAGAAAACATTTCATTGGTTACACAGCGACCCCAAATGATGCCTGGCCAAAATTGCAGAGTTGCACTGACGTGAGTGACCGTAACAGAAACAGAAACCGAAACAGTTAGAAAAGCAACAACAATGGCCGGTCATGTCAATGCCGTTGGATGTTGACTCAAGCGCAGCGGCGTTAAGTATACGCCGTGTGCCACTCATACTTGTGTGTGTGTGTGTGTGTGTATTTGTGCCCGCCGGATGTCATATTGCAAAATTGAATTTTTCGGTGCACAGCACTTTTGTTCCGCCAGCTGTTTGCCTCGTCATCATCACTGCAATGATTTTGAATTGTTGACATCAGCAAACGTACACGATGAAATGAAGCGTTCTGTATAGATATATATATATATTGCACTATATACTTACATATATATATCTGAATGTCATACAGCTAAGTAACGTTATCAGCTTTATTTGATGTTTAGCAATTTCCTGATTTATCCCTCATGTTATTTCCGCTTTGCATTTGTATGTATGCGTTGACCATACCATATGTGTGTTTGTGTATTGTACACACACACACACACACTCACTCACACTCAAGAACAAAAATGTTTAAAGGAGAGAAAAAACCGCAAAAATGATAAGCATTGAAATGAAATTTTATGTTTTCTGCAACAAGCATTTCTAGTGTGTGTGTATTGTGTTTGTGTGTATTGTGTGTGTGTGTGTGCGATTACGTGATTTTCAATAGCATTTCCTGCTTAGTCGTTTGCTGACTCCGTTGAGCTACTAAAACCTCAATATTATTGGACATTTTTGAGCATTCTGATTTGATTTATATTGATATTGCTATTTATGTTCTTGATATGAACAAATTATTTGATTACTATCAAATAAATGCAATTTTACAGACAAAGTAAAACGAATTTCTAAATATAAAAATGGTTCGCATTATTTAAAAAATTTTTAAAACTTTTTAGGGTGTTTAATAGTGCTTGTTGTTTAATAAAAACCTCATTAAAACGTTTATACAATTATAGGCATATGTTAAATGTGTCGTTCGTCACACTTACAGTCTATCAAAATTCAAGCGAACGAATGTAACGAATATGTAAAAAATAATTTAATTTGCGACTCATCGTCGTTAGGCTTCACTTGAGCTAATTATAATTTTGCTCCACTCGAATTCACCAATTGAAATTTCAACCACACACACACACCACTTTTCTCACACTCACACACTCGAACAGAGTGAAAGAATGTGGCCATGTCCTTTTTACTGAATTTTTATGCAAAACATGAACATTTAGTGAAACGTTCTACGAATTTTTAATGAGTCTCCAAACACACAGACACAGACACAGTTACAGTGAACACAGACTTAACGAGAACCAACTGCCGTTCTTATACGAGTATGTGAGCTTTTTAACATTTTACATGTTTTATGAGTTGAGTTTTTTTCTTCTTTCCTTTGCATTTTTCTTTTTTTTTTTTTGTTTTTTTTTCAAGTGCAGGTAACTAAATCCGAATCCAGCTCGGTATCTGACTTGTCCATGGACCATTCTACGTCACACGTACAGGTAATCAAATCAGTTGGTGGCCCAACTGCGTGCGTTACATAAATTTGCCAACATTTAGCAGATAATGAGCCGAAATTAGTAGCCGGACGATGTTGCAGGCAACAACAATGTAGGATGTGATAAGTTGCCAACACTGCTGCTGAACTTAATACGTATCTTTTGAATTTTATGAATTTTTTTGTATCCAAAATAATGTATTAAAAATTTAAAAATACTTAAGCACAGGAACTTAAATAAAACATGAGCTTGATTTGAATATTCTTAATTTTATGAAAATCATTTCTTGTTATTTTGGGATATATGTATTTGTGTGTGAATACTTTTAGACTCTTACAGTGGGACAAAGCAATGAATGACAAACAAATTAATTCGGTAAATACATTGCAAAATTTCAAAAGAATATTTTGCTAAGTTTGTCATTTATTTGTATGAGAATAGTTTTACACTTTTACAGTGGGATAAAAGTATGAAATAAAAATCAGAGTTTATTTTACTACATTTATTTCAAAACTTAAAAGAGTTAATTTTCAATTTTTTAAATGAGTCCATAAACTTTCTGACGATTTCTTAGAAAATAATTTAAATTTCTTAAGTATACTTTCAAAGCTTACATAAATCTGAGTTCCACTTAATATATGCTAAGATACTTCTCTGATTTGTATCTTTCAGTTACTTCGTTGAGTTTGGTATCTCAACTGAATCACAACTTATTTAAATGTCGAGCTTTATAGTTGCACTGTGGCATCTGCTGTCCAGCTAAATGAAGCATTCTGACACTTTGTGTTTGCATAAGGATTGTATATGAGGCAAATCTTTGTGCCTCCTTTTTGTGCTTGCCCGTTCAAGCGGCCAACAACCACCCAATTCACCACATTGCACCTAAGTAAATTATCGTGTTTCATTTGCCAGCCACCCACAACAGGCAGCACCACTTGGCAACAGCTCAGCGTTTTTGACCAGGAGGACATGGGGGAGGAGGAGGAGCTGGCCAAGCGTGGCAACACTTAGTCACTTGGTTTCAAGAGTAAACACATCTTATAAATTATTCAAAAACGCAAAAAAGCTATTTGCAACACTTTACCGTTAGCGTTACCGCTGTCGTTCTCGTTGTCGTTGTCGTTGGCATTACCGTTAGCGCTGCCTGTCACTCGACGCTGTTCCATTCTATATGTACTTATATATATATTTTTTTCTCCATTTTCTTTCACTCTCTCATTGCCAACTTCTTGGTTGCCCAATGCTGCTTGTCCTGTGCAATCAGTCAAAATGCGGCGCGCAACATATGCGTGTGAAAGGAAGGGGGTGAGGAGGGGTGGCGGATGGGTGGTGGCATCTCGTTGCATGGGCGTGGCAGTTGCCAGGTAACAGCTCAGCACAGCAAAGCAAAAAGCATGACAAATGAAATGTTCAAGTTGCGCTTAAAGCAACAAAAACCAAAACAAAACCAAAAATATAAAGGGACAAACACAAAGCAACGAAAAAAGGGACGTACACTGAAAAAAAAATCATGCTAAAATTTTAGTTTAAATTCTTGATTTAAACATTTTTTTAAGTATGTATTCAGAATAACATTGTTTACTTAACAGAATATGCGAATACCACTCAGTAATAAAATAGAAAAAAAATTAAAAACTTTTAATTTTACTGTACAAATTCCAATAGAGCCCCGATAATCAAAAAAAATTTGGAGGAGAATTTGAAAAATCGTAATTGAATTTAAAAAAAAATCAGTGAATATGAAACATCTGACACCGTTTGGTATTGCTTTTTTTTTAAATTAAATTTTTTTAAATTTAAATAAAATTTTGAATTCTTTATTTTGATACCCATTGCTACAAGCTAACCATTATTATTTTAAGCACTAGTCACTATTACAAACATCGATTTTTAAATATTATTAACATTAAACGATTCACAATTAATAAGGAAAAAACAAAATATACAATCTTTGTTTTAGTTTTAAGATTAATCTAAATTATAGTTTACAATTTTAATTATTTTTATGATCTATTGTGGTACATGTATTATAAACTATATTATTGGTATTGTTTTTGTTTTTTATTTTCCCGAATTATTTTCTGTGTACTCTATTTTTGGGCGAGTTTCTCAGTTACTCAGTTTCGCATTGCCTTAACACTGACAAAGTGCCACGGCTTAGTGCAGCACGCTGTGGGGCATGCAAAATGAAGCCAGAAGAAGACCCAGGAAACAAACACCTTCACCATCAGGCGTTGAGAACTTGACTTTGTCAGTTAACTTTCCAGGCAAACTCCTTTTGCTACCCAGTAAAAGATACACTCGCTTTCAGTTATGCATGTGTGTGGGTGTGTGTGTGTGTGTGAGTGTCGCGTAAAAGCTTCGCACAAATATTTAAGTTAAGTAAACGTTCGTAATTAATTTCACTCTTAATACTGACATTCTGACGCGCTTTGCAACACTTTTTTCTCCAGCTGCACTCTCTCTTTTTGTTATGAACACATTTTTAAATAAAGTCTCGCTGATTTTACTCAATATGTATATGTGTGTGTGTGTGTGTGTGTTTATAGCTGCTGGCATGTCAAAGTCGCTGTTGGTAGTTTGTTTGTTTGTCCGCGGCAGCATTAAAAAATGACTGCATAATTTATGTGTCAAGAGCTTGCGGCTACGTTTTTTGGGGGCTGTGATTGATGTTGCCACCCCGCAATTAACTCTCCGCCTGCCAAAGATTTATGCGCTCTGAGGTCTGCCAGCTTTCGTGTTCGTGTTTTATGAGGCGTCTTGCCTAAAAGCGTTCTCAATTACACGCAATTAACTGTAACAATTACCGGTCAAAATGCCGGAAAAATATTTACCAAAATCACACATACGACATGTTGACACAGCGACAAACACACACACACACACACACTAAATATTGTACGATTGTAAATAATGTCATATTGCGTATACGCAGCGTATAGTCGTCTAAATAGAAATAACTGTTATTACAGCTTAGCCAAGTCAATGGAATGAAAAAGGGGAAGCGTGACAAGTGACTCTGCACGTCTGACATCTTTTGTATTTACGCTCAATTAATCGCTTGTTAAATTTCATTTTGTTATTTCGACTGAGAAACTGGCAAAAGAATACAAAATGGAAACCTTTCAATTTGCCCCAATCAATTTGATATGATTGCATTGTGGTATTAACTGGAAAAGAAAGGTCAAAAATCGTATAAAAACTTGATTTAATATGTCAATTTAAGTTCTATGATTAAGAATAAAAATATACAAAAACTTATCAATTTAATTCTAAACATTATAAATAATATTTATTTATCTACACATTTTCAAATTTTTTTCTCTTCAATACCTGCAAATTAAATTATTTCATCAAATTTTTTAACTTATACTGTCTAAAATATTCTGTGAATTTTTTTGCAATTTGAGCCGTTCACAGAATTTTATGTTGCCCACATTTTTCTTGCGTTTTTTTTCTCGTTCTCGCTATCAATCAATAATAAGACGCACAAAATTACGCAGTTTCCACTTCAAAGTGCCTTAAATGTACAACAAATAGGCAACCCAAATATCACTAAGCATCTTAAAGATATTTTCGTCCAAATTCAGACCGTTTCAAGGGCCATTCTGAGAATGTGGCTGCCAGGCAACGATGATGATGATAGCGAGAAAAAGTAATAGGAAAGGCAACTAAAAACTTCGAGTGGTATATAAACACTTGAGTGTCCACTTGACTGTTAGTCCTTCACTTTAAAGATCCCGGATAAAGATAAAGGCAACTTGCTACTGATAATTATTTATGATGGCCAAGTAAATGATACTTTAATATAATAAAGGAACGAACCTGAGTTGCAGCAAAAGTGTAATAAAACTAAGTTTTTAAATTGTCTTAAAGTTCCCAATAAATGCCAACCACAATATATACAGTATTAAGTCTGGAGCGGTATCTAAGTGTAGTGTGTAGTTATTTGATTTCGATGCAAATTTATTAAATTAATGCCATCATGTACAATATTTCAAAAACTAAATGAATTAAGAATTAATTTAATAAATGAAAAAATTTAATGAATTAAGGAGGGGCATGTAAAATACTTATATCTTAATTTAATCATGCACAATTCTACTTGCTATCATTGTATTACTACAGTCGAAATACCTCCATTGTCACTTTGCCAATCCCTGCACATCTGTCCAGACCCCATCTGGTTATTGTTGCTGCGTTTTTTGCCACTTTATGCGCCTCTCACTCAAATGAATATCACATATTTTACACGCATCGCATATTTACAGCGCATATTGAGCATATTTACAAGACAAAAAAGCACTGCAAATACTGTTAACCCACTAACAGTTACCCTAGATTTTAATATTAATGTCTTCGATTAATACATCACTTATAATTTTGTTTTATTTATTAAATTATAATAAAATGTATTTTACAGAAGATAGATGAATTAATTTTATGTTTATAAATAATGGTGTTTTTTTCTTAGTTTGATTTAATATTTTCCTTTTTAATTTATCATCAAAATTATTTAAATATTGAAAAAAGAAAAAAATTCCATTAACCTAGACATTAGACACTTTAGCCTATTTATAATTCCCAAAATATTATTATTTCAGCCATATATGATACGACTTTTTTAAAAATTATTTTTTTCACTTGATATTCTGTGGGAAAATTCAACTCTGCACATGTTCGTTAACGGCCGAAATTAAAAATCGCAGCAAGTGCTGTGGTTGACAAACGCAATATATGAAAGTATCCCCATTTTATTGTAAACTCTTTTTTTGGTGGCTATGTAAGAGTATGTGTGCATAATGCATGACACATTGGCATATTGCATATTGAAAATGCAAACGCGTTTTGTTTTTGTTTTTGATAGTGAAGCATGCTGCGTTGGGTTTTCTTATGTCAATCGTAATATTTCTGCTTTGAATGTTGTCGAGTTTGAGTTTATCAACTGACTGCTTTGAGCCTGGTATGTTTAATTAATTGCTGAACTGCAATTAGCATACAGAAAGCCGAAGGCATCAGCCTCGATGTGACAGTAGAAACAAATTGAAATTTCTGAAAATACGTATGCAATTAAATGAAATGCAGTTTGAAATGAAATGTTTGCTGACTGCCAAGCAAAATGAAACAATTAGCAAGATGTGTGTGTGTGCATGTGTGTGTGTTGGCCTTATCGTCTAGGCCAGACACTTACACAGTTTGCTTAACGGCAAAACAAATTAAAATCTGTGAAATGTGCTCTGTATCTATGTGATGAACAGTACTCACTGACTCACTGGCTGACCCCTGACCCCTGGCTGCCCAATGCACTATGACTTGCTGACCTCATGCTGCTGCTCGTGTTGACCACAAGGCACACACTCAGCTTTTGTCCATATACACCGACTGCAAGCCACGTTTAAGCCATGTTGCCTGCTTTAAATATTTATGCAATTTATTTTTGTCTAAACTAATAAGTTGTTGCTGCTGCTGTTGTATGTAGTTGTAGTGCAGGTTGTTTTATCTCATAATGAAATACTGCACAGTATGTGTGTGTGTATGTGTGTGCTTGGCTTGCATTTTGATATTTGCGCCTGGTTGTAGGCAACGATTTATTTGCTAGACTCAGCTCTGTGGCAAGCAAGATGTTAACATATTCATTGAATCTGAATTAGTTTCGAGCTCAGCCCTCACATGTTTCCAGCTGCATTCTGAATTATGAGTAAGCTTCTGACTCGAGTCCTGCTCCAGGGCTTGACCCAATGTTCAAACTGGCTTAATTGTTAAAACGAGAATGATGCAATTTTGTAATTTTGTAATTTAAGCAAAGTCGATAAACAAGTTGAAAATGCAGTTAAGAGATCAGCACTAATTAAATTCAACGAAGGATCTCAAATTAACTTTTTGGGGCCTTAACTGTAGATTTTTATGATTAATTTCATTTTATTTATTTGCTTTATCAGGACTAGGAGCAGTCGGCAAAAAAAAAAGTAAGTATTGGCAATTAAACTAAAAATAATGTTATGAATTATTAAAATAAATTATTTTATTTATATTTAAATAATTCGACCATTAGAGTTTAATTTTTTAAACTAATAAATTTTGACGAATTATCTTAAACTCATTTTTGTTATCTATATCTGAAAATATTTATGTTAAATCTGTTTATTTGTAATTGGAATAATATTTTATTTTATTTTTATTTAAATAATTGGTATCTTACCAATTGAACTTAAAGGTTTTAAATTTTATACGCTCATTAATTATAATCAAGTTCTTACAAGAAATTCCACTAATTAAATTTAACAAATAATCTTAAACTCATTTTTTTTTTGTCCTTTTCAAATGTTTGTTTATAATTCGCAACAATTTTTCATTTTATTTTTCTTTAAATAATTCGTATTATTACAGTTGAACTTAGCAAAAGTTATTTAGTTTAATCAAGTCTTTGCAAACCACTTTACTAATTAAGTTTACCGAATGATCATAAATTTGTATTATTTTGTCATTATCGGAAAAGATATATTTTGAATTTGTTTTATAATAATTCGAAATCAAATTATTGTTTTATTAAATAATTCGTATAATAACATTTAAACATAACATAAGAGTCTTAAGTTTAATCAAGTCTTTGCAAGCCACTCCAGCCCGCGAGCAGCGTATTCCAGCCCCAGGCGCCCAGCTGGGCATCAATCCAAGCTCTGAATGCTGCCACACTCGTATAAACGCCCGGATATTCGCGCTTAGCACAGCCAAGACCCCAGGAAACGATGCCGTAGAGTTTACCCTCCGAGCTGCCGGGCCGATAGCCAACCAAGGGGCCACCAGAGTCACCTTGGCAACTGTCGTGCCCGTCGCCGGCAGCGCACAACATGCGCTGGGTGATGGGCAGCACTTTGGTGTAGAGACGCCGACACACACCTGGCGCCACATGAGTCACATCCACATAGCGCAGAGCTGGCGACACGCCCTCATCGCCCTCGCCTTCCTCGCTCTGGTAGCCCCAGCCACTGACGTGCAGCAGTGTGTCCGCGGTAAGTGCATCCTGTGCGCTCGCCAAAGGAACCGCCTGAACTTGCTCCGTGTAGTTGAGCGGTGAGTGGAGCAGCAACAGGGCCAAATCATTATCATGTGTCTGCGGATTGTAGGCTCCATGGCGAATGATCTGATGCAAACTGAGCAATTCCCCGCCCCTGGCATGCTCCGTGGAGCCCAATCGTACGCTGTAGTCCAGCACCGTCCAAGGACCGTCTTCAAAGCAATGGGCAGCGGTTAATATGAAGTAATCTCCGATAATGGCACCACCGCAAATATGCTGACCGTTCAGCTGTATCGATGCCTGGTATGGGAAATTGCGTATGTCTGTCACCTGGCCGCCCACAATACGTCCATCATATTGAGGCGTGGCAAAACTGTCAGCAGCGAGCAGCAGTAAACTTGTCCACACAAATGCCAATAGAGTCATCATCTTACTGCGCCAGAGAGTGTCGTGATAGTGTCAACCCAGCAATCATTTCAACGCCTTTATATTCGTAGGCATTTCCATATCAGTTGCCTTATCTGCGAAGTCAACAAACTTGGTTGAAAATGAAACCAACTTGCCAATTATTTCAAGTTCAGTTCAACTTGTTCTTATCAGTAACTATATGCGTTTACTCATTTTTGGTGTTCTCTGTTGTCTGACGTTGACCCAATAACCTTCACCTGCCCGGAACCGAAGGTTGTGCAATCAAAAAATATACGTAATAATAATGCAAATATTTTAAAAGCTACAAATTTGTTGATCTTTAAATAAGAGGTAAGGTAAATGAATAATGTAAAGTATTTATTTGTTAAATATGTTTGTTAATATTGCTGACAGATGCTCCTCTATATTTGCGTAATTTCTTTATCAGGGCAGACGATCTGCGTTTTTCTGTTGAATTTTAAATGAAGGTTTTTATATTTAATCTACAGATTAAATAAGAATTTTGCTCCGCTAAAGGACAATTTTATGTATTTATCTATCTATTTTTTATTTTAAGTTTTTATTTTTTTTGTATTTATTTATTTACATATTTCATTATTATGGCACGACTGAAAGCATTCGGTAAAAAATTAATTTGTATAATAAAAATAAACTAATATGGTTAATTAATAAATTTAATTAATAAAATCTTTAAGAAGAAAAAGTTAAGTCTGAGTTATGCTTAGAATTATCAAAATCGATCAATAATTCACTATTTTAATACTTTAATACATTTATTAATAAATATAAATACAATAACAGAGCGCTTGGAACTTAGAATTCAGATATGTAATTTTAAGTTTTCTTTAAGATAAGTAAACTTAATGAAAATTAACTTTGCATAGAAAACTTTAAGTTTTTGTATGTGACTTCATTATGATTTTCAACGCTTGGTTTCTTGCAGAGAAATAATTGAAAAATTAAAATTTAGAAATGTTTTTTTTTATTATTTTTGTTATTTTGAAAAAATTAAAAAAAAATAAGATAAAGAAAGAAATTAAAGAAATTTAAGCTTTTATTTCTCAACAAATGATAATTGATTAATAATAATTTTTGTGGTTTGGTTTCTTGTTAAATATGGTAGTAAACTAACCGGTGCCGATGTGCGCATAATTGTAGTGGCTTCTTTGGCAGCATTTATTAATGTTTAAATAAATCAATTGACGTGCACATTTGTGGCCACAAAAACCGCAACACCGTCAGAGAAAAAGAGAGAGAGAGACGTAAAGTCGAACAGTCATTTATGTATGTCAGTCTGGCAGTCATTTAGTCAGTTGTTGTATGTTTTTTTCAGTATTCAATGTTTTTCAGTGGTCACACAGCCGTTACAATTGGCCAACGTTTGCTACTGTTGTGGTTTTCACACTTTTTTGGCAGCTCTCGCACACATTTTTGGGCCAAACATATGAGTGAGAGACTCTCGCAGAGTTATCTGGTGTTATTTCAATTTGTTTGGTTTTGCGCCGAGTTTCTTTATTTTGGCTGATCGCCCGTAATGCCGCAGGCCACTTGCCACAATGCCACATGCCACAAGGAAATGAAGGCGGTTCAGTGAACCCCAATCAGAGGCAACTGCAATTGACAGTCTCAATTATGTAGATAGACGCGCCTAAGCCTTTTTTCACAGCGCGTAATAAGCCATCAAAATGGATCCGTCTATAATCTCAACATTTGGCTAATCGGCACACAGCAAGCCAATAAATTGCTTTGGCTTAAAAATGCCATCGTTCTACCCGTCAGCAGGCCTTCGAAATACTTTCGACTCGAAATAACACGCCTATAAATAAGCATAACTGTCAGCATAACAAAAACACCAAATTGCCAAGGCCTTAACCCAACAACAACAACAACAGCAACAACAACCAGAACGGCATCTAGTGAAAGTCTATGCCAAATATTAGCACATTTTTACACCTCCTCCTTCGGCCATTTTTCTCTTTGGAGCAGTGGGCGTGGCATGCAGACAGTCAGAGAGACAGTTTGGCATTTTTGTGTGTTGCGTATACGCCGTGTGAACTTTCGCTGCAAAGTTTTTAAAGCGAACGCCTTAACCTTTTGCAAACATGAACATTTTTTTTTTTTTTTTGCAATCTTCCAACTGTCACAAACATGAAATTTGACTTTTGACACGATTTGCAAACTTGTTTAGAATTTTATTAAACTTTTTTTTTAAGAAGTAATTTTTTTGCACAGCCTTAGGCAGAAATTTCAATTTGAAAAGTGTAGATATTTTTTTGTTGCAGCCAAAATTAAATTTATGTCAATTTCGTTCTTGATTTCACTTGCTCATCAAAAAAATGTATAGAATTATTTTTGATGCAGCCTTTTATTGAAGAAAATCAGACTTTTAAGGTTTGTAAAGGTATTAAAATAATTTACTTTGATTTTCAATTATAAATGACTGCTTTCAATAAGGTAATGTTTAAGAATTCAAGCATTCTCACTCCCTAAATCTGAACTCCACCCTCTTGAACCAGTATCCAGTATAGTGTGCAGCAATTTTTACTTGCACACTAAACACGTCTCGATGTGTTTTCGAGTTTTGTAACTCATTTGCAACTAAACTGAGTTCATTAAAGTTAATTTGAACGTGCAACACTGGCGTGCCACACAGCACATGCAACACGGCAACGACAACACGGCAACAGCAACGAACCGAAGTGTGGAACATCATCTCCTGGCCACACAATGCACACCACCTTCAGGCAGGGAATGTACTCGTACTTCTCGTCCGGGGCACGTGGCTCAGCGTCGATAAGTTTGACATTTGTGCAACGGCAAAATGACAACTGCAAGCCAAGCTGAATGCCAAAATGAAAAAGTTGGCAACCCTGCAACCCTGTGCAAACACACACACACAACGCTGACATTTGCATTTGTCTTCCGCAAAAAGCTTTCAAATTAGCGACAGCTTCAGGTCCTTCAAATATTCCCTGCTCCCCTGCTCTCCTCTTTCTCCTCCTTGAACAGCTTAGCCACAATTTCCCTACATATTCCTTTCTCCTACCTTTATCTTCAATGACAACTACAGCACACGTCGCCCAAGGCACGCAAAGAAATATGCAAATAATTAGCAACCAAATGCAAAATCGTATCAAAAAAGCACCTTAATGATTACAGTTGATTTAAACTCAAGAATATACTTTTATTTTATTGCTAAGGTAAACAAAACATTGCTAACGGAATGAGCTCAGTTGTTATCAAAATAGCTTCTTCTTTTAGTAAAATTACCAATTTATTGGAATACTTATTTATTTATTAATTTTACTATATAATATATTTATATAATACTAATTTATTGTATAATTTTTTTATTTATTCATTTATTTATTTATATATTATTTTTGAATCTTAAATATAAGTTTAATTATTAAGTTAGAATGTGAAACTAAAAATGTAATTATATTAAATCAATTTTAATTCGTAACTGAAATGATGTAAAAGTTAAATAAAATAAAATTTAATTAAGCTTAGGGGTAAAAAAAAGGCCAACAACTAAATGAATTATATTAACTACAGCAAAATATATACTTATAATTTTCGAACTCTTTAAATTTTGTAGGTGGGCATATTTTGTTTTCTAAACAGCTCTCTAGATCAAATTAGTTCTCAATACACATAACATTGTATTAAAGTTAAAACATACTTTAAAATAGCTCATTTTATTGTTCCCATTTAAAAGACAATTATTGATATTATTTGATTGCTTGATTCTATTGGCTGGATAAGTGCACAGTCTGTTGATTTCATTTAGTCAACGATTTCAGTTATTTCAGTGCTGATTGGGCCAACTACTTACATACCAGAAAACGCCACACGCAATTTGCTTTGGACAACTGATGCCCGATTTTCCCTCTCATTCTCTCATCCTCTCTCTCTCTCTCTCTCAGCAATGACAGCTCGACCAGCTCCGACACAGAATCAGAACCAGAGGCAGAGTCTGAGCAAGCTCCTCGGCTAAGCCAAAGTTATGGCATGACATTCAAGCAAACTTGTAGAGACAACTGGCAAATACACATGCACAGATACAGATACAGATACGTAGATACATAGATACGAAATCAGTTTGAAAATTGAATTCTAATGCAACATACCGAACTGAACTGAAGTCGAAACTGAACTCAAGTGAACTGTGGAGTGACTTTGTACCGCTGCCATCCATTGACTAAAACAAATGGGTTCCACAACATCTTTTACTGTCAGCTGCAACTTGTCGCCCCGTCCATTTGTGTATCTGAAACTGGAACTGGATCTGTGTCCCTGTGTATTACTGTATAAATAAAATAAATATTTATATTGAAATGCAACGCAATCGAGCGCAACCGAATTGAATTTCAATCCAGTTCAGTCCAGTCCAGTTCTGTTCATGTCTTTTAGCCTGGCTTTTATTTTCGGCCAATAGTTGAGTTCCGTAGAAGTCCGTCGAATTTTCTCTACCCAATTCAATTTTGAACTTTGTCGCATTTAATTGCATTGCATTTGTCCAAAGTTGCGCAAAATGTGCAATTGATTTGAGGATCTTTGCAGGTAAACCAGCCGAAGCTAATCTTTGAATTCTTTTCAGAAAAAACTTGTTCTTCGACTTGAAGTGAATTGAATGGAATTCAATTGAATTGTCTTAGCCAAAACTTGTTCTAAATAGTTTTATGGTAACTTAAGACTATTGGCCCAAATGCTTGGCTAAGTGACTTTTGCTTTGTTTCATTTATATCAGACAGCGAATTTTCTGAGCCTTTGTGGTTTGGTCAGCGACCGGAAACGGAAATATGCTTTACGCACATAATACATGTAAAATTGAAAGAGCTGTCTGTGTATGTGTGTGTGTGTGTGGTAGAATTGTACTCGTAAGAGAGAGTAAGGAAAGGAAGGCAACTGGAGCCTTTGTCTCCAATGGTTTATGCATGGCAGCTCCCATTGCTGTACATAAAATTACATTACTCAACAAACAGACAAGCAGCAACAAATTATCATTTAGATAATACTTTTTAGTGCTTTTCAGCATGCACACACACACTAACACACACACACACACACTCCTAGCAGCTTCTGTCTGTGCCACTCAGTCTTCCACACACACTTACCTCACACACATGACATTCTTAATACCCTGTACTAAATGGGGGTAAATGGGGTCTACCCCATATACTTTAATTATTCTTAACGCAATCAATTTTATAGATGTAAATATAGATATAATAAATACGTAAGTTTAGAAATAAAAAAGTTAATTATTTATTATTTATAATTTAATTATAATTTATTTATTATTTATTTGTTATCTTTTTAATATTTATTTCATATTTATTTACTGTTATTTATTATTTATTTGTTATTTATTATTTATTTATCTATTATTTGTTTGTTATTTAATTATTATTTTTTTATTACCTATTTATTATTTATTTAAAGTGTATTTATTTATTATTTATTTGTTATATAAATATTATTTATTTATAATAATTATATAATTAGTAAATAAAATATAGTATAAACAAAAAAAGACAAAAAAAAATTAGTCTATGTAGTAAAAATTAAAAATATTTCAATATCCTGTGAAGAAATAAAAAAACAAAAACAGAATTAAGCTTGGCTATTTTAATATCAATATTACAGCGTATTTGGCAGTCGAGCAATCCCAAGTCAACTTTCCATTGTGTGTGCACTACAACCAGTCTAGGCATATAAACATGGCCAGCAAACTGGTTTATAATTGAGTCTGTAGCGTACTTTATAGTCGTCAAGAGCTGCTACAGAATTTGCTATTTTTTCTATTTTTCTATTTTTTCTCTGCCAACGGAGTGCTGTCTACTTTCTGTGCTTTTGCCAACCAAATGGCTATAAAAATACGCGGCAAAAGCGCGTAAAGTAAAATGTAAGTGGCAAGCAAGGAGAAGAGCCAAGGGGAATGGCGGAAAGGGTGGTGGGCGTGGTTAGCATAATACGCATAATAACAAAGCGGAAAGTGTGCAAAAGCCGTCAAGCAGGAGCTACTAACCCCCTTCCCCTTCCTCCTTCCCCCACACAACCCATCAGGATCCAAAACAAGGAGTTTATGTTGGGTTGAGCTGAACTGAGGCCATTTGCATTGCCTCATGTTTGGTTTATGTCTTTGTTTTTGCTTAGTTGAGTGGAATTTATATAAAAGTAAGTACAAGTATACAGAAATAAAAACACACTAAGTAGCTTCTGGAAATGTAACTTGTTGATTAAGGTGCAAACAAAAACAAACAAAAAAAAACCAAATAAATATTTGTATAAATGTATAAAATAAAGTAAGTAAGTAAGATATAAAATAAATTAAAATTGCTTTAATTTGTTTAAGCCAAAGTTCACAAATCTTTGCAACTTTTGCAAGTCAAAAAACAAATGAAAATTATATATTTTTAATTTTGCAATTCAAGAAAATTGTTTATTACAATTGAAAATAGTTTATTGTATCAATTTAATGAAATAAAGCACTATTTAATAATTAATAACACAAAATTAGCAAAGCACACAAATTAAAATATAATAATTTGTTATTCAGTAAAAAAAAACTTTTTTTTTTTTTTTTTGTAATTTGGAAGAATTTTTATTCAACGGTATATCAAATATTTTTGCCTTTATGGGGGTGAAGGGGGAAATAATGCTTATAGTATCTAAAACTAGACATGTTCATGCACTTTGTTGCATTTATTTTATATAATTCCTTGTGTAATTATTCTTTGTTTAAATAATTCACAAGATGCACTTAAAATGTCAGCGGAAAAACTAACACACATACACACAAATACACACCCAGACTCACACATACACACACTCAGATAAGTACACACATTTGGCAACCTTCGTCTGTTATATTCTGTGTGGAATTTTTTCTCTCTGCTTTTTCTCACACGCGCTTTTATTATGATTTCTCACTTGCTGTCCGTCTCTTTCTTGTGCCATTTTGCACATTTACATTTTTATGAACATTTCGCTGTTCGTTGTTGTTGCACTTAATGTTGTTGTTGTTGTTGTTTTTGTTGTTGTGCACACATCCTTTTTAGCCGCGTCGCGTTCATAATACACGTCTTTTATATGCGCATATACTAATATGCATTATATATGTATACATACATATGTGTATGTATATTTATGTGAAAGGGACAAAGAGAGTGCGAGTGCAAGCTGACATTAAAGTATATTAAATTACTTAAGCATAGAGGATGAAGCAACAACAACAACAACATTAGCAAATGTTACAAACAAGACATACGCTCACTTTTTAAAGCATAATTTCTCAAGCATAAATCTTGGTGGCTTTTTGCAGGCAACAAACAAAAATTAGTTGCACTCGGCGAACAAAAAAAAGATGGAACGGTAAATTATGCGCCGCAATATGTCAGCGTGTAGCCAGCCAGAGTTGCCGAGTTGCCAGCGTGCACCCGTTGCGTTTGTCACACAGCATGGCGGCCAAGTTGGCAACACCGGGGTATGGTGGGAAGTGGGAGGTGGGTGGTGGATGGTGGGTGTTCTCCTTGCCCTGACAGCCCACGCTTAATCAGAAATTATTTGAAAATGTAGAGTCGACATGTCGCGAGGTTCAAACTCACGACTCACGCACCGAGCAGAAAATGCAACTTCTGTAGCTGCTGCCGTTGCTGCTTCTTGCAATTTGCACACGCTACGACCCCATGACCTAAATAGAAAGAAAATCTCAGCAACAAGAAAAGCAAACAAAGGATATACTCTGACTCTGACTCTGACTCTGACTGTGGCTGTGGCTCTGGCAAAGCCAACTTTCATAGACTGCGACTGCAGTCAGCGTTGCACGCTGTGCCAACTCCTTGGCTCATTTGTTTCGTCGACGCACAAAAGTATGCTACACATCATCAGAACTATTACAACGAAGTCTAGATACCCTAGGACAATCTAATATAGATATGATCAAAGTCTATAAACTATTTAAAATATTGATAAATATATTAAATATTGAATATCTACAATAGATGCACGAATATTTATAATTTTTTACATACAAGCCATAAACTCTAATACAGCAAAGTCAGAAAATTTGATAAAAAAAATTTAATAATTTTAATTATAGATATATTAAAAACTGAATATTTTAAAGAGATATTTGAATATTGTAAACATTTAAATACATATTTTAAATTGAATATACAGTGGCTGACAGCTTATTTCAACCAGCGCCTTAAAAAATAGTTTAGGTATTTTTAAAATAGATACTAAAAGGGATATTAAAATAATTTAAAATATGATTTCATTTTTTTTATTAAATATTTTTCCAACATCTTATAATAATTAATAACTAACAAATTAACCACAAAACAATGCCACAGCTTATTTTAGCCATATAACAAATTATATTATTAAAACTAAGTTTATGATCAGAAAAACAAAAATAAATACTTGGTATAGAGCTGCACATACACAAATAAAATAAATTATAGGAAACAGAACATGAAATATACAGTACAGAATATAAGTTATTATACATAAAAAACAAAAAATTTTATGATAAAATATAAAATATAATACATATTAAATATTTCACTTGTTAGTAAAGCTATAGACATAAATTTCTTCTTCTGGAGAAGATTGAATAAATAGAGCAATAAATATACAAATTAAATAAATTTCTCTATAATATAGATCAAAGAATTGTAACAAGATAATGCCAGAGCGTGTGTATTAATTGTAATGACACAGTTGGCATACCTCCCTGTTAGATTGCAAGCCAAAGCACAAAAGCCATCGCATCCTCAGCAGGTTCTTCTTGAAATGGTTGGCATAAAGGGGAAGAAGAAGAAGAAGAAGAAGGAGAGGTAGAGGAAGAAGAAGAAGAAGGAGTCGTGGAAGTCTTACGCCGAATAGCCGCCCACTTGGCAATAATAACTCATGTTAACCGAAACCGTGCAGTGTCTTTTCCCGCTGTTGCTCCTTCGTTGTCCTCGTGCTCATTCTCATTTTCATTCTCATTTTCATTCTGGTTCTCATTCTGTTCAACCTGATACTCGTCCTTTCTCATACATACTGCTTACTTGGGCAAGTCAGCAACAAAACAAAAAAACAAAAAAACTTTTCGCGCACAATCAGCTGCATTTCAACATTGCGTCGCATTGTTGCCTTTTGCTTATAATTTACTTTTACTTGTGCGCTTTGGCGCTGGCTTTGTGTTGTGTTTGCGTTTGTGGCGTGTAAAATATTTGCACAGCCAACGACAACGACAACTACAACAATAACAGCAACAACAACAATAACAACAACAACGATACGACACCAACAACAAATGACAACGACAATAGAGCACAGCATTAACCATAATAATTTTCTTTGCGAAAAGTTGCAGCCGGGACATGTTGGTGGAGTTCCTGTCATTGTTAATCAGCTGCCAGCTGCTGGTAAACAAAATGCATTGAATGGAGCCTTGAATCCTGTTGTTTCCATTTCAGCTCTGTTTTCCCTAGCAGCGAAGACAAAAAGACAAAAGTAACTCGTACAAGAGACGAATGCATCTACAAGATGCTGCAAGATGGCGAGTGAGGTCTATAAGACATCGAAGAGTTTCTTTTTTACTCCCACAATGTTCTACATATAATACATACATAAGCAGCTTTGTTCTGAACTAAGAGTCACATTGAAATTGCATCGCGCATTTAGTTTTCAAAACAATTGCAGAATTATAAAACTTGATACAAAAGAACTCACCATAATTATTCTAAAAAGTCGTAATGTAAAATATAACTGAAAAACTGTCAAAGAGTAAAACAAAACTAACTTTTTTTAATGAACAAATTTTTGATGCAGAATAAAATTTTATGTCAAGCAATGATAACACTCGCAAGGAAATCGGTTCTGTTTAAGAAAGTTTTGGAACTTGAAAGTTTTTTAGTATCTGTCAAGGGTTATGTACAATGTTAACAAAACTAAATTTTTCACAATTAATGCAATTTTAATGCAGAATTTAGAAACCAAACAATGATCAAATTCATATTCTGCAAGGAATCGGTTAAGTTTAAGTTTTTGAAAAAAATGGGCCGTTTTGGAAAAAATAAGTTAAATTTTGAAGCAAAATAAATGTTTTGAGGAAGTTATGGCAGCTTTAAATTTTTAAAAATACAATATTGTAATGCTCAGAAGAAGAAATTTTAAATAAATGGCAAACTCAATAAAAGATATTTTAAAGTTCTTGTCTCATTCAAAAATCGATTACAGTGCACACAACTTGTGATTCGTTCAATTCTTAGTTATTTGGTGTTTTGTGCTGAATTGGCAGCTGCCTATCAACGCTTTCGGACATCATAAAACTCAATTAAGTACAGCACTCGCACAACTGATTCATTCATTCACTCACACGCACTTGGTAAAGAGTGTAAAAGTCGATTAGGATGCCCATTTTGATGAGCTGGGAGCATAAACTGAGGCGCAGCAAATGAAATTGCTTACAAGCCGAAAAATTTGAACTATGTAAGTCATAAATATGTGGAAAGTTTTCTTTTCAGCCTTGCCAAATGCAACGTGAGCGCTTTTTGCTAGTTTCCGACTCGGCCCTGAAAAAGGCAAAAAGGCACGCAGCTAAAATAATTGATAACAGATTATGTTTTACAATCTAAGCAAGGAGATATGAGATATGCTCGTAATTTTAATGGCCACATGTAGCGGGCCACACGTATATAACAAATGAAGAAGTACCCAGGAAAAAGGAGCAGGAAAGGCAGCAAAAGAATCAGACTCAGCCCGGACCAGGCACAGATTCCGCAAAACGTTGGAAAACTTAATTATTTCGTGCTGGCTGCTGGTTTTGGCCATTTTAGGACACATACACAGAAAAAAAAAACAAGCGGAAAAGGCTATAGTCGAGCTCACGATTATAGGATACCCGTTAAAAATTGTATTGCATACTTTTAGGCACTTACATTGGTTGAAAGCTTAAATCATTCATTACTACCGTACTGTTTGGAAGATCCTGCTGCTATTAAGTAGGATGATAGCATATAAATTACCAAAAATTACAAAATTTTCGAAATATTTTAAAAATTTTTCGTGCTGTGGGTTTTTACGATTTACGGCGACAGAAGGAAGCAAAAAATCGTCCTTGAATCAAGTATGTTTTACTCGATTTAAAAAATTTCGACACTGTTTGTATAAATTTTATCTTGCTATCTCGATAAATTTATCTCAGTGTACACACACTCATAGAAATGTACGGAAGCAGAGACTGAAAAGTTATTTATTTTATGGTCAAAAGTTAGTTTCTGCTGCTGCCAGCTTGGTGGCTTCACAATTTACTGGAGCATGGCGCATAAATCATAAACTATGTAAACGTGGCTCGTGTGTGATCTCAACTCTCATTTCATTTCATTTCATTTCTTTGCTTTTCCTTCATTCTAGTAGAGATTTTTAATTGTGAACTTGGATTTAATCAGCAGCCACCTCGGCAGCGACTTCGGCAGCTGCCACAGCCGCCATTTCAGCAGCTGCCTCGGATTTGAGTTCTCTGGCCCGAGTCTCGCTGGGATTGAGCAACATGACGTTGCCTTTGCTGAGGCTGCGTTTCAGTGACTGCCTACTAACCGATTGCCTCAACATGGATGGATTGCTTGCCCGGGAGATTACCGAGCCCGTTGCGCTGGGCGACTGCTCCAAATTGGATATCTCCTCTGGACTCTTCTGTTTATTTTCCAATGCCTGTTGCATCTCTAAGAGCACAGCATCCCGATAGAATTGCGTCTCATCCAGCTTACGATTATACATTCCAGTGGGATTCTCGCGATCAAAGTACAAATCGGGCCGTATATCACTATCAGTGACCAACACTCGTGCTCCCGGTATGGGCAGAAATTTAAAGAGACGCTTCCTTAGCTTCGGCATATACGTATTTCTCATATGACGGGGTACATGATGAAGTCGGCTAATCATTCTCGATTCCCTAAGCTCCAATGGACGATCGATGAGGCGTCGTTCCATCGGCAGACTCTCCTTGATCGCCTCCAGCTGGCGTTGAGTCATCTGCAGCGGACGTGCTCCATCCTTCCAGCGCTCCTGGCCACTCAAAAAGGCAATTTTCTTATTATTCCGCAGTTGCTTGCGGGCAACTCGTTTCGCAACACAATTGTAAATAATACGTGGTATATACGGAGGTATCGGAAAGTCCCGGGTTGAGATGGCCAAGTGCTTGGGATTGACCAACATGTTGAGATATTTGCCATCGGCAAACATCTTCAACTGCTTCTCGGCCTTTTTGCCCTTGATGAGTTTCTTGATCTGCGGTTTGGGCAAATCATGTTTGCCCATTTGAAAAATGTGCTTATGTCCATGTCCAATGACATGTCGCCAGTCGGGCTCACAATATTTACGAGAATTGATACGCATATATGGCAATCGTCGGAATTTGAAGCGCTTTTGTTTCTCAATCATCACGGTCAGACCTGGCATGGATCTCTTGCCCCTCTCGCAGGCACAGACATTCGGATATCGGATGTCATAACGTCCTGGACCCGGTTCAAAGCTAATATTACGTCGTATCATCTCACTACGCTTTGTGGGTACACAGGAATGAGGTAAAAATAAATGGGGATTATCAGGTGTTGTCTTCACCACTGGCGACATTCTGGCAACGATCTCATGCACATTGGTATAGGTATCACAAGGACCAGGATCCATGGGATTGTGCCAACAAGTGGACAAATCGGATACCATGCTATGTGACGTGGGACGATGATCACGTGCATCTGTCAAAATCAGAGACACTAATTAGATTTAGTTTAAATAAATTCTCATGTCTTACTGGATAAAAAGATGCCCTTCTGTCTATTCTCCGGCCTGAACAAACGCTCAATATCCGATGGCACCTCGTAAAATTGTGATGGCGGTAGTTTTATTGATACTCGACTTTTGTTCGTGTGCATTTTGGCAAATACTGAACCTTTGGAACCCATTCGATTCTTGTACGGAACAGGAAGCACGCCGTATCGATTCGGAGCTTGTTGGTAACTCCTCCAAGTGGACAACGATCGATCGCATTTCAATGGACGTTGCTCCGGATACGGTTGAATCAACGGCTTTTTAAAGCCCGTAACTTGCTTATAACGCGCATAGGTTGCGGCACTAAATTCCTCTCCACGATTTTCTGTAAAGATTCGTATTAATCTCTTTTAATTTACTCAAGTTCTTAACGCTTGTACCTTGCTGACAGCGTAGATTATAATGTGTGCCGGCCAACTTGAACTGCTTCTGAACGCTATCCAAATGATCCTCGCGTATACGATTACCTGAAAAGCATTTCCATTTCAAGGAATTATTTCTCAGACACATTTAAGCTTTGAGACTTACGCGACAACATAAATAAAGGCAAACTCATGCGAGTTGCAACAAAATTTTGCTGGTCATCGGAACACGTTTTTTTCTCCTTCATTTTTGGTTATGATACTACTGATATCTGTGTAGAGCTTATAATTTTAAAGACATGAAAATGTAAGTTCGAATACTATATATTTGTGTTGTTGTGTTGTGCGTTATTCCGTGCCAAGCAGAACTGTAATACAACTGTGTAGAGAATTTATTTAAAATCCAATCAGCTGTCAATGTAGAATAAAGAAATAAAAATAAATGCTAATATGCTAATTTATAGAACAAAAAGGTAACCAGCGGAAAAGGCTATAATCGAGCTCCCGACTGTAGGATTACTTATTTAAATGTATACAAAATAATTTATATTGCATACTTTTAGGCACTTGGATTGCTAGAAACATAAAACAGCCATTACCACTTTGCAAGTCCTTTGCGTTACGCAAGAGGTTTGGTCCTTATTTTATCTATGCTAAATCTGTATTGGTTATGTTGCTAATATGTATGTACGGATTCCACACTTACCAAATAAAAGAAATTTCGTTATTGTTCAAAAAAAGCCATTACACCATTCTATTTGTCCAATCTTGTTGCGATTAAGAAGGATAATAGCTAATAATAGCAGTTAACTTTAATCACCAAAAAAAACGTAATATCTCAAAAACTGTGCGTGTGGTGACTTTTCGCGATTTGCGGTGGCGAACAACATTTCAACAAATACAATATACCCTTAGTAACAGGTATAAAAATTACAATGAAAATTATATTATTGAAATTCATATTAATTGGCCGCTAATTACGACTTATATCATTGTGAGCATTCAGTAATAAGTAACTCTTTCCAACAATTTCTGGCTATTTTATTGATTGGCCGACTCTTAACTGTGTCCTGTCTTTTTGTGTTTTTTTGTTTTTCTGTTGTTCTGTTGTTGCCTCTTGCTACCATTTTGGCTGATTGCCTCAATTGCAGCATTTAATCGAATTAATTAATGGCACATTTCACATTCATCATTTACACGACTGCATTTATTTTTCACTTCGTTCTTCTACAGCTTTGTATTTTTTTTGTATTTTTATTAACCTATCCCGCTGTCCCTCATTTCTCATTTTCCCTCATTTCTCTGCTCCACCCACGTCAGATCCTATGCTGATTGCAATTGCAATGCAGTTGCGTGTTTTTCACTGAATGTTCTCTTTGTACATACATATAACTCTTAAATTTTTGTGTCTTTTTTTTTGTATTTTGGCTCGAATCAACGAACTGCAAAATTCAATTGAAAATCGTTGAATGCAAGTTAATCAGTGCGCTTGGCTACGCTAATTATGCGGCCAATGAAAATCAGCAAATACATATGTATATACGAGTACACAGATAAATTTAACCATACATGAGTATATACGCACACACATGTGTATGTGTACTTTTGTATGGTTTAACCAAATTATTGTTGTCTAATGAGCTGCACCGAGGTTGGCTTTTGTGTGGTCGTAGTTATGTGTAATGTGTTTCAAACATAAAGTATATGTGTAAATCAGTCAATCCAATATTTTAAAATATAAACGTTTCTTAAATAGTTTTAATATACATAAGCAAGTAACTTCTGTAGGTAATGGTAATTTTAAATATGAATAAAGTTTATCTTTTAAACTGTAGCTTTTCCTCACTCTCAGTTCTTCACATAATTGCATTGATCATTAATGATGACTTAGTTATGGAATGATCTAATGAAAAACGTCAAAATTTGTAGAAAAAGCATATGTTGTAAATTTAAGAAAAATAGGCTTAAATAAATTTGTATTTAAAGAATTACTTCGATAACACCACTTTTTTGTACGCTTTTCCTTTTGAGGACATTTTTTATTTAAAATTTTGTTCAGCTTTAATATATTTTTCATTTTGTTCAAATTAAAATTTTTCCAAACTGCTAAAATTCTGCCAACACTAAAAACAGAGTATATTTAAGTCGACCACTACTTTTACTTTCTCAAATCCATAAAGTAAGCATTGCTTTTACTTAAATCTTTTGTATTTTTTAACCCATCCGACAACCATCAACTTCAATTTCGATTCTTTTCATATTATTTTCAATAAATTTTCTGCAGATAAATAATTAAGTTCTATAATTATCCTTCCTCTTGACCAACATGAAGATCTATCCGAATGCAGATGTTTGGTTCTATGTGGATAAGCCCGGTTGCTGGGGAAGCTATCAGAAGTATGGACCGCATCACAGTTGGAAGCTGCCCGGCAAGGAGTTTACACCGAAATACATGTACTATTGGCGTGATACCGAAGGACACAAGATGCGTGATGTAAAGCGCAAGGATCTGTATTTTGACAATTGGCCAAAGTCTCGAATTCGTGCACAAGCCTGTCTGGGCGCATGTTATACGCAACTGGATATCGGTTCATTAAACTCTGCATGGCACCACCAGCTGGATTCAAGTGTGCACCGCTTCCCGTTAATTTAGTAACCGCTCAATATGTTAAAGGTAGGTTAACCAAATACTCTCGATTAATTCTTAAAAAATGAATTTTTAATCAATAGAGTATTTGGTTAATTTTAATCCTTTAATCCTTTTCGAAATAATAGCCAATCTCAAGAAAATCAAGAAACAGCAAAAACAGGAACAAAAGAAAGCTAAACAGGAAGCGGCTGAAAAGAAGAAGGCTGAGAAAGCACATAAAAATCGAGGCGCACCACGAGGAAGAAATTAGAAAAAAATATGTCACGGCAACTGATAAATTGAATTAAGTGAATGTAAATTGTGAATGCATTAATAACATACAATTTTCGCTAATTATTTTACAATAATTTTAGAATTTCTTAGAGAAATAGAAAAAATTGTTAATAAAATAATGCATAACACTTGGTTTATTATAGCGAAGAGAATATAAATTAAGTTGACAGCGGCTTAAAAAGCAACAAATTCGACAGCAACTAAACTCGGGTGCAAAACTATAGCCGCACCTACTTTTTTCAGTGTTCGCATAGAAAGAGTGGAGCTAGAAAAAAGATTTTACTACCATTTGAAAGAGCGTTAAAAATGTGAGAAAATAGATGACAAACATCAACACTTTCCATGAAAAAATTTACCGTTATGTTGCATTTTCGTTTTGGGCAAGGTGCAAAACTATAGCCGCACAAGCCGATTTCTTATTCTATGATTGAATAGCGGCGATTTTTTTTGCGCACACTTGGTTGAGTAGCTATTTAAAATGAGTTTATAAAGATTCCAAGTGGATCAGTGCTTTCTCATGTCGGGTTAGGTCAAATCCTGGCGCCCAAAAGTGTGAAATGCCCATTTTGAGAAATTGACAGAAATATTGATCTCTCCGACAAAGTAGTTGGAAATTTTTGATAAAATCAGAATGAATATGGCACAGGGAAACCCGGAGGATGGATGTAATTCGAAGTTAAGTTTTAATGACCAGCGCCGTTAAGTGAGTGCTGCAAGCAATTCATTAAAGACCGCTAATGCGTTAGTGCCTGAATGTGGCCTACAAGTGTCTCGCTGGGCTGTTGTACGAGCCTTAAAAAAATCGGAAACCATAGTGCGACAAAAATCAAAGATGGCTTTAAGGCTACTGGACCGCCAAAAAGAGTCCCAGATGAAATTCGCCACAACTAACATTGCGACAAACTGGTCAAAAATTCAATTTTTTTACAAAGCAATGCAAAAATTAATTTATCTTCTCAGATCATTTAATCGAATGAGAAAAGGTTTAATTTGTATAGTCATGATGGGTTTTTGCACTATTGGAGGGATTTAAGGAAGAACCCCTATACTTTCCCACGTGAAATTTTGGAGGAGGATCTGTGATGGTTTAGGCTGCGTTCTGCGAGTCTGGATGCTTGGTACAGGCATTTCCAAGTTCTTTAATGAGCTTCAGAGAGTACGTGGATGTATTGAAAATGAACATACTGTCTTTTTTTCGCTGTCGAAGGCGTGAAAAGTTCATTTTTCAACTTTACATCGCATTTATGCACGTCAACCGTGAGACGCGCTCTTGGCTTGAAGGCAATAATGTTCGGTTTTTGAGTTTGGTTTTGCTCGGCCTACATCCTCCGGGTTTCCCTGTACCATATTCATTCTGATTTTATCAAAAATTTCCAACTACCTTGTCGGAGAGTCCAAAATTTCTGTCAATTTCTCAAAATGGGCATTTCACACTTTTGGGCGCCAGGATTTGACCTAACCCGACATGAGAAAGCACTGATCCACTTGGAATCTTTATAAACTCATTTTAAATAGCTACTCAACCAAGTGTGCGCAAAAAAAATCGCCGCTATTCAATCATAGAATAAGAAATCGGCTTGTGCGGCTATAGTTTTGCACCTTGCCCAAAACGAAAATGCAACATAACGGTAAATTTTTTCATGGAAAGTGTTGATGTTTGTCATCTATTTTCTCACATTTTTAAACGCTCTTTCATATGGTAGTAAAAGCTTTTTTCTAGCTCCACTCTTTCTATGCGAACACTGAAAAAAGTAGGTGCGGCTATAGTTTTGCACCCGAGTTTAGACTAAGAGCTAAGCAGGCATTTGCTGTCAAAGTTAAGCTCATTAGATTAAAGGATACTCCTAGCAGGGCACACTGGGACTAAAGGTGGTGCCAAAAACTGTCAATTAAGTTTAATTATTTTATGCTCCCAAATGAGGTCAGCAGACACACACACTCGCTTAGGGAAGCTAATGTGCAATGTGCGAAAGTCGAGTAAAAGCTGTAAAGGCGTCTTATGCAAGGCTCTTCAAACTCAAACTCAATGCTGCCAGCCGCTAAGCAAAGTCAATTATCCCAACAGCTTTGATGCAAGTAATTGGCATAATGAAATTTTCTGAGTCAACGGCAAGGACAACCGCAAAGAATAGAAGCAGTAGGAGCCGTAACCATAACCGTATTAGCATATCCGACAACGAAGGCAAGTGCGCAACCAGAAACCGATGACAATGACAACGTTTTGCCCTGGCCCCGATAAGCCATGGAGTGAGTTCACGCCATACTTTTTTTGCGTATTGAATAAATATTTAAATAGTCCAACAGCTGTCGCACAATATTAATAGCAAACACTGCGAGTGCCACTTGAACTTTAGCAATAGCTTCAATATGCCCCCCTTCTCTTACTCTTCTTGCTCTCTGCCCTGTATCTAAGACAACACTGACTTCGGGGCCCAAGGCAAATATGTTGCCACAAAAATGTTTAAATATTTTATAAGCCAACGGCATTTGCAGGCAGTGTGCAGCAAAGCGACAAACCGTAACCGAAGTTGCAATGGCCTCAGCACGAACACTTGCAACAGCCACTGCAACAGCAACAGCAACAACAACAACAACTACACAGAAAGAAAAAAATATCATTCTTAAATTCAAATATAAAATTTGTGATTTTAATATGCATTTATTTAGCATATATTCAGGTTATTATTGTTAAATTAACTCAGTATAATGCATTAAAATTCTTATAGAACCCCGATGAATAAAATATTCGCGGACAAGCAATTCAAAAATCATACTTCCGGAATACCGGATTTTTTTCTGTGTACTAAAATACTTACAATATAAAGTCCAAGTTAACTTCTGCACTTACCAAATCGTCATCTGTTAACTCTAAAGTAGATGCGTGTATTGTTGTAAAACACAAATATTTTTCTATAATTGAGAATATATATTTTTAAATGCTGAGAAACGTTACTTTATGCCATACCATGTATGTTAGAAATTTTTAATTAAATTTCTAATTTTAATTCTTATTTTAATTGAATTTTTTTAATAAATAAATATTTAAATACATTTATGAATACGTGTTTATATCTATCTATTCCTCAATTATTGGTATTAATATTAGCACTTTGTCTACATATAAAGGGTATCTAATAGTACATGCCTTTAAACTCTTAAGCTCTTATTTGATTCTCTTTTGTTGGCCAGCTCGTTTGGCATTCCCTTAATACCATGCATTTTCGTTGGTTGCATTTCAACAAGGGATGCATGCGCTGGCATTGTCTTTGGTGGCTTTAGCTGCTGTTGCCGCTTCTACTGCTGGTGGTGGTAGTTTCGGTGGTGTTGGTGGTTGGTTGGATGATGCCCGGTTAACTGGGAACTGCAGAGGATGGGCGACTGTTTGCGGTTTGTTGCATTCTTTCGTTTTCTCATTGCATATGAACGACAGCGCTCAACACATTTTATCGTCCGCCATCCGCCGGTCTGCTACTTATTATAATTTTTTTTTATTCGCTTCCTTTTTTTGTTTGGAGTTTGTTGTTTTTTTCTCTTGTGCTATGAGTAAATTTCCATGGGGGCTTCGCCAGAGCTGAACATGTTGTTGAGTTGATTTGATAGCGTGCGAGTGGCGGAGTGGCGCTTACAAGCTGGGGCATTGGTTTAGCTTAGTGTGCATGAGCGCGCAAAAGTATGCTACAAATATTGAAGAGTCCTTGCCGCACCGCAATGTTAAATGCATTTAACTGCTTTGGCTTTGGCTTATTCAAAGTAAAGCAAACTGAAATTCACGTTAGATTTGCAGAGTTATTAACTTAATTCTAATTGTTAAGTCTTGTGCTTATTGCATTAAAAATCTGAAAGTTGTCTGATAGAGTTGTATGTTTTTTGGGATAATTAATTGTTTTAAAATTAGTATTTAAATTATGTTTAGTGTAAAAAATTACAATATAATAATTTAGACTTATATTTAATGCGTTGAAAGCATAAAAACTTTTGTAGCTGCATCTTTTGCTTCTAGCTTTGAGTATTGTTTTTTATTTATGTTTATTATACAAAATTACATCATTTGAAGGCGGAGATGAGTAACATCTTAGTTATGTAACTTTTATTTTATTTATTTATTTTATTTATTTAATAGCAGTTGACCAAAAGTATTGTGAAAAATGCAAATAAAATTATTAATTTAATGTGATAATACAATTTTAAGAATCATAAATTACAAAATTTAAATTTAAATGAAATTTAACATTAGTTTATTTATTATATTATTTTTGAATAAATCTTTTTTAAATTAAAACTTAATAAAATATTACATTTTTAAGTATTATAATCTGTACATTTAAATTGAAACTCAAATTTGACGTGAGTTAATTTATTATATTAGTCTTAATGTCTTTTCTTTGAATTTCTTACATATTCTTTACTTTGCTGGATAATCATATCTGCTTAAGAACTCTGTATGCTGAGCTCAAAGTTCCACCGCGATATGCAATTACTTTGTTGGTGGTTTTTGGGTGGGGGTAACTAGAGCAACTCGATTGGAACAATGCTGTCAACGCTTCGGCGTAATTATGTCGCAAAAAGATGTTCCGCGGTTATTTTTATCGATGCGCATTAAAAGGCTTTTAAAATTTATTGATATTACCGACTCTATTAAATTATGCCAGACAGCCAGAGCACACTAGAGCTTGTCTTTTTACATATACTCCTTATTTTATTTTTTACTTTTTGTGCGCTGCTTCCCTTTATATTCTTGCTTTTTATGCTGTATACATTTTGAGTGACGTGGCAATGGCAGCGAATTTACCATGTCGTCAATGGCAGCGACCGATGACTGGCAGCAAAATTGGCAATGCCAAAAGCAGCAATTGACGATGCGTCGCGACATCGACGGTAAGTGCGACAGCAAACTCAATTTGTATGAAAAATACTCTTAGTTCATGTTTTAAATATAATAATAATAACAACAACAACAACTATTGTATAATCATAATAATAATTGCAGCGACAGCGTTAGCTGTAAATTTTATTATTGTTATTTAAAAAAAAAAAGAAAAAGAAAAAATAATATATTTATACATACTATACAAGTATATATTGTGCAGAGCGTTAAGCCAGGCATGGGGTAAATTAATGCATAAAGACAGGCGTGCGTGCATTGAAAGCAGTTTATTATGCAGACGCATACATAAAGTAGCACACACACACACACACACACACACATACTTGCACTTTGTACGTGTTGTAAGCGGTGCGCTTGTCTGGCCTCCATGGCGTATGATTGATACATTTACACTATGAAAGCGCACCAAATTATGAAGAATATTTTGCGGCGCCACAAAAAAATGTTCAATATTTTTTATTGCGGCGCGCATAGTGCCTGCAAAAAATATGCTATCAAGAATTTATAGATGCAGTTTAAAAAAACATTAACCGTTGAGATTATTAACATTTTTAAATGCCTGAAAGAAAAGTGGACTTAATGAATAAAAAATTTATCGGGAAAGTTTTTGCATTATTAAAGTAGGTATATTATTTTTACTTCATGTGGAAAGCTCGCACAATTTCCACCTATGTGAATTCATTTTTTTGCTGGCACTGTTTGTATTATAGCTCGATCATAATATGCACATAAACTTATTTGAGCATACACATTTATTAAATGATTTTTAAATAATTTTTTTCCACACGATTGCCTGCATTTTAAGTGCCTTTTCAAGTGCATTAATGCTTGTGCATTTTTTAAACTTTTTACCATGTTTTGCTCTTAAAATTACTAATTGTCCACATGACGTATGAGTAATGTAAACAAACGGACACATATAAAACATTTAATTTGACAATTTCATTTGTCAATTGCTGTTAATTTCGACAGGCCAATTACATAAAATCTATGACAGTCATTTAATCGATTCTAAATGCAAATATAAGTTACACACATAAATCACAAATTCAAAACCACACAAAGTGACATGCAGAAACAAGCAGCTGTCTTTTCATATTTTAATTGCAATATTACGCAAATATCAATTACTATTTTCATATAGAGTTGCAACTAGTTGATCAAAGTGCACAATTTGATGGGCTTTGTTAAGTAAGCCCACAAAACTGGCCAACAAGTTCCGCCAACAACAAAGCTCAGTTGCCTTGACAAAACCGGCCACAAAAGAGATTAAAAAAAAAAACAAAGGATTCTCTATGACTCTATGAAATTGACGGTACAGATGCTCCGTAAAATACATGTTATAGGATATGATGAATGAAGCAATTATTCCGTCAAAGTGCTGCGAAACTTCTAACGCGCCTCGATTGATGGCACTCGACAACTTGTCGTAGACTCGGCCAGAAAAAACTAATTATCTTCTTGGATTTTTAAATTTTTAACTACAAATATTTAATAAATATTTAAAAAATAATTCATTTCATCACAGAAATGACATGGAACCAATTACTATCGATTATTGTTGTTGTTGCGCTGTTAAGTACGCTGTAAACAACAGGTGCTTTATTAGAGATGCGCAGCAGTGGCGATCTCTTTCCGATATTTGGTTTACATTTCCATTAGAGTGGTTGACAGAATCGGTTAACATAACATAATGAGCTCATGGAGCCATCTTCAAGTTGTAGTACAATAATCATAATTAATTGTATTAAGCGAAAAGCCTTGACAGGTATTTAACTATCAAATAAAACATATGTTTTTAATTTTAGGGTATCTCAATATTGAGCATCACGTCATCCGCATTTGTTTCAACGTTTGCGCCTATTTGGTGAAAGGCGCTGCTGTTCTTCTGCCCTTGCTTCAATCCCTCCGGCTGCTGATTGTGCCGTCTGGTGTTGGCATTGTCGGCACACACACGTGTGTATGTGTGTGTGTGTGTGTGTGGAAGATTTCATGGCTAAGCCGTGGCTGGCAGTTGCATGCAAACTGCAAACTGCAACTTCCGTGGCAAGTTCGTCGTGCAGCCGCAGCTGCCATTACTTTTTGCCCACATTCGAGAGAGAGAGACAGACTTTTGAACTGCTGTGTGAGTGAGAGTGAGTAGAAAATACATAGTAAGGCAATGCTTGAGTGCTACAAATTGAATGCAGCCGACATTTTGTTGAGGGCATCAGATTGCAGCTACCGCGTGCTGCATAATTTATGGCAACCCAACGGTTTGAACTCTTCTCTCTCTTTACGTTTCTTGTTATACCCGTTACTGTTTGAATACAAGGGTATATTGTATTCGTTGCCATGTATGTAATAAGAAGTAGATTACAATGTATAAACAACTGACCTGAAAAAAAAAAATACCTACAAAAATTACCAAAATTTGGATAATTTCTTTTAACATCAGACTGGTTCATTTTTAGAATTTGATTTCATTTTTATACCATCAGTTCTAAATTTAAATATATACATAATATAAATTTTCTTTACATTAAATCAATTTTCTTAATTTTATTTTACATTTATAAAGTTATTAGTTTGCGTTAAATAAATAAATAAAGTGCCTAAAAGTATGCAATATTTTTCTTACTCTGAGCTTAAATTGAGTAACAGGTATCTCATAGTCGGTTATTCGACTATAGCGGTTTTACTTGTTTTTCATTTCGAATTTGTATTTTGCCTTTGACACCGTCCAACGGCGGCGACTACGTGGCCCAACTCTTTCCCCTTCCCTCTCTAGCTCTCCTACCTCTCATATGCTCCATTCCTGCCTGTCTGTCTGTCTGTCCGTCTATCTGTCTGTCTGTCTGTTTTCGAGCTTTGCAGTTTTTTCGTGCCTGGGAGTTTGCGTTGTTCATTCGCATTGCCGTTTCTCAAATGTCTGCGCCACATGCATGCGAAATTCAAATGACCTTTGGAAAACGTAGAACGGGTTCGAGTTCGAGTTCGCAACTTCTACTCGGTTGAGGCAGTGGCACAATTTAGCGATAACCTGCGCTAATGAAGTGAGATGTTGCCCAAATGTTTGGCTTTTTTCTGATACCTTTTTCTATGCGCTAGAATGGAGAAAATGAGAGAAAAGGGGCTCCCAAGAGCGAAAATGCGTGTAGAATTACAATTAGTTTGACGTGATTAGGTTTTATTAGCAAACCGCTCATTTTTAAAGCTAGTTCAGTCAGAAAGTTAACTGTCACTATATAATATAATAAGCTTAAGAGATTTCTCTAAAATAAGCATGCTATCATGGCATATTCTAAAATCTATAACTTTTCACATCTTCAAAACTTCAAAACTGCCAAAAATGAACCGATTTCCTAGTTTTAAATCATTCCAAAGTAAAGCAAAATTGTTTCTTCTAAAGGTAATTAACTGACCAACTTTCGACTTTCATAACTTTGTAAGGCATTCTTTAGTGCTTAGCTTATAATTTACATTTAAATAATTCTAAAAGTAGGCTTTAAATATTTTGATATCCATTATAATAAGTACCTCTCTCTTTATCATTTCTCGTGGCCTGTAGTTGAGTTTATATATAAGCTAATTAACTCGACTTGAGCAAAAATATGATTTAAATTAATATCAATTATCAAGTTGTGCTCGGAAGAAGGAGCCAGCACTCAATTGCCAGTTGCCTCATCGCTGCATCGTTAGATCAAGTGGTTCGCCTGTTGGTCTGTGACTGTCATCAATGCCAAAGTGCTTAATTATAATGCATATTTTTTTTATTTTTTTACCCAACACCAGCAGCAGTTGCTGATCCACAACAACAACAAAGTCTTCATTAGCAAGTATTTTCCCCGAGGAGCATCCGAGGCGACATCTTCAGCGCTAGAAGAAAGGAAACTAATAATTAACACTTTTTACTGCCAAGAGTCGATAATTGAATTACAGAGTGCAGTCAATGGATCCCTAGGACCTTTTGCCGTTCCTTCTACCCTTCAACCTTCTACTCCAACTCAGCATTTTCATTTTCATCTTGTTCTTATTCTTATTGCTTCTGCTTTTCTTCATTTTCTTCAGTTTGCTCTTGTTGCAGCTGCCAGAAAAATATTCCCGAGAATGCAATCGCTTGTAGTACGACCAACAACAACGCAAAAGGCAAAAATTCAAATGCAGTCAACAACAAATATAACAACCAGACGATGATGACGACGAACCAGAAACTGAACCGAAAAATAAGAAAAATGAGGAAGAAGCACAAGGCGTTTCGGAATCTTGCATAAAAACCGTTTAATTAAAATTCAAGAGGTTTTGTTTTCGAGCTGCAAGTTTTCTATGTATATATAAATTTATACATATATATATTTGTGAGTGATTGTGTGTGTGTGAGTGTATGTGTGTGTGTGTATGTGTGTGTGTGTTTGGATTGAGCAACGAGGAGCCAAAGCTATGCAAATTGGCGTCTGTTTTGGATCGGCGTTAATTACTTTGAAGTAAACTGCAAGCGACCATTTACCCGAGACTCTTTCGAGCGGAATGAATAAGGGAGTGAGTGAGTGCACCAAGAAATGTGCTGTGGACAATGGCAACAATTGCATTGATGATTTGAAACTATTAAAGTTAAAGCAGCTGAATCGGACAAGCTTTGTGTGCAAAAGTTAGTGCTGAATAAAGAGACATTTAACAAATGTCGAAATTTCGCCGGTAACGGAATTAAAAATATAATAAATGATCCTTAGTAAATATTTGGGAATTTTAAACCTCTGAAATTTTAATAATTACACTTTGATTTAACTTCTTCCTATGAATAAGCGTTGATTATGGGTTTATTTGATGTTAAGTGTAATTTACATAGTTTAATTAAATAGATTTCATTTAAATATAACGTTTAAATATATTTAAAGTAGATTAATCAAGCAGAAAAGGCTATAATCGAGTTCCCGACTATAGGATACCTGCTAAAATACTTTTTATGGCATACTTTTAGGCATTTACATTGCTTAAAACTTAAATCAGGCATTACTAGCGTACTGTTTGGCCGATCTTGTTACGATTTACTAGGATGATAGCTAATAATAGTAGTTGACATTAATTAGCTAAATAAATCCTAATATCTTATAAACTATGCATGCAACCACACAGTATTAATTATGCAATTTTAAGCAAACCAATTTAAGCTATACAAATTTATACTAGATAAATCTATAGGGTATTGACTCTCTTTTAACGACAAATGCTAAACAAACACAAATTGCGAATGATAAATGCAACGCCAACGGCTGCCGTTAATAATTTTCTAGAAATTTTCACGCAACTCCCAGAGCAGAAGAAGAAGACAGGGCAGTAAATTCAAACAAAAGACGCAAAAATTGCCAAAAATCCAATTTGCATTTCCATCAATAACAGAGAGAATATTAGACGACGACAATGTGTTCAGGGAAAAGGGAGTTTGAGAGTGCGGTGTTATGAGAGTCGCCCCGTCAAAATTTTACCAATCGTTAAAAATACTTCCTGTTTCCTGTGCGCCATTTTCTAATGCGCCGGCTTGGCATCCGTTTTTGCAGCTTTTTCATCTTTCAGCTTTCAGCTGGCTGCTTGTTTGAGTAGCTGGCCACGTTTTGCGTCCAGCGGCTGCCACAGTTAGTCATTCTCTATGCTGCTTTATGTAATTTATATCCTTGCTGCATTATCCTTTATTTACTTTACTTTTTAGCATTATAGCAGTATATACATACAGACACACGTATACAACGCTGCGTGGCACAAATTTATGTATAAAAATGAGCGAAATTGCAGAACACATTTTTTCCATTACTGAAAATAAATGTCGGAGGGATGTGCCCAGTCAGGACTCAACTCAATTGACTGACTCTCTCACTCTCTTCGACTATGTGTGTGTGTGTGTGTGTGTCTGTCTTAGATCAGAAAAAATCGCTTCTCACTGATGAGCTTCAATGAATTCAATCAGAATTCATTTGAATACAGTCCGTGCATACCAAAGAGCCGAGATTAAGTGGCAAAGGCGAACTGAGAGGCCAGTGAAAGTGCGACAGGATAAAGACGAACGAACGAAGCCAAGATGAACTCCTTATGAGCCAAAGCCGCAATTCGCTTTTGACTAATATGCCTTGTGGTCTGCCCAAAAGGGGGCAGTGAAGTCAGCAGGGAAGTAGTTGGTAGAGGGAAGAGAAGCGCATGTCAGGATTTTCGCGCTGAGGAATAAGTAATCAGCGTTAAGTTGGTAATTGAAAGCGTTGCTTGAGATGCGCTCTGAACTCTGCTTCTGCTCCTGCTCCTGCTCCCGTTTGTCTGTTGACTACGGTCAAGAGCGGCATCGTCTCCACACTTGACTTGAGCTGCACACAGACTAAAATGAAGTTGACTAGAGTACGAGTGGAGTGGAGTGAAGTGAAGTGAAGTGGTGTGGAGTATAGTGGGTTGGACTAAAATAAAGTACGAAAAAGTGTGCAAAAGAAAACAAACTGAAGTTTCTGAACTTTCTTTCTTCAAGGATGTGCAACAGCAGCAGCAGCTTAAGTCACAGTTTTTGGATTATGGCGGCTGCCTCGTAGCTACTTACTATCAACAGGAAATGTCAAGACGTTTCAGCAAAAACACCTGCAGAGACACATGTGTAAATCAAGCACAAGGAACAAACTGAGAGGGGATAGATGGTAAAAAGCCCAAGGCCAGGTAAGCACAACGAAAACCAAACATAAACAAAAGACAGATAAAAACAATCAGGGAAAATTAGCCAAAGTTGTCGGTAAAGAGGGAATCTTTTATACACTGATAATAAAATGGTTTAATATTAATATTTTTAATATACTTAAAACAATAATGGGAGTTAAGGAATTCCTTAAATAAAAAATATATACATATTTTATTTATCCAAATAAGTTGTCTTACTTTCAAAAATAAAACATTTAAGCTCAATGTTCTTGATTTTAAATCATTTTAATCATATGTTAATTTGAAAAATAGAATTTTTAATCAAACATATTCTTAAGAATAATTAATTTAAAAGAAAATTGTTTTCTTCTTTCTTATAGTAAAAAATTTGTAACCAGCCACTCAGAGAACTAAGCGACCCCATTTGTAAAGAGTATTCGCACACGTTGACTGCGACTTTCCCCAACTTCGGGCTCAGACCTTACGTAACATGAGGTTGCAAAAATTATGTACAAAGATTAAGAAAGTAAACTGTTATCTGGCATGGCTCTGGGCCATGTTAACAGAAAGGGAAATGGGAAAAGCGCCGTGTTGACAGTTTCTGCTGTGGGGTTGTCTGCCTCTTTGGGGAGGGTGGAGATGTTGGGGGTGGGAGCATAATGAAATTATATTCAACCAACATTTTTGTGTATGTATGTTTTGCAGATGAGTTTCTGGTTTATGCCGAGAGATTTGCTTATGTTTTATGTGTGCCATCATAAAATATTGTGAGCTAAAACAGGAAATAAAATAAAAACAATTTTAAAATAAACAACAAAAACGCTTGTCTAATTCGAGATGAAAGTGAGAGTGTGGGAAAAGAGCATTAAAATGTTGTGTCACAAATAAAAACCAACTTGTGGGTACTTAAATGTGTATGTATAGCGAGACAATCGTGAGTACACATAAATGGTTCTACTACTTAAAATAAGAAGTAATTAGAAACACACATAAAAAATGTTTAAAAATATTAAAAAAAATAAATAAATAAAATTGTATTGGATAAACTAAAGTTTAAATAAATAAAGTAGTGTGTTCATTTTAATTAAATTTTAAAAATTAAAAAATATAAAAAATCACATCGATCCTGCCAGGAGTCGAACCTGGAATCTTCTGATCCGTAGTCAGACGCGTTATCCATTGCGCCACAGGACCGTTGAAATTACACCCAACTCAGCATTTATAATAATAGCCGACGCACAAGCGATGAACGCAGAGAACGATCACACGTGGGCTTATCGCCGAGCTATTTTTAGATCAAAGTCAACAACAACACCAACATGAGAATTGAGTATGATTAAATAAAGCGTACAACAAAACAATAGCAACACACAAAATCAAACAAAACGTTGCCACAGTGTGAACTGAAATAGCGCTGGAGATAATTATGTAAATGAAAGAGATGGAGATACATACACATTTTTGGACACTTAAGAACTGGTTAGCGATTGAGCCAACAACACAATAGATAAACTGGCCTCTACAACGATTTAAGCTCAATTACAGTAAAAACACATCATGAAGCAAACAAGAAATTTTTGCTTAAATACAATGTGACTCGATGTTGTCTCTATCTATCGAGTTGGAAAAGTGTAACATGAATTTCGAGTGATTTCCAACAGAATCAACTACCTGATATCCGTTTCTGTCTATCTCTCTCTCTCTCAGTGTGTTTATCTACCAATGTATGTGTGTGTGTGTGTGTGTGTGTGTGTGACTATGTCTGTTGTTTCCGGTTTGCTTCGTTTGATTTCGACTCTAATTGTTTTCGTCTACCTAGAATCCAGTTCCCCATCCAGCTCCAATCTCAATGCGAAAATTACCTCTGAACTGCAGGAAAACTTTATCCCAAATGGGCAAATAATTATTCGTGCAAACCAAACCAAACCAAGGCAAACGAATCGAAGCCCCTGGGCGAAAAATTAAGCAAATATCACGTCGATGGTCGACGAATGAAAATCAAAGACACAAGCAATCCCCCATTGGAGCTCAGTTTGGATACAACTGAAATGCCGTAACAAAATTCTAGCACAAAGTGCGTGTGAAAATCTCTACGTGTGTGCCGAAAGTTTTTTCTCTCTCCCTCGCTGCACAAGAAGTGTGTAGAAAAGTGTGGAAATCGGAGATGCGGGGAGCGGGAATGTCGTATCGTTTGATTGTTTGAGGTTTTAATTACAGAGAGTGGTTATTTGGAGAAGATATCGAGCAATGGAGTGAGTGAGGGGACAAGGTACGAGAGTAAAGCTGGAAATTGGCACAAATTGTGGCTAATCTTAAAAACGATTTTGCTTTGGGCTGTTTCAGCAAAATCAAAGTAGTTTTCACTTAACTCAGCTGTGATAAGGAAACAACTTTAAAACATTTTTGACACAATTGATGAGAATTTTAAGCTATTGATTTTTCACAATGAATGGCATGAACGGAAATTGGAATTGATAAATATCGCATTCTATGAACTGAAACAATGCTTGTTCCGAAATTCGAAAACGCTTGCAATTCACAGAAATTTTATAGATATTTATTGAAGAGGAAGTTGAACGTGAATTTTTAGAGTTTAGACTTCCCTTTCTTGTATTTATTTTTTTAAGGAAAATTACTTTTTACGAATTATAAATAAGTATGAAAAAGAAATTTAAAAACTGGTGGTATTTAAAGATCATTTAATGAGCACCTTTCCACTTTTTCTTACCTTATTTCTCTGAAATCAGATACACATAAAGAAAATTGAACAGCATATTAGAAGAAAAGGGAAAGTAGTTAAGAAGAGTGATGATTTAAAAATTAAAGATTTTATAATTAAACTATTTATACTTTTTTCTGTCAGACTTCCGTAGGTACATATGTGCGAAAAGTTACAGCTAACTATTACCCAACTAACGTTAAAATCATAGGAAGGTCGATGTTTGTTATGTCGTTTGTGCCAAACTGCGACACGGAGGAAACTTTTGCGCAAACAAGATCCAAATAAACCCAATAGTTACTGAAGGCTACACACTTTAACTTCGTTTCAAAACTGCAGCGACTCTGAGCCCAGCGACCCGCAACCCGACAATATAACCCCAACCCCGCCACACCCCCCTTGACTCACTATCGTCACAGTGTAGCTTCCAATAAGTAAATTGTACAGTTGGCGCAAACGAGTAAAGAAATCGCTCATGCAAAACTGATTGACTGTAACGAAATACAAAAAGCAAAGAACTGTAAAGAGAAACACGAAACTTGTTACCAGTCGCTGCTGATTTTAGAGAGCCCCAAACTCTAAACTCCAAAAAAAACCCACAGCTTCCCGTTTGAGCTCACAAACTCCTTCCCCCACTTCCGTATACCCATTGCATTGCCCGTTATCTTTCTGCGTTTATTTATGTAGTTTCGCTTCTGCGCCCGTACGTATGCAACGTTTTCATTACTCTTACTTTAAGCCAAGCCAGAAACAACAACTGCAGAGACCAGGGCTGCAAAGCGAATCCCAATCAGTGCTGCCAATTTTTTATCAAGAAAAAAAGCTGTTTTTAACTGGAGAGAAGGAAAAAAAAAGCTGAAAATATTTTTAAAAAAAGCGCAAAAAAAGCGGGGTTTTTTTATGGTCTTAATATATGTGTTTTATTTATAAGATTTTTATCAGGTCGTCTTATTCTTCGCAATCTATTTTATTATTTTGTGGGAAACCGCCCATCGCCCTTGTGTGTTTTTTAGTGGTTTCACTAGCACGCAAATCACTTAGCTTTGCAGCAAATGTGGTCTTGCAGTAGATGCATAGACCCTTTCTTCGTCCGTGTCATCCCTGCGAAGCCATGCCTTAAATTCTTTGCTCTTAAGCCAAACATTCCGGCACTTTTGTTAAATCACCACTTACGCGCATTTTTTATAGTAAAGTTTGCCTTAAAGTGGTGGTGGTGGTATTGGCAAATATCGATAAAACATATGATTAAGCTGCCGCTCTCACACATATTTGGTATATTTCTACCAAAACTGTGGTATATAATTAAATTATTAATTATCATTTAAATTATGTTTAGCAAGTTAGTAAACTTTTTTTTTTACAGATTTTTCAAAAATGTTTTTTTTTTGGTACCAAATTTGTATTCTTGCAAGTGACAACCGTACTGCTACATATTTTTATGAAATTGGTGGCAACTTAAAAAAAAAGCGGAAAAAAAGCCAAATGTATTTTTAAAAAAGCCAGAATTCCCGCTTCCCGCAATTACCAAATTTTTCCCGCAATTGGTCTTCAAAAACAGCCAGATTTGACGGGAAAAAAGCTAAGTTGGCAGCACTGATCCCAATGCGAGCCAGATCAATTTTTTTGCAAAGTTTTGGCTTGTAGTTTTACTTTATAATATTATATTTTATTTGCTTAATTATTCTCCTCTAAAAATAGTAAAATCTAAAAAGCAAGAAATTTAATAAATTTTTATATTTATTTTAGATACTTTGTTAGCCGAAGTTTTACCAATTTTAGACTCTTTCATAAAGTTAAATTAAAAAATTTAATAATTTTACAGTGAATAAAAGTTCTTGAGCAATTATTTTGCATCCCTGGTTGTAGTTGTCTGATTTTTATTGAAAGAGAATATCGTTGGATGCTTGGTATATTCTTTTTTTTGTTGCACGCCTTTTTGTCGGTTGCGCAGTTAATTGAAAGGAATTGTTAATTCACAAGTCTTTCCACCTCACTCACTCCCCACAGCACACATCCCACATCCCACTCTCTCTTTGTGCGTGATTGGTCGGCTCAAATGGAACTTCTTAATGATGACTATCGGCTGCAGGCGTTGACTGTACTCGTAATCGTATGCGTCATACTCTTCTTCTTCTACTTCTTTTTTGGTCGATTGTCGGCACTTTTTATGCCTCGCTTGATTTTTGCACTCAAATTGAATTATTTTAATTTTTTTGCGATATTCGACACCCTCCAATGTAGTACGTTTGCCTGCCGACAGAGGGCGGCATGTTTTTTTTGTCACTTTGTTTATTTCTTGACACTTATTTGTCATTTTTAGCATGTAATAGCATTTTATGTGGATTATACAAGGATTACATGTACATATATATGTTGGAGAATGTGTGCTCGCCTTATGGAGCTCGATCCAACACTCACTTTGCTACTTAACCGTAATAATTGCTCACGTTCTCACGCCCCTTCTTATAAACGCCTCATTGTGGCTTTTAAAACCAATTTGGCGAAAATATAAGCAACCCTATACCAGCCCACCACCCGGCTCCATCTAGGGAACCAGGTCAAAATGCTCCACTAAGATGTGTGTAATTAGACGTGACTTTTCCTCAAGTTTTTTCAGCTTCTTTTGTGCGGGGGGAGGGTGGCAGCAGGGGAGTCAGTGTGGCTTAAAGCCTTCTTAACACTTTTGTTGTTGTTATTTAGTCAGATATAGGCACGCCTTAATTGTACTAGGGCATGGCCCTTGGTGTTGCTCGGAGGAGGATGATGATGAGGATCCAGATTGAGGTTAGACAGCAAGTGCCAACGGCAATTATAGAGTACAGAGTTAAATGTAATAGCATAATGTAGTTGCACTCAAAGATAACAATCTTAAGTTTTTAACAACCCATTTATCCCAACCCCAACCCCAGTTTATCGACTTTTTTCATTTTTAAAATCTATCAGTTTTATTGTATTTTACACATTTTTTAAAACAGAAATCAATGCATCGAATACATGAAATATAAACATTAACATTATTTCAGAATTTGTAAATAGCAGGGACTGTAAAAATAAATAATAAATTAATTATTTAAAATGGATATTTTTTTGTGTTACTTATGAGATTACTACACAAATCAATAATTCTCGTTAACAAATTATAAAAATCTCATACACATTTGTCTGGAATGTTGAAGCAAACATTTTATGCGACATTTCGACATTCCCCGTCAAACATTAACATTAAACATTTAATCTAATTATCAGTTTACCTGTTTTCCCTCCGACAACAACAGTTAATTCGTATAACGGAAATCTCATGCCTCGCAAGATGTTACCGTTAATTCAACATTCCCTAAGTAAGAGACACACACCCAACTCTGGATATGATTTTACCCGTTTCCCTCTCCGTTATCCGTCGTCGGTTACGCCCCACACGTTCCGGCACAAACGCAGCGTCTTTGGTTTGTGCAAATTGAAAACATGCCAAATAATTACATATTTTTATATGTGAATTTTTCAATTTATATGCCGTCAGGCAAACGCTGGGTGCATATTTTTTCTGTGACGTGTCACAACATTGACATCAGCGACATATTCCCACTACACGCATAAACCCAAGTCAAAAGCGTTGTAGTCCTTTATTTATTTAAATTATGCAAATGATATGACCTTGAAGCAAACCTCAAAACATTCAAAACGTTACTGCAAAGCTCATCGAGAGCTTTCCAGAGCTTAATCTGTGCACCAACCCTTTAAAAGCAGAAACTCCCGTCACTGTTAATGTTAAAATAACTACGACAACATTCAAGTACGAGTATTAAGTGTGGATGAGAACCATGGCTGTTATCAAACCGATTTGATTTAAGCTTTTCGATATGCAGTTGTTCCACTGACAGTTTAATTTGAATTCGAGTCATAGAAATTGAATCAAATTAAATACATATTTCCAAATTTATACACAAAGTTAATACTTTTTTTATTCATTTATTTGTATATATATGGTATTTAATGTGTTTACAAATGTCGCTCGCTGCCTGGAAAAAATAACACGCACACAGACAAAATAACTGACAAATTACAATGTTCTGTGTTCAATTTTGATATTTTTACATATAACAGTTTTTATATATAAATATATAGTGATCAGTGCACATCAACATCTGTCGATGATTCTTGCACATATACATAAATATATATAAATTAGTTATCAAATACAAAAGCTGACAAAATGCAATTTTATACATTCTAAATGTACAAAAAGTAGGTTTAATGTGAGTCTGAAATGATCAAAGAAACATAAATGGAAAAGACTAACAGAATGAATGGAAGGATAAAGGGAGTTGTAGAAGGAAAATTAGCAAATGAACTTGGGGAAATAAAGTGCAATCAATTAATTTAAACGCTGAGTAACTGGCAGCTTCTTGCGCCGTCGTCGCAGCTGCTGACTGCGATCCCAGTACTCGTAATAGCGTTCCTGTTTTAACCACTCCTGATATTTATACCACCATTCCTCCCATTTGATGTAGTCCTGTAAGAAAAAGGCAAAACAATTGACCAGTTAACCAAATTATAATAACTGCATCTAGTTTTATATTTACCTTAAGATCCAAATCCCTTAAATAACCGCGACTCTTGTAGTACTCGTAACGAACGCGCACATCATCCCACGACAGCATGCCCGACGGTGCTGTGGTGGCCAACTCCTCGGGGAAATGGCCAGCTGGCGCCGGTGAGTACGAATACCGACGCGGAGGCGATTCCAGACCCTCCTCGATCATTACTTTAAGCGCACCACCCGCCGAGTCTTTGGTGATGCGCATGTTTTCCATATTGCTGCGATCGATGCTCCATTGAGCCATTTTGCCGAATCGCTCGGAAAGCGTTAGACGCGTTGTTGCCGAAAATGATGGCAACGCTGGCGTCGCCTCATCGCTATCGGAACCGCCCGAATCATCCGAATCCGATGACGAGTTGGCATTGTTGCCACTGCCGCTCGTTGCTACCGTCGCACTCGCATGCTTCTTGCGTTTCTCACCTTCGATTTTGACACGCGTTCGCAGCTGTAAATGGAAATTTATCCGAGAAATATTAACAAATTGATATGATATTAAAGTTATCCCAATTTAGTTACCTCCTTCTCCTTCTTTTTCTTCTTGGCCTGCGGTGCTGCTGCCGTTGCAGGTGCTGCTGGCTCCGGTGGCTCTGGCGGCCGGTGCTTAAGACGCGGATCCTCTGGCGGCGGCGAATGACGCGACGCGCGACCGACTTTCATATGCACATCCGATGATGTGGCACGCTCGTGGCTTATATGCCGCATTTTGGCCTCACGATACTTATCAATGCCAGCGCTGGCAACGCCACGCGCCGGCGGCGGAGTTGTCGGTCGACCATGCAAACGACCATGGGACTCTGGCGGTGGTAACGGCGGTGGCGCACCGGCGCCACGGTAATGACCACGCGGCTTTGGCGGCGGCGAACGCGGACCACGAGAACTGTAATCAGAATTATAAAAAAAAGGATTTGTTATTACTGGGGATTATTTAACTGTTGCCAACAACTCACCGAGATCTGTGACGATGACTGGGCGAGCACAGCGAACAGGAATCATCCGAGCTGCTGCTCATGGAACTGTTCGATCGCGAACGCATTGAGTGCTAAATTAATGTGCAAAGAATAAATTTAAATCAATTATTACAAATTACAATGTTAAGCATTAATTTTCCTGTTATGCATAGAAATTTGTATGCTTACCCTTGGGGGCGGTGACGGTGGTCGCTTGGAGCGCGGTAGAATGTGCGCTGGTCCCAGGCCACGTTTCTCCATTCCCGACGACGACGATGGAGGCGGCAGCGGCGGCGAACGACGCCGGCCAAGCGGTGATCGCGACGCGTTCGTTGGCTTGCGACGCAACTGTGACGAAGATGAACCAGTTGCTGGTTCGGGCGGCGATCGCGGTCGGCCGTGCCCGTTGCCCGGACGACGGAGCATCTCACTATTGTTGTTGTGGTGATTGCTGGGTGACCGGGGCATGCTGCGCGGTGGCATTGGCGGCGAACGTGGGCGGCCACGCAATGCCGGCGGCCCATTGTGATGGGGCGATGGAGGCGACATTACCGGTCGGCGATCCATAAACTGCGGCGGCGGTGATCGACGACGTGCATGCGACGGCGGCGGCGGGGACAACGGCGGCGATTTGCGCAAACGTGACCGACTTCGCGAGTGCGGTGACCGCGAGCGGCCGTAACGCGATGATGACGCCGACGGCGGCGGTCCAGAGTTGGCCGGCACACCCGGATAACGTGAATAACTGGTCTGAGCGGAGTCGCGTTCGCTTTCTCCGGAACTGCTCTCGCCTTGAATGTACATTTTTTTGTAGCCAGTGTGGCGCCAACGATTTGGATCTTTCTCCTCCGCTTCGATGAGTTTCTTGTCCCAATAATCGTTGGTGGTATTGGCACGTGCCTTCTTCATAACGTTGTCTATTTCGCGACGCTTGCCAGCGGGTAAAGATGGATCTGTAAATTCAGAATTTATTTGCGGGTTAGCAACATTTACTTCTTTGCTTAAATCTAATTTTCATTAACCTTTCAAATTATATAAAGAAGTCACATAACATAAACATGGTTTCTAGCGAATAAACAAAAGAAAAAATATTTTTTTTATATATATTGAACACCACTACTGCTCTCATTTTTATGCCTTGGATGCCCCTAATGGCAGCTGTAGTGGAAAGTGGTATTAAAAGCTATTTTTATTATTTAAATATTCCAAATAGTTGATAATTCTAAATGAATTGTTAATTACTAATAACACTAATGATAACTTAAACTAAATTCTCTGTCTTGCAAACCCTTGAAAAGCGATAAATTGCGTAAATCGATCAGTTGTAAATAAATGGACATTCCGACGTTACAAATATCGATAAGATCGATATACCTATTAGGTACCTGTTATGCGTGCAGCTGTTGGCTGTCTGTCCATGTGCAGTTTTGGATTCAATTCGGGACGCCTGCGCGACGCCATCACACGATTCGTATCGCGCTCTCTTTCGCGCACGTTTTATTTGCTATTTCGTTTAACTCGCGCGCAACACTATCTCATTATATATATATTTATTTATATATATTTCAGAAAAACACATACACAAAAAGCTGCAAATATATTACAATTGATTATAAAAACATGAGAGAAAGAGAATGGCATTAGAAATGGCGTACAATAACAACAATAACATCAACAATATCAATAATGAGAGATAAAAAAACAGTCCCAACGCATTAAATACGGATAGAAACACGCGCGTAAGGCAGCTTTACGTAACGTAACGCACCGTAACGTTTCCAACCCACACAAACGGTGGGCCAAAAAACCACCCGTTGCGACCAACGTAAGTGGGATAGAGCGAGCGAGAGACGACAAACAGCTGGGAAACGTAAGCGACCCTTACGTGCGCGTCGCGGCTGCCACTAGAGCGAAGCGTCACCGTAGCGTTAACGAATTACCAGCTTCTTCAGCCGATGCCGCGGCACGTATGACCATAAAGGCCAATTAAATACAAAGTACCAGACTGAATCTTCGAATTCAATAATATTTTCGTAATGTGACGACACAAGCACCGGCTTCCAACCGATATTTGTTGGGCTCTAGAAAAGCAAAGTGACACACACACACACAGGCACGCACGTACAGACATTAATATGTATGTATGCATATTTTTTCCGTTTTTGCTTTGTCAGCGACAAATGATCGAAACCGAACACGAACCGAAATCAGGCAATTAATGTGTGTTAAGCTAATAAAAACGATAGTTACAGGCACTAAACTAATTTGCTTACATTTGTATACGTTTTGCGTGCACGCTTGTGTAAGTTTTGTTGCAATTAAATAACACAAATGGCAATCACGGCGCTCAATTTTTTCTCACTTAATAATTTTCATGCGACGGCCATATTTGCGCAGACTTTCAGTGTGCCCGTGTATTGTAGTGTTGGGTTGCTCATGAGTGAGTGAACAAAAAAGAGTTGCTCCCTGAAGTGAGCAAGTGAACATGTTCCTTCCAACTTGCTCTTTTTTGCTCACTTGCTCAGTTGCTCAGTCTTGTTCAGTTGCTCTGTTTTGCTCTTTTTTGTTCAGTTGTTCATCCTTGTTCAGTTGTTCGCCCAAATGTTCTTATTCTTTATTTCCTTTGCGCTCTGAATTCTGTTACGGCACTTTGCGTATATTCGTTAGCTCATTTTGGAGAAAAGTAAGTATAAAGAAGTGAAGGAATATCAATACTTTCATTATTTTACTTTTTAATTTGGTTGTTTGTTATGAAGGGAATATATATATTATCATTATTTTATTTTTAATTTTCTTACTTTAGTTTTATGTACATGTATATTATACATAATAAAGTGATGAATCCGATTTAAATTGAAAGTATGAAATGTATATAACGTATGAAATTTTTGATTTGTTGAGTGAGGGACTTAGAGCAGTGAGTGAGCCACTGAACAAGTGAGTGACTGAGCAACTGAGCAAGTGAGCGATCTGAGTGAGTTGACTCACCTAAAAAATAAAGAGCAAGTGAACATGTTCACCTAAATGAGCAATGTTTACCCAACACTACCGTATATTGTTGATGCAAAATAACTCAATAGTGTTAGGTACGCGAAAAGAGCCAGTACACGCATTTTGTACCAAAGCAGATGTTAAGTCTATGTTAAATCACGATTCGTTGTTGGGCATTTCTAGTTCAACAATTCAGTTGTTAAATTACGATTTGGGAAACTGCAGATTTCGTAAAAAAGTATGGATGATATTCGTTTTTTAAAAACTAATTTGTTATGAATTACGAAAAGTTTTGCAAATGGCGGAAGGCGATAGTTCAAATTTAAACTCTGTTAAACATAACATTCTGTAAATGAGCATCATAACAAACAAGCCCCATTAACATAACACATTGACGTTGAGCGGGTGTCAATTGCGTTCAACAAGTTCTTTGGTTCACTTGATCCGTTCAATTGATCCTGTTCTGAACGAAACGACAAACTCCAACTCACACGTGGTTTCTTTTTATGCGTGCAGCGTTTTCGGTGTACCGCGTGCGTTTTTGATTTTGGTCTTAAAATTGTATTAAAAAACAAAAGTACAGACATTTAAAATGGGCAAACCAGGTTAGTAGTTTACAAACAATATATAGCACATAGTTCTGGCTATAAATGCACATTTTGAAAGCCAAAACAAAACAACAAATATTTAACCTATGAATGCATTAAGATTTTAATCGAATTAATCGCTTGTTTTATCAACAGGTTTCAGTCCTCGTGGTGGTGGTGGCGGCGGCGGTGGAGGTAGAGGAGGCGGTGGCGGCGGAGGATTCCGTGGCGGTGGCGGACGTGGTGGTGGCGATCGCGGAGGCGGCCGTGGTGGATTCGGAGGCCGTGGTGGAGGCGGTCGCGGAGGAGGCGGCGGCGGTGGCTTTGGCGGTCGCGGCGGCGGTGGTCGTGGTGGCGGCGATCGCGGAGGCGGCCGTGGTGGATTTGGTGGCCGTGGTGGCGGACGTGGAGGAGGCGGTCGCGGTGGTGGAGGCCGTGGCGGCGGTGCTGGCGGCTTCAAGGGCGGCAAAACAGTCACCATTGAGCCACATCGTCACGAGGGCGTGTTCATTGCCCGTGGCAAGGAGGATGCTCTAGTCACACGCAACTTTGTCCCCGGCTCGGAAGTGTACGGCGAGAAGCGCATTTCTGTTGAGGTGTGTATATCCATATATCGTTGTTTATTTACATATGTATACATTAAACGTTGTCCATGATGATGTTGTGCAGGGGTACAGAACATGGCAAACTGTGGCCATGAGCGTGCGCGGCGTCTGTCCGGCTGTGTGCACTTCAGGTGTATGTTAAACAGTTGCGGATGGCGTCCACGTGTCGCTTAGAACTATAGCACTACTGAGGCAACTAATCCTCTCATGAACTAAGCAGCTACCTGGTCAATACACTTTACTTAATCTTTCAATTATTTAAACACTTTATCTGCAGACTGGCGGCGAGAAGATTGAGTATCGTGTGTGGAATCCCTTCCGTTCTAAGCTGGCCGCTGCTGTTCTCGGCGGCGTTGAGAAAATTCACATGCCACCTGGTTCCAAGGTGCTGTATTTGGGTGCCGCCTCTGGCACGACGGTGTCGCACGTCTCCGATATTGTCGGTCCTGAGGGTCTGGTCTATGCCGTGGAGTTCTCACATCGTTCGGGTCGTGATCTGATAAATGTTGCCAAGAAGCGCACCAATATTATACCCATTATTGAGGACGCACGTCATCCGCACAAGTATCGCATGCTAGTTGGCATGGTGGACACCATTTTTGCGGATGTGGCACAACCGGATCAGGGTCGTATTGTGGCATTGAATGCACAGCATTTCCTTAAGAATGGCGGTCACTTTGTCATCTCCATCAAGGCATCCTGTATTGACTCCACGGCGCAACCGGAGGCGGTCTTTGCCGCCGAAGTGAAGAAGATGCAGGCGGATAAACTGAAACCACAGGAACAGCTCACGTTGGAGCCATACGAGCGTGATCATGCCGTTGTCGTGGGCGTCTACCGACCACCAGCAAAGCAGTGAAAGTCTGACGAGGCAATTGATTGTGGATAGGTTTTAAGCTATATACATAATACTACTTCTATTAATACAGTCGTATTGTATTAAGTTTTCTTTTTAAATTTATAAATCAAACAAACCATAGTTGTAAAGACACTTAAAAAATGCAAACTATTTTTTGTAACAGACGTACAAAATATATAACAAAAACAAAAAAAATGCCTTTAAATAAGAAACAAATAGATCAAAATAAATTTAAAAATGTTTTAACTAAAGTCATAGTGCGAGCAAACTTTTCATTTATTTTAAAAAAAGAAAATATAAAAAAAAACTACGACTCGCTGCGGACAGGATTCGAACCTGTGCGGGTAGAACCCAATGGATTTCAAGTCCATCTCCTTAACCACTCGGACACCGCAGCTCATGTCTGCTCCGTGTCAAAACAATTATTTAAAAATAGACTCCAGGCAGCGCCATCTATGAGCGTGAGCGTCAAGCTGTTTGAAGCGCCACCTATGGCATACACTTGTAACATTAGAACGCAGCACACAGAGCTAAGTTGTGGGCAATTTGCCGGCGCTGAACTCAAGGCTGCGGTGTCCGAGTGGTTAAGGAGATGGACTTGAAATCCATTGGGTTCTACCCGCACAGGTTCGAATCCTGTCCGCAGCGAGCTCATTAAGTTTTTTATTTAGTTTTTTTTTTATTTTCCCCTCAGACAATATACAAATTGTGTTTAATTTGTTTTAATCAGAATACTTTATTTAGCTGTGATGCTGGTGCTGGTCTCAAAATATAACAATATCTATATAAATATATCGTTGCTTTACTAAGGAGCATTTACTTTGCAGTACATTGATTAATTCTAAAGAATTGAATTGATTTGCCAAATTTTGGTATAATTTGAAGATTCTGGCACACACACATACACATATATATATAGGGAACAAAATGATACTGGTTAAACTTTAATTCTTATCAACTATGTAAAATCATATGAAATTGTCGAAAATATTATCACCCATAAGGAATATGAGGAGGTATTTTACAACTTTGCGCGCTTCGGCACGCCAACAGCCTCAAGGACACCGCAGCTCTCCAAATGCTGGAACAGTGTCTCCAAATACTCATCACGATGCTTGATCAAATGTCCCGCATGCGCCGAACGTTGCCAGCATTTAAATGTGACCTTTATATTGGCACGCTCCCAATTCTCGCGCACCGCATGATTGGACGAGGGCGGACCAATCGGATCATTCTCGGATACAAAGAAGAGCGCTGGCACTTTGAGCAGCGTTGAGTGGAACATCTGACTGGAGCGCATATAATGTATGGTCGCCTGATTGTGGAATGTTTTCATATGGTACAACGTATAATTGCGTAGGGCGCTCTGCATGCGCTCGTTCTTTGGGAAAATGGACTTGGGCAGGCCCACTGGGATTTCGGTAATATCAGCCGCACTGTCCCAAATCTGGCATGCAAAGCGATCCAATACGCTGCCATAACGATCCATATCGCGTGACATTTGCAACATTATCTCGCCCATCTGATATGCGCCCACCGAGAATCCGTGCATTATAATCGGTGCATATGATTTATTGTTCTCCAGAAATTTCAGTGTCTCTGCGGCGACCACCTGTCAAAACAAAAGCAAACATTTTAAGCAAAAGGAAAAACCAGTTGACTAGACAATTTATGGCTTTATTATTAGTCTCTCTACCTGTGTGCCCTTGGCGGGCCAAAGCAGCTGCCAGGGTGTAATGTGCACCACCATCACATCGAATCCCATTTCCGTATAGATTTCCGCATATTTCTTCAGATGCTTCTGCTTGGCCATTAGCCAGGCCATCATCAGGACCAGGGGATTGCCAGTGGGCTTCTTGAAGGCCAAAGTTTTGGGATCCACTTCGATATTCGCCTTGTTAGTCGTATAGAGCGTCATATTCTTGGTTATATCCTTGGTGGATAAATACCTACGATTCTTTATCGATGCCATTGCGCTCTGTATGGAATAAAAATATTTGAAATATCATCATTAGTTTTTGATAAATTGACACTTTAATCCAGTCTTAAGATATTTAATACTTTATAGAATGCCAATTTTTGATATGGATCTTATCAGATCTTTATACAATTGATGCCCAACAATGAATGCTTTTGGTTAGGTCGAGTGTATATTTAATCTAACCGGTTAACCGATGAGATATGATTGTCGTCTGACTTTAAATATGTGTTAAAATGGCCTGACTTTTACATAAAGAATTTTGTTTGATTAGATATGATTATTTAAAAAATATTGATTTCTCTCTATATTATGTATTTACAGCCAATCATTTTGTAGCTAGTATTTTACAACTCTTTTCAACGATTAACCTTGACTATTTAGTAATTTAATTCCGCTGTGAATTCCGCACGTGAAGATAATTATTAGCTATAGATAAGATCAGTGTTGTCAGATTAGCTTATTTCAGACTAGATCTCAAATTTGCAAAAAGCTTATAGCCAAAAATCTATCATATTTTAAAGTCGTGCTCAAAGAAAAATGCATGTCATATTAAAATAAATATTTAAGTGAGGGAGAAAATTATGAAATCGATGATATGTTGACTAATTTAATTTAAATAAAATCCTAATAATTTTGTATGTTTTCTTTCATTTTTATTTTTAGCTTATTTTAGCTAATTTTTACTCAGAATCTAGCTTATGCGGACGCTCAACACCTGGCAACACTGGATAAGATAGCAAAAGGTAAGCATAAATCGACTCGGTAACAGCACATGGTTTAAGTTAATTTCCTTTTTGGCTTAGATTAAAAAACAACCAAAAGAAAAGTAATTTAAAAACAAGCTCAAGAATTACCATAAAGATTATAAATTCGCAAAAAATAAATAATTAACTTTTAATGGCACTACGAGTGAGTTTCTCGCGTTTCTCGACCGACAATATCGCGCGACTGCATTTAACTAAATTGTAGCTTCCATAGGGTGTCCTAATCCAGCAGACATTTCGTACTTCGTATTTAGAGATACCGAAGAAAATCTATCGATAAGACATTTTTGCAATTTTGATAAGCGGGCTACAAAGTAAAGTGAGATAATAAACATTTTACTGCCGACTTTCTGCATTTAAGGTCAGATTTAATGAAAAAAAAAATAAAACTCACAAGTTTTAAGCGCCAATAGATCTTGAGCAGCATATATAAAAATATGATCACTACAGCTATTTCAATTATGAGATCCATAATTGAGTTTATCTAACATGTATTTGCAGATACAAAAGCTTTTATCGACTGTCTTATGTGAGAATAGTAGAACATAGTTAGAGGCAGAGGCAGCAACAAGTGCGCCCAGCTTCCAATGAACGACAATAGAATTGTGGAAATCTGGAAAGTCGAAATTTGTATTTGTGTGTGTGTGTCTGTGTGTGCATGTGTCTTTGCACATGTGCTCTGTTGATAGATCTGAATTGCTATTGCGGTGGATTGAATTACATTGTGGGATTGAAAGCGTCCACCTATATGGAACTTGGAAATTTGCAAAGAGAGAGAGAGAGGAAAATTGCGCTTGGGACGAAAGCTTGACATTGAGCGCCATTATGATCTATCATAAAAGCTGCTCCAACTTAGTGCTTAAAAGCGTGACACTAGAGGTCGCTTTGCATATGCGAAGCTAAAATTAGTTTAAGGGCTTTGTATTTGTTTAGTTGTGTTTTGCATTTTTAAATTACAATTATTTTTTTGGTTAATTCATGCGCTAAATGACAGTCAGCTAATTACATGCTAAAAAAGTATATATATAAATGTATTTGCTTGATAATCACTCGAATGGAAAGTTAAATCATTTTTAGGGAACAAAGTTCATCACTATTATCAACACAGCTCATTGAACACTACAATGTATGTTAACAGCCAAAAGAGATCTTAATCGCCTTTGGAGTGGTTGCTAAAGTGAACAAAATATATGTTATTGATGTACTACAATGTTAATGTTTTGTTACACGGCAATGTAAATGTAGAGGTGATGAATTATGAACTTGTGTTATGTACTACAATAAAATGTAAATGTATGTTATAAGGGAATTGCAAAAGAAATAAAGCGACCCAGAATGAATTTACAAAAGCAAAACCGCATAAATTAGCACTGATTGGCAAACAATTAAAGAAGAGCAAAGCAAATGCTAAAATAAATAAATTTACATACATACATAAATTAATAATGTCATGCGTGTGTTGAAATACATATACATATGTATTTAAAACAATTTAAAAAATTATATATATTTATGTAAAAACATCTATGCTTACATTCTGCACCAGCTGTGTTTGAAGGCTTGAGAAATTGCGCGACAACGGCTGCTGCATTTTCCGGTAATCAGTCAGCGGCCCCTGCAACAGACCCTTGCCCCTGCCGGAGGCGGGGGAATTGAAGAAATTATCCGCATAGAGATTTTCATATGGCACCGCAGCGCTGCGATTGTTTTGTGCTGTAAGGTTGTGTTTATTTGTTGTTGCCATTCATTGTCGTTGTGGGTGAGAGAGAGAGCAGGACCGAGCGAGACATACAATGTATAAATAAACTTATTTGCAATGTGTCATTTAAGAGTAATTCTAAGCATTTACCACCAAACGAGAGGCCCACGGCAAGAGTAGCGGCCGTGCGGCCGGCGGCAAACGGTACGCTTATTGATTTTCTCGCTGCAGTTGCGTAAAATGCAGTACGAAAGAAATGTGAAGCCATTGTTTATAGATATTTTTGGTGTCTATGAAACGTGACGAAACTTGCAAATAAAGAAACGACAATTTACAAATATGTATATTTTTTTATTATAATTAATATGTGTAGAGTGTATGAGCGTTATAAGCACACAAGCGCTGCACAATAATTGAACTTTGGACCTGGACCTGTGCAAACCCGTCAGCTGCAGACGAATCTAATTTATATTAAATTGATACGCACATATGCATATACACATATGTTTTGTACGATACACAAGATTTTTACATGTATGCGAGAGTGCGAATGATCGATGCACTTTAATGTAGTTTAATGAAAAGTTAGAGTCTGAATTAATTCTCAACACTTACACTTTTTCAATTTATCACACTTGCACTTTTGTTTACCTTCCACCAAACACACAAACACTGTCTGGCAACCAAATTAAAAGTGAACTACGCCGCCGCTGAGTATCTTTGTTGTTCGCTAACAACAAACACAATGTGGTGTTTGTGTAGTGTTGGGTAGAGGTGGAGAACTATCGATAGTCTGTACCATCGATAGTCAGCGATATTATTT